>CAIGQQ010032164.1:9925838-9950957 GCA_903798035.1 Danio albolineatus
CAGACAGACAGACAGACAGACAGACAGACAGACAGACAGACAGACAGCGCGCGTTGAGCTTTGCACTGTTAATGTACAAAATAAACCTGATTTAATGTCAAGAAACCGAGATTGAAGCGTCTTTTTTGCTGACACACTGCTGTGGTGAAGTAAAGCTGAAGTAAATGGCTGTAGTTCATTACAAACATGCACTGTTTTAAACGTGTTAAACTTGTGAAACTCACTCTAGATCACATTCGATGATGATTGATGACCTTCGCGAACTGATCAGACCTTTTATTCCCGGTTGCTTTGCGCACGTCCTGTCTTGTTGATATGATTATACTCGTTACTACGGAGACATGTTAATACGCAGCTGTCAATAAATTCGGTGGGCGGGGGGGCCGCACTCCTACGTAAAGTTGCGGTCGGTCTTCAAACCGCTCCAATTGGTCCACCGTTTTTATGCTGTTAAATTGAAAAAAATAGGACTGGGTGTGTTTATATCAGCCCAAAATGACTGTCTATACACTATACCTACACATATGACTGTCCAAACAGCTTAAAAAGTATATTTTTTAAAATAGGTGCACTTTAAAGGAAAAATAAAATGCGTTATAAGGAAAAACCACAACCACAGTCACTATTGGTTCAGCACACTGTACTTTTTCTGTCATATATACTTAGAATTGTGAATAACTATTGATCTACATAAAAAATATATGTTATGTCAACAATATTTGCTGAAATGTTAAGTCTACATGTTTAACCGAGTTTTCTGGACAGAAACAGGAATGTTGACATTTAAATAATTTGCACATGCGTGACGCGACGATCGAAAACCAAGCTTGTTTATCTGTTGCTAGAAAAGTAGTAACAGGGTTGACACAGTGGCGGAGTGGGTAGCACAGTCGCCTCACAGCAAGAAGGTCGCTGGTTCGAGCCCTGGCTGAGTCCGGTGGCAACCCTATGTTGGCGTGGGTTTCCTCCAGATGCTCCGGTTTCCCTGACAGTCCTAAGACATGCGGTATAGGTGTCCGAGTGTGTATGGGTGTTTCCCAGTACTGGGTTGCAGCTGGAAGGGCATCCAGCCGCAACGGTACAGGTGTCTGTTTATGGGTATTTCCCAGTACTGGGTTGCAACTGAAAGAGCATCTGCTGTGTAAAACATACGCTAGAAATAGCTGGCATTCCGCTGTGGCAACCCCTGATGAATAAAGGGAAGTCGAAGGAAAAAGAATGAATAAGGCAGTAAGTTTGTGTTTGTCATTTGTAGGTAAAATGATTAAAAACAGAATGATTTGCTAACTAGTACTAATTAATTATTTTGCAGAGCTGAAAAAAAAAACACCAAACAGAAAAAAAAATGAATTAACTCAATAGCAGTAACTGTTTTGCTTCAGGGCGCCACTGTGGCGTAGTGAGTAGCACGTTCGCCTCACAACAAGAAGGTCGCTGGTTTGAGCCCCGGCTGGGTGAGTTGCCATTTCTGTGTGGAGTTTGCATGTTCTCCCTGTGGTTGCGTGGGTTTCCTCCGTGTGCTCCGGTTTCCCCCACAAGTCCAAAGATATGTGGTACAGGTGAATTGGATAGGCTAAATTGTCCGTAGTGTATGAGTGTGAATGTGTGTGCATGGATGTTTCCCAGAGATGTGTTGTGGCTGGAAGGGCATCCGCTGTGTAAAAAATATGCTGGATGAGTTGGCAGTTGATTCCGCTGTGGCGACCCCGGATTAATAAAGGGATTAAGCCGACAAGAAAATGAATGAATAAAATGAATGTTTTGCTTCAGTTGATGTGACAAGAATATCTTTAATAGTAAAATACAATAATCAACGTTGGTATGAATAACAAAATTGTGTTAGCTGAACAAAATATTGTTACTTAGAAGAACTAAAAAAAAAAACAGTTGTTGACACAACTCAAAGTTCCTACTGCTTCAAGTTTCCTTGTTTTTTTATATATATTTTCCCAAAAATTTCTAGTGCACTGAAGTGGTACTTATTTCAGACTTAACCTACTAATACGCCTTCAAAAAGCCAAAATGCTTACTGTTTTTGTTTGTTTTACTACAATTACTAAAAATAACGTAAAAAGAAATAAATTAATTTGTTATATTACATCACACTATAATAAATAATACAATTTTACATTATTGTTGTTAAAATAAATCCCAACACATGAATGAAAACACTAAGAATTACATATAAAAGTTAATATTGTCTTTATTTCATAAAAGTACATTTAACAGAGCCCATAGTTTTTCGCGATTATGCAATCGCTGAATCCAATGTAAAATCAACAAAAAGTCGCAATTTATTTTCTTAATTTAAAAGTGAAATAATAGCAAAAACTGTAAGTAATCTCCAATCAAACATCTAACAAACGGAACAGACAGAAAAGCAAGCAGCTTACTGTGATGGAGATTGGTTTAAGGATGATGGGCACTGGACGTGACCGATATGAAGGACATTATTTGTGCTTTACATGTATGGCTGGGATTATGATGTGCGTAAAAACGATAAATCTTTTTGCTTAACTACTTCCCTGCTGTTGACGAGAGAAAACACTTCCCTGCCCTTGACGAGTTTCACGGCAATCCTTTATTTAGGTGTATTGGTATGGGAAGCCCTAACGCATGTCCTGAGAGAGGTACATGCTGTCAGATGCTCCGGGAAGTAAAATCTGATTTAAGCATCAAAACATAAATATGTATTAACAAAATACACAATGGGGCGCCACGGTGGTGTAGTGAGTAGCACGTTCGCCTCACAGCAAGAAGGTCGCTGGTTCGAGCCCCGGCTGGGTCAGTTGGCATTTCTGTGTGGAGTTTGCATGTTCTCCCCGTGGTTGCGTGGGTTTCCTCCGGGTGCTCCGGTTTCCCCCACAAGTCCAAAGACATGTGGTACAGGTGAATTGGGTAGGCTAAATTGTCCGTAGTGTATGAGTGTGAATGTGTGTGTGTATGGATGTTTCCCAGAAATGGGTTGCGGCTGGAAGGGCATCCGCTGCGTAAAAAAATATGCTGGATAAGTTGGCGGTTGATTCCGCTGTGGCGACCCCGGATTAATAAAGGGACTAAGCCGACAAGAAAATGAATGAATGAATGAAAATACACAATGCTGAGGCAGAAATGTATTAAAAAACATAAAAAGCAGACATATAATTTACTGTAATGTATAGTGCTGTCAAATATGGCGCATTAACGCATGTGATTAATTTGAAATATTTATCGTGTTTATGCAATTAATGCAGTTGCAGTTTTTTTTTTATGTCCCTATTGTGGTCGACGTGTGTTCATCATGCAAAGAAATATGAATAAGACCAAGGAAGGACTTTTAGAAGGAAAGTTTGAGTATAAAACCATTAACGTCGCATCACCAGGCTATCCAGCATTTCCTCTACAGTTTCATGTATTTTAGGGTTTATTTTTAGTTTCATTTTTAATCTTCGACTTTAACTGCAGTTCAGCAGTTTCACTTTCATTCAGCAACATATTGATCATGCCGCATTGTGTGTGTGTGTGTGTGTGTGCGTGCGCAACGCCTAAAATTGCAGACAGTGTCCGTATCCCTCAAAGTTGTTCAGAATTAAAAGGTTAGAGATGGCGTGACCAAAGTCCCAGTAAGAATTCTATAGTCTTTGGTGTGACACAACGCGTACCTGTATGTGTCTTTGATGTACCCCTTGATGCTTCTTTTGTCCTTGTCGCAGCACCAGTGGCACCAAAATTCATATGCTGATTCTGTGATTCTGCTTGTGAGAGACTGTTCTCACTCTCAGGTCACATCATTCAAACTAGAAAAGGGCCACATTGTCCCGGACAATGTCAACAAGACTGTCTTAGCAACTGGCTGAATGTAAAGGAGTACTAAGCAAAAAGTTTTCTACTTTTCTATACTTTTAATATACTTTCTACTTTCTCAATTCAATTCTCAGCAATCCAACTTCACAATGAGTACAATTGTTTGTATTCAATATATAATTATTATAAATGTCCATATTTGCAATGCTTGTATTTTGGATTTTTTTGCAGTCCACTTAAGAATCCTACATGGAAATAAATGTTTTCTTGATTGGTATTGATTGTTTTGAAATTCAAATGACACTTTAGTATTTGTGTAATAAATATGGCTTTCAAGGCAACAGTTTGAAGATCTTGATGGTTTATTGCGGGTGTGTTGCTTTCATGAAGAAATCTGTCTCACAAGTTAAACAAAAATTCTGATAAACAATCATATTTTAAATTTAAATAGTTTCTTTTGTCTAGTTACATTCATCTTACAATTGAATATAAAAAATTACAAGTTTCAGTGTTTTAATTGTGATTAATCACGATTAAATCACTGCTAATCACAAAAGAAAATGTGATTAATTAATAAAAAAAAATTAAATCGATTGACAGCCCTAGTAATGTAACGTAATATAGTGCGAAAATGAACACTTATCTAAAATCTTAGCTATATATGTACCGCAGGGTCCTGTAAGCATTCATGTCTGCATGCTTGTTTGCTGTTCTTAAAGGTCAAGGATCTCATACAGTCTAGCATACGAGTGCCTCCGATTATGGAAAAAATGTGAAAGTGTGTAACTGGACACTTGTTATGTCCCAGTCCCCATTTCAATGCAGGATTAATTTCACTGGCATCGATGGAGATAATAATAACTTTGCTGTGCAAACATTTTTTGCACATTTACAAGCCTTCAGGATCATTTTTGCCATTTGTGACTGTTCAGAACAAACACTGTGAATTTATGGCTAGCATGTTGTTCATGATCTAAAGAGACTGGAGAGAGTTTGTGTTGTTAGGAGCCCTCTGGCCTTTTGGGGCGCTGTAAGGTCACATGGCACATTCCAAACCTGTTGCCATGGTACGTATGGGGTGAGGTGCCTGCACTCGGCCCCTGATGCCTGCTAAACACACAACCTCGGAGGGTTCAGGCCTCCCCTATGCATGAACTAATTGCTCATGTGCCTGTGTGGCAACAGTGTTCGGAGGCGTTTGTTGCCCAGTACCCGCAGCTCTGCAAATGTGCATGTGATTCTGCTGGTTGTGATTTGAGCAAGTTGTTTGTTGTTCCCTCGCTGCATTGCGCAGTGCTGGGCGGAGTGGCTGGGTAACTGGAGACCCCTTCTGTGTACCAGTATCCTTCAGAACAAGCCTGCTGCATCTATTTATAGTCCTGATACATGGAGATTGCAACCTGTGACATGCAAGAACTGGAGTAAACAAAGATACTGAGCAGAGTCATAACATTTGCTTAAAATCATTTAATGTAGATTCTTTAAAAACAATAATTCTAATTCTACCCCTTAGCCCCTTCGTCTTCGTTTCGCACATCCGTGTGAAGGGTTAGGGGTGTCCCAATTCTCTTTAGCTTGAAGGCGTAGGGGTAAGGGCCTTATAGGCCTTCAAACTGAGATTTTTTTGGACCACACAACAAACGAAGGGTATAAGAGTTTTTGCTGACTACAGAAGCAACAAGACCGCAAAACGGAGCAAGGAGACACACAAAATGTAAAATAAAGAATTTTTACTACAAACAAGCATCTGATTTGTTACATTCACATGTGTTAATGTGCTACACTAATGAAAGAAATGTTTTAGGAAAAAAAAAACACTAAATTTAGCTAACAATAGTTGCTTAATATCCATTGCAAAATATTAGAAAACATGTTTTAAATTTTGATAACCTTACCTGATACACAAGTCTATCAGGGAAAAAAAAGTGCTTTACAGGATTAGGCATGAGACGATAACCATTTTCCAAGTATACCATGGTTTCGAAAAGTCAATGTTTTAAAACCGCCAACATTTTCTGCTTTACCGTTCCTAAAGTATGTTTTATTATTTTTTTGTTTTTGTTTTTTAGGACAACAGCATCTCCAGCAGAAAAGATATCCAAAGATGCTGTTGTAAATTGTAAAGAAATCTGTGTTGTTAAAAATAAATGAAGACAGCGAAAGTCAATGATTCAATTCAATTATTTAGCCTGACATTTTTACTCTCCCAAAATATATTAAATTTAACGTGTTCCAAGAGGAAAAAAGTTTTAGTTTTTTACCCAGACATCTAAAAAGAATATATTTTAGAGCAGTAATCACAATACCGTAAAACCGTGATATTTTTATGCAAGGTTCTCATACCGTCAGAATCTTATACCGGCCCATGCCTATACAGGATGTCTGGTATATAGTTTCATGTGGACGCATCCATAAATAAGAGCACTGTAAATACTAGGTATAGATTTGTGCATCTTGCAAAACCCAAAGCCTTGTATGCTATACGCACTGCACTGCCTTTTGTTATGATTTTTATGTTACTAGCCAACCACTGTATCAACAGTCTTGGTTAAATGCGATGTTTTCTGGAATTTTTTTCATACAGAAGATAAGTGTCAACGTTTTACAGTGCATTGAATCTTGCAAGGAATTAAACCGTTTGCTCAACATTGCTTGCAAACTATGCTATTGATGGCATGATGACGTGAGTTTATGTAGTAGTGCTGTCCCTTTTGGGGGATACTTCTACCCTTTCACATTCTGTTTGAAGGGTCAAGGTTAAGGCGAAGGGGTAGGGTTTAGGGCTACATTAAAAATCTAATCTTCACTAGAGTAAAAATCTATATTTTAGGTGTTAAATTGCACTACTTATTTTACTGTGCATCTAAATGTGAGAAGGGTATGTGTAAATGCTCTTTAAAGTGCATTTGAGAAAGACATAAGTCCAATTTCTCAAACCAGGAGATGGTCAAGGATGCATTCCAAATGAAACTGGTTGGTCAAATTTGACTAACCCCAAAATATATAAAAAATAAAAGAAATTAAACTACAAGCATGTTATGGGCTATATTACATAGTCTGATATAACAGCAGTAATCACTTATATACAACGCTCAACATCAATGCCACAGATAAAAGTTTGAGATGTTTGGTCTTTTATTTTTTCTATGTAGAACTTCATTCTATGTATAAACGTTTCATGTTTATAGTCAAGCAATGAAATTAAAAAGTTAAATTAATATCAGTTTTAACAATAGAGACACTTTATGCACCTGCGATACATTTGTGAATGGATAGAAAAGTAATAGGAAAGAATATAGCATTTCTTTCATTTACCAAGACACAAATTATTGTAAACCTTTTACAGTTTAGAATGATGTCTTTCATATCTTTACGACAAAAATAAATGTCTTATTTAGCCTATAATGACAGTAATAGCGGATCTTGTCTCGTGCACTTGTGATGATGTTCCACTGGAACACAATTACAAAGGCAAAAAGCCTCCTGAAGCTTAAAATGTGGCTTAAATTTCTGTACAAAAAAATATATATATATATTAAATAAAGTGTGGTGTATCGGACACTTTAGTCAAAATAACCTAGTTAAATTTCCAGCACAGGATTTACATCCATTTAGCGGAGACACATTTGTACATTTCAAATGTAAAGGGAAATATGGCCTAAGACACTTAGATTAAGAGGTATTCATGTTTTGTTTTTTTAAATAATCCTTGATACAATTTAACACAAACAGACACTAGTCCATATTCTAATCTGATTAGGCAGGGTTCAACACTTAAAATTTTTTCTACTGGGCCGATTGGACCAGCGGTTCAGATTTTTACTTGCCCTGCCAACATTTTTCACTGGCCCCACCAACAAAAAAAGTTCATTGCTATTTCTTAGTCACATATTTTAAATAATGTGTCAGAAAAACTCTAAAAATGTTAAGGAAAATGTGCAGGTATTTTAATGCAAAAAAAAAACCTGGCTGACTTAAAAATGACAGCAAAACATCACAAAACAGACATTTTCTTTTAGCCTCATAATTTGATGTTGCCGTTATGTTGTCGTCTCTTCGCTGTGTTGGTTTTTGCCAGGTTACGGAAAAAAATAACGTGCTCACAACATCCAATCAGATAAGAGGAACCAAAAAAACAATATGGTATTTAAGACTTCACAGAGAAGGTAGCGTTCAAATACTTGAAAGCACAAACTTTTTCTTGATTTTAAGACTATGCATGCAATTGACAAATAATCGCAGGCAAATAAAAATTTAGTGACAAGGCAGCACTGCCCTGATCGGGCGAGTAACGATTCTGTCTACTGTCCTGAGCATCTCTCGTACTGTCCCCGGGCCACCGGGCAGTCCTTATTGTTGAGCCCTGTTAGGTGTAGCTAACTTGTACTTTTGGTTTAATCATTTAAATTTGTGACATTCTGCAGTTTCCACATCAAGATATCATAGGTCCCAGCAAAACCGATGAGAAAAATTACTCACTGTTACAGGCAAAGAAGCAAGCAAATACCCTGAATCGCATGAGGATCTAGGACAGGTTTGGAATAAGTGGTAGATTTTTGTTATTTTGGAAAAAAAAAGAAAAGAAAGAGACCTTAAAGATGGTGAATAAATGATGACAAAACTTATTTTTCTGGGTGAACTTTTCCTTTACCATAAAAAAATGTGTTATATTATACAATCACTGGTCACTCTGCTAGGTATACCTGTTTTAATGCTAAAGCTAATAACATGGTAGCAACTCAATGCAAAACAAAAATGTAGATGTAGTCGAAGTTTAGACTGAGCATGAGAATGGGGTGATTTAAGTGAATTTTAATGTGGCATGGTTGCTAGTGGCAGACAGGCTGGTCTGAAAATTTCAGAAACTGCTGATATACAGGGATTTTTAAGCACAAGTGTTTCTGAGGAATATAGAAAATGATCCCAAGAAGAAAAAGAAGATGACGAAGACAACGAAGAAGAAGACAACAAAGATGAAGAAGAAGAAATAAAGACAATATCCAGTGAGAATGCTGTTGTGTGTTGGTGAAAATACATTTTAGATGCAAGAGCTCATATTAGAATGAATGACCAGACTGGGTGAGCTAAAAAAAATAAAACTAAGAGTAAGGGTCCTATCATACACTCAGCGTTATATGGAACAAGACATGTTTGGCTCGATTTGTTGCTATTTTCAGACCAGAGCAACCCTAAATTTCAGCTTTTGCACCACGTTGCTTAAATACCAAAACCATTTGTACCACTTTGTGGACTGGGTGTTCCAGCCTAAAAAGTTGAGTTAAGGTGCATTATTGGCACGTTGCTATTTTGAGGAACTGAAACAGACTGCACCACTGACTAACTGAAAGCTGGTCTAAAGTCCAGCACAGATCGCATTAAATATATGCCTATGTAGGTCCAAAACACGTACACGTTGCTTAATACGCACAAGATGTACAACAACACATCTTTACATATGACAAAATTAGGATTAGAATGTTACAAATATAATTATTTTTCACATAAATATAAAAAACACTACCTTTCCATGCCTTCTCCATGTTGTGGGCTTTTTTCAGTTTATTCATGACAATCTGTATTTGTATAAATGTTACTACTATTCGAAGTGTTATTTATTGTATACATATTTATATTTGTTTGAATAAAAACAAGTTTAGATTTGACCATCTGTCAGGTTTTGGGGACGTATGCATCACCATATGGGGAATAAGAATAGGACGCTTGTTTGGATCTAACCAAAGTCCCTTTAAGGGAAGTCATTTCACTCAGCAGTCATCTTTGAAACACCTCTCGGGCAGTATGCTTGGGCATTCTGTCTGAATGGGGAAACATCAAATTCTCCAAAACATCAAATTCTCCAAAACTTACGGTGACATTACATATTTGGAACCACCAATAAACTTAACCAAAAACCATCTAATAAGTTTTGTTTCTTAATGTCCCAATCAAACAAAATCGCTATATTTTTAGGTTGCACGAGCTTATACGCATGCGCACTCAAAAGGAACGAAATTACGACACCAACCTCATTTATAGCTGTGTTGCATATTATCATCCTCTGGGTAATGATCATCAGATCGTGCTGCTCTTCTAAAGTAATCCACAACTTGGTCTTGATGATAATCTCTTTCAGAAATGATAGCAACTCTTTGTTTCATGTCATGTGGTTTGCGTTTGACAGGACAGACTGTACCTCCCGTTCGTTTCATATAGATTACAAAACCAAAAACTTCAAGTTTTCAAGTGCACTCGGTTAATTAAAAAAGTACAGATTTCAAGCTTTATGTGGGTATACAGCAAGTATTTGCTGAGATTGCAGTGTGTTTGTTGACCACAAAAAAACTGCGGTAAAAGCACACATCTGGTCCGTGTCTCTCCCCGGAGAAACGTCAGTCCATAAAGATCACTGATTATCTCCTGTACTAGTAGGCGGGGCTTCATTCGCCATATTGACAGTTACACTTTTTACCCATTCAAAACTATGAGTGACATGTCTTGTGTATTCTACAGTCTTTGATATAATACATTTTTTTGACCACACTTTGTTATAATTGGTTATTTATTCGTTTGCTGGAAATTTGAACTGAATTTAGAAATCAAAACAAACCCATGACTAATTAAGAGAATAAGCACAACCCTGTTAGAGCATGTGCCAGGGTGCAAAGTAGGGCTGTGCAATATGGACAAAATAATCATACTGCAATTTTTGGAATGAATATTGCGATTGTGATTTTATCTGCGATTTTAGCAACTGTTTTAGCTTTTTCATACAAGCTACATACATGCGTTTTAAATGTATTCAGTGCACATAGTACATCGTATTAAGTTTAATAAATAAAACTATGGTAAAATTGCCTTTAAAACAGACAACATAAAATAAATTAAGATGAACTAACCTCAGCTCTAGTTAAACACATACTGTACACAGTAGTACTAACTGCTTGATAAACAACTGTAATAAATTGTCTTAAAAACAGACAACATGAACAAATAAAGATGAACTAACCTCAATTCCAGCCATAACAATAAATAAAAACTAGCGTAAATCAAAATCACCTATTCGGTTCTCTTGCTCAACCTCATTGTGCGCGGAGTGAGCTCTAAATTGGTTAAAATCTTTCTCCCGCTCAGCTTAGCTGTAATTGACTATAGTGTGCTGCATCAGCTCTGATTGGTTAAGATATTAAAATCCTGAGCACAAGAACGTGAACAAAAATCTAAATAAATTAATAGATAAAATTGCAGCCTTTGTGATTTAGAAATTGCATGCGCTTAAATCGCGATTTTTCTGCAATTGCGATTAATTGCACAGCCCTAGTGCAAAGCGTATTTTTCCGTCCTTAAAATAGCGAAAGTGGATTCGGAAATGCCCTTAATGCGTTTGCGCCATGCGCTTCAGACTTGAGCCTAAATCGTTAAAATAGAGCCCTAACTCAAATAACCACTTGTTACAACTGAGTCTGAACACACAAACCATTAAACCTTGAAGCAGATGAACTACAGCAGCAGCAGAAGAACAGCACACCAGTGACATTCCTGTCAAGAACAGCAAACTGAGGCTACACTGGCTCAACAAAACTGGAAAAGACAAAAATCGCAGCATTCAAGCATTTGGTGTAAACATGAAAGCTTGGATGCATCATGTTTTTATATCAACAGTCCACGCTGTTAATGGTGAAGAGATAAGGGGGAGATTTCAACCTAGTTCCTTGTACATGACAGTGAGCTCACTAAACTCAAATGACCTCCATAGATACCAAAATATCCAATAGAGCACCTTTGTGATGTGCTGGAACAGGACATTTGCATAACGGAGGTTCAGCTGACAAATCTGCAGTTACTGTGCAATTCTGAGGTGTGTTTCCATCAAGAGCTACATGCATTTTTGTATTGTATTGACAAAAGCTGACCACCGTGTTCTTCTGCTCTTCTTAAGACATTCAGTTAAAATTAAAGTCAACTGGTGGTCAATTTACGTATGGATAATCATGCCTTCAGTCACTTGTAGGGCAATAAATGTCAATAGGAATCAAAATCAATTAAAAAAAAAAGTTTCCCGCACCTTGTTAAATCAATCCCACAAAACATTCTGGCAATTCTGAAGGCAAACCTGGCAAGGTGTATAAGAAATATTTGTTCATTTTGTTCTCGATAGTTAACTTCTCTTGAAATTGATATAATTAAGTTAGCAACACAAACACGACAGCAGTTTTAAACATAAAAGGACTCATTTGTAAGCTGCTTTGAACAATGCATCTGCTAAATATCTAATTGTAAATGGTTCACCATTCTTTTTTACAGACACTCTTCTGTCACTGATATCTGGGGCCCTGCCTGCAAAGTTGTTTTGTATTGTATCTGGGCACACATTGCTTGCTTTTAGTCAGGGTTTCCTCAGGTATACCTTTTAAGTTGAGTATGTAGCAAGAACCACAAAACTGTACTGTGTATTTAAACAGTGCTCATATTCATGTATGCAACCTAGGACTGCACAATATATCATTTCAGCAATGCTATCGCAATGTTCACATGCGCAATAGTCACACCGCAGGAGCAGATCGAGTGTCAAGTTGGGATTATAGGAACTACATATCAGAACGTGATTTGTAGATTAAATGCAAAGTTTAACCATATAAGAGTGAAAGAGTTTTATTTCTAAGTGTTTTATACAGATTGTGATGTTGTTTAAGTGAATTTAATCACAATAGGTTATATACAAGCAATTCTACACGAATGTCAACCTTGCCATGAAAAAAATATTTCGTTTTCACCAAAATATCGAAATCCTTTAAGTTTTTTTGAGTAGGCTTGTATTGTATAGTACTGTAAAAATACTTAAAATGTCTGTCAGTGATTTCAAACAATTGTATTTGTTTTTCAAAAGTCACACAAGTACCAATTTCACATCTGTCACATCCATAACGAAGAGCTGTCACATCCATAACGAAGCTTTTTCCTCATAAATGCAAAAATGTTATATAAAATAAAATCAATATTTTTTGTTCTAGTAAGCCAACTGTTATCCTTCTGATAAAACTTAATTTCCTTTGGCTTGTGCAGTTTAATTCACAGAATTTCTGCAAAGAATGTTGTAGACCAGAGGTCACCAAACTTGTTCCTGGATGGCCGGTGTCCTGCAGATTTTAGCTCCAACCCTAATCAAACACACCTGAACAAGCCAATCAAGGTCTTACTAGCTATACTTGAAACATCCAGGCAGGTGTGTTGAGGCAAGTTGAAGCTAAACCCTCTGACACCAGCCCTCCAGGAACAAGATTGGTGACCCCTGTTGTAAACTGTAAACTCGCTACCTTTTTTGATCACATCCACAATGCATGTCTATTTTCCTCATTTAAAATATAAAATATGTATCATATACTTTCTCTGTGAATTTATGTTTAAGGTTTTTACTGTAAATGTCACATCCGTACCACTGGAATTGCTCTAATGCATCATTCATTTTATTGAGATACAGTCCCTATAAAATCATCCCAGTTAAATGTAAAATCATGAATTCTTTCCCAATAGAAATATTGAAGTCATCTTCTGAAATAAGAATCATGTCGCAACATATATCGCAAAAAAAAAAAACACATTGCAATATAATTTTTTAGATATTGCGCAGCCTTAATTACAAAAAAAACAACATTAATGTTATACCAAACGTGTTGTAACAAAGTTAAATCTCTGCCACCAGACTTTTCAGACATACTGGTCTAATTGGTCAAGTCATTGCATAACAATATTAAAATTCAAAATATGTTCTTATAAGAGACTATGGTTACTTTATAACTGAAGATCATGAAATAACGCATTAACATTATTATTGTAATGAATACAATTATTAATTCAGATGCTTGATAGTACTAAAATCCTTATTAATGGCCTTTGTGGGTTTTATTGCTGCTATAGCTGATGTATTCAGGGACATTCCTCATACCCCTTCATTTGTAATATGGTCCTAAAAAAATCTTGGTTCGGAGGGCTTCGTAGCTTTTCTCGTTACCCCATTGCTTCCAAGCCCAGAACATTGGGACACCCAAACCCCTTCATGTGAACAGGCAAACCAAAGTGGTGGAAGGGTTAAGGGGTAAAATTGGGATTGGGCCAAAATGTCATCTGAATTTCTTAATTGCAGTGACATTTCTACATGAAGTCCTTTCTAACAGAAAGGGTAGGCCTACATAATTTCCCCATCCGATTATCACTTCTCTGATTGGAAAGGATCATCTTTTGCTTGGATTTCAGTGAGCATAACGGCATTGCTTCATTGCATTCATTTTTAATTGTAAGCATTTCTTGCTTTCAAAGTTGCTTTCATTTTTTGGCTGAGGTCTTGTATTAATGAGAGAGTCTCCACTCTTTGACCCTCAGGCCTTCACTGTCTCTTCCAGCACATCTCAAGAAGTTCAATGAAGCTCAGGTCAAATGGTGGTCAATTCATGTGTGAAAAATCAAGCCTTCATTCACAGTTTAAACCCTATGAATCTTGCCATTGTCATCCTGGAATATGACCATGAGATACATCATCTGACATGGTTGTTGGGGGAAAAAAACACTCCACACTGCATCATTTAAAAGAACTGCCGCCAAATGTAACCAGTCAGAAACATCTTAATCACTGCAATGAAGACCAAGTATTAGGTTGAATAAAAAAAAGATTAACTTTTGGGGGGCTGGAAGTGTGTGTATAAATAACTAACTAAAAATTAGAGATGTTCAAACATGTCCATGCTGTTGCAGATCATTTTTACCAAAACTGATATTTTGGAGTCTTTGTGAAATCAGTCCTGCTCTTGTTTCCCCATTGAAACGTCACAACAAGTAAGCAAAAATATTATTGCAATTTCCATTTTAGAATTTTATAACAATGATAAATACGTATTTTCAGGCCTGTCACAATAATCAAAATATAAACTTATCGTGCAATATTTGGAGACCAACATTTTTACCTTTGCAATATATATATATTTACAAATTGACAAATAATGTTAAAGCCATTTTACAATGACATTTACATCCGACCTCTGTCTAAGTTTATATTTTGACATTTAGATAATAGTACATTCATTAGAATATATATAATAAACTATTTACCTTTTTAACATCAAATTAAAGAATCTAAATAACCTTAAAAATGCTAAGTATTTAAAGTGTTATATATTATGATAATCATAATATATATTTATAATCATTATATAATCAGGGGCATAAAATTGTCAAAATGACAATAATCGCTTATCACAACTATTTCTGTGATAAAATATAGCACACAAAAATTCCTTATCATGACTGACCTAATTAATATAAAAAACAACACAACATAGCAAACATATATATATATATATATATATATATATATATATATATAAATCTGACTCTTGTGTGCAACAATAGCAGACTGTGGATTACATTATACTACATTTTTTTTCAAAGACCAACCTGCATTTATTTGAGCAAAAAATTAATTACAAAATGTAAACAGACAAATAACAGCTTCCCTGTGTGAACTACGATGTAAAAAAATGCTACAATGTTGGTGTAAAGAATGACATTTAAATAGGTTTATATACACAAGCTAATGGCATGTCTAAACTTGCTGACCCCACATGCACATTCAGAATCCCAGCGCTTGAACAGTACCTACAGCACAGCTCTGACTGTGGTTGACCAACAGGTCAAAGAAGACGACATAAGGGAAACAGTGAAAGAAACATTGCAAGAACTAGCCAATAATCACAAAGCCTGGAGCCAACACATCAGACATGCAACTAGTGCACTTTATCTAAAATACAGACTGAAGAAAATAACATTAAAAGAAGCAGCTTCGTATCAGTCTCTTTTTGGTGTTCACATCAAAGTAAACTAAGCAAAAAGTTAATTTCACTTTAAAAAGGCTATATATTTAAATAAAGTGTCTGCTTTAATGTTGTAAATATTTTCAGTGAAAATAAATGGTCCAAATTTGGTGAAATAATGTAAAATCTATCTTATTCTGGTACATTGTGTGTGATTTAACAGACATATTTACATTAAAATAAAATACAATACATTTATTCTGACCTGTTATGTGCACAGCAGGAATTTAAATGCTTGACGTAACAATAAAATTGACCTAAGTGTTTCTTACGAACATCTTCTAATAGCAGCGTGTACAGTGTGAAACCCAACAGTAGTGCTGCACGATACTGGAAAAATTAGTTTACTCCGCAATACAATTTCACCAGATGAGTTGAATAAATGCTTGTAAAAATCTATAATTTTAGATTGATTAGAAAGATTTTGTAGGGGAGTGCATAAAATATATTTTATTTTTATAAGTTTATTTGTATAGCACTTGAGCACACTAAGTCTTGTATAATAAGCATAATATTTATATTATTGACCACAATATTTGTATGATAAACAAGTCACAAGCATGGATAAATTCAACGAAGAAAAATATACTAATTAAATATATAGCATTTTATTGTTTTCAGAAGAGTCTAAATGTATTCCGGTTTACAGTACTTAAATAATAAAATGTAAAATAATACTGCATAGTCTTCGTTTTATGAACAATTTTCGTTGTTCATTTTTTAAAGTTACAAAGGATATGTTATCTTATGCCTGAATGCTTTTAAAACCCTCACACAGTCACAGGCCTTAAAAAAACACTTGCAAAGTGATCACTTGTAATCCAGACTCAACATTGCATATACTTGCAATGTGACTATTGTGAATGATCACGATTCGATATCAATGCTGAATCAATATTTGTGCAGCCATAAGCGATAGTGAAAATACGAACCTTGAGGTACTCCATAATGAACTTGTGAATGCTATACTGATTCATATACTTAGAGAAAGAGACAACGACCAGATATGTATGATTTGACCCTTATCAACACATTCCCAGTAATGCCAAAATAATTAGTGAGAATACCCAATAGTCATTTGTGGCCAAAAGTATCAAATGCAACACAAAGTATCAAAAGTTCCAGTAACACTACTAAAAAGAGCAAGAAATATCTAAACATAAAGGGTTTTCTGATGGTTGGGTCAGTTAAAAATACTAATATCGTGAAATATGTTTACAACTTAATATTAGTCAAAGTATAAATGTTACATTGCAAGGAATTTTAAATAAACAGAAAACACATTGAATGTAAACTGTCTTAGGAATAGGCCTACTTTGATAAAAAAAGAAAGGATTAATGAATATTCAGGAGCTGCATTGCTTCTTAAAAATGTTATTTGGATGTGTCTTTAACAGATTCATGTCTAAATCTTTCTGAGGGAGAATAAAGGAACGTCCATGTATCATTTGATACAATATAACAACTGACATGCTGAAATCATGACATTTCAACAAGCTGACATGTAAATCATCAGCCACACGTTTCCTGCTATTGCTCAATGCTTAGCAAAGAAAGACCCTGGTGTAATCATTGATCTGGCCTAAAAAACAAAACACACGATTGGCTCAATATTTCAAATAAAACTTAATACTCGTGCATTTAAAGGCTACACACAACACCCATCCCCCCTCAAATATCCTACAACTTCAGGGGCCATGTGAATGAACGCCTCTATTGAACCGATTTATAATGCATGCACAAAAATCGTAGGGATAAGAAAAAACACCCTGACATTCTCCTCAGGTGGTGCACGCTCACGCACAACAGGTAATGCATGCACAAACAGGGGCGGTCAAGCCGTGCGCGCGCCTTTCCCTCCGGTTTTTGACAGCACCGGTGGTTCCGCCTCAAGCAGCCGTGCAAATGCTTTATTTCATTGACATACCTCGCTTTCCACGACGTCGTGATACGCAGGAGGAGGATCGAATCCTCCGGTGACCGTGCGCCCGCTGTTCTCGCCGTCTCCGCTGCCCGGGGAAGGGCCGCTCTCCATCGGCTCGTAGCCGTATCCGAGTCCCGGGCTTTCGTTGGTAAGCAGCGCGACAGCCTCGTTGATGTCGTTTTTGGCCAGGCGCAGAGCTTTCCGGATGGCCACCGGGTCTGGGAAGCCCATGCACAAGAGCGTGGTCATGTGCTGCTCCTCCTCGGTCTCCATCATTAAAGTGTGTCGGTGGTCGGGGCTTCAGTACCGGGGCACATCGCACAGGCATCCGGCTGTGCACGCCGCCATGTTTACAGTCGCTGGTGCTGCTGGTATCCTGTCACGATGGATTCCCGTCACAGGCGGAGGGCAGCGAGGCTCAGAGCGGGCCACGCCAGGCCTGTGAAGCCAGACACTCCGGAGCCGCGCCGTGTGGGTGTAGACCGGGATACTTTTCAAAATAAAGGTCAATTAAAAAAAACAGTCTTTATAACAATACAATTGCATGTGTACGACGTTAAGTATAATTAAGTTAATAATACACATATCATGCCTTGTGAATAAATAGAAATGTAAAAAATCAGTCAAATATGATTAATAAAGAAAATGTTACAATATTTTAGTATTAAAATGATTTTTATGGGGGTTTGATGGGATTGATCTGTGGATGTAAGATCGATAACTGCAAGTTGCCAAAGAAATATGTATTATTTAATTCAGTTTAACTTGAAACTAAACAATAGATGTAACATGCACATGCGCGCACACACACACACACACACACACACACACACACACGTATACTAACAAAATGTCAGTTAAAACTAAATTCCAAAATTAAATCTAACAAAAACTACTGTAGTTACTAAAATGAAAAATAAAGCATGCCAATAAAAAATGAAGCAAATCCTGTTTTAAAACCTTTGTTCTAATAATTAAAATTAAGCAACAAAAATAAAATAAAATACGTATACAGACATTTAAAAAATAACACAATGGCAGAATTACGCACCAGAGTTCACTTTAAAATACCTAAATTAAAACGTACTTTCACGCTTATAATTACAATCACTTTTATTTTGAAAGGCTATTGACCGGAAATTCATGTAAGTGTAGCTCATTGTTGCTGACTTCATTTTTTCATTTGGCAGAGTTGACACACAGCCCCACCTATGTCTCTATAAAATGTTTCTTGATATACACTTAATAAATTATATCCATCAATGTTTCACATTTTGTTTTCATATTTTTTTTAGTAAATGTATCATATGCATGCAAGAAGAAAAAAAATACACAAAAAGTGAGACCAACTAATGTGACTATTTAAATGTAAATATTAATATACTTTTCACCTTTGTGACATTTAATAAAATAAACCAGTGTGGTTGTAAAATATTACTCCCTTTAGTTTCACTGCACAAGAAAAAAAGAAATCCGGAACCGAGGAATCACGTGAAACCTGTCCTGCTCATGTGATGTGAAGATGGCCGCTACGGGGGAGGAGGCCGCGGCGATGGACAGCATCAGTAAAGCACCGGCTCCCCCGACAGAGCTCAACCTGACGGCCGAGCCCGAGCACCGGAGAGAGGCGACTATCAGCGACACGACAGAGAACCCGAAACCCAAAAGACCCAGTAATAACAGTGAGCTGCTATTGTAAACAACTCGGTCTGTGTGCTGGTCTCTGTGCATTACAAGTTCTGCAGTGATTCTCTCTACGGGGCTGCTGTCGATAATATTGTGTTTTTGACTATTGCTACTAGTTTCTGGATGTATTTGTGTTATTCTGTTCTTGAAGAGAACGGTGCGTTTTGTGAAGTGACTTTTAGCATTTGTATATGGCAAGCCGTTTTAACAGTTAATCTGACACCTAGCCTGCAATATGCTACTATTCACTCACTCCTGATGAAGCTTATTTCCTGCTTTATCTGGGCTCGCCACAGCGGAATGAACCACCAATTGTTCTTTTATTATTTTATGCAGTGGATGTAAGCACCTCCTGGTCCAGCCGGGACTCAAACCAGTGACCTTCTTGCTGTGAATCGACAGTGCTGCCTCTTTATACTACTTAGACATTTAGTTTTAGTAATTTTACCATTAAGTACTAATATTTATTAGATGACTAGTACTCATGTGGTCATGGTTTTCTTGTCTCAAAATGAGGCTGAGATGTTATTCTGTCTCTGGATTCTTGTCCCAGGTGGAGGGGTGCAGGGGTCAGAGCAGGCCACGCCAAGCCTGTGAAGCCATTATTGAAAAGGCTACAATTAACCGTAATTAAATATGTGACCAGTGCTTGAGCATCACTTGTGGCCTGTAGGTAGCCTTGACTACCTGCCTGATTTTTTTTCAAAAGGCGGAGGTTGTGACCTTCTAATTCTCTGTGCAGGAAAACCCCTACTAGTACCATTTTTAAAATTATTACTATTAGCATACGTTTTCTAGATACTAATTGTTATTTATTAGGTACTACCAATTAATTAAAGTAGTTAATTCTATATACATTAGTATATAGTTGTTTATATTTATTAATTAGGCACTTTGCACTTATTAGAAACTAGTTATCAATATTCAGGTTTTTATTAATTACTAGTACTTATTTCAGCTGTGACTAATGATGATTCTGTTGATAACAAAAATAAATGTCACATTTTTGCCATTGACTTATGCTGGGCAGTGCGGTGGCGCAGTGGGTAGCACAATCAAGAAGGTCGCTGGTTCGAGCCTCAGCTGGGTCAGTTGGCATTTCTGTGTGGAGTTAGCATGTTCTCCCTGTGTTCACGTGGGTTTCCTCCAGGTGCTCCTGTTTCCCCCACAAGTCCAAAGACGTGGTATAGGCTAACTGGGTAAGCTAAATTGTCTGTTGTGTATGAGTGTGAATGGATGTTTCCCAGTGATGGGTTGCAGCTGGAAGGGCGTTCGCTATGTAAAACATATGTTGGATAAGTTGGCGGTTCACACCGCTGTGGCGACCTCAGATTAATAAAGGTACTAAGCCGAAAAGAAAATGAATGAATGAATGAATAAATGACTTCAATGCTCCTAAGTCAATCAGATATATTATGTGTTCAAATTTGACTAGTATTTATTCCAGTTGAGATTGGTAAGTTATTTGTGTAAGATGAATAAAATAGCAGATCTGACTAGTAAGATAACCGTTGTTTCAACAATTACAAATGGTAACCGTGCCTACTTTGTAAAATAAAACCTTCCTGGTCTGTTACATAATGCTTAAGTCATGCTGGCAAAGTTGGTTAGTCACCTTGACATCTGAATTTTCTGATTCAGCCTTGATTTGATAAGGTAGTAAGGTTTTTTTTGTTTTGTTTTTTTGTCACTCACCTGAGGTGTTTATCCAACCACAATGCACTAGATGGCCAGATTATCAAAGCACACCACATGTTTCATAACAATGAAGCTGCATCCAAAATCGCACACTATTCCAGTAAGCACTACGTTTGAGTTTGAATTTATTTAGAAAAGTGCATTCTATTTAGCATGAATGTAATCTACTGTAGATGTACTACGTCAATATCACATGACGTACCTGCGTCAGTTGCATGGCTTCGCTCACATTCATAATTTTCTGCATCATGGGAGAGCAGAAACAAGTAATGTATGGTCTCTGGTAAACATTCACTTGCTAAAAAAACATAATACACAAATGCACCAAATACACAAAATATCGTTATTTTTAGTGACACCATATGACCCTTCTAATGAATGCTTACTTTAGCAAACATCTATTAATGATATGTGATTGGACCATAAACATGTGGTCCAATCACAACTAGTATACATACTAGCCAAGTATATTTTGGTGTCAGCTCAACTAGTCACTATTGTCAGAAACAAATCCTAGTACCTAATGAGTAAATAAAAAATGTAGTTGGGTTTAATACATATTAAATAGATAATACTGTATAACGACTATTACGTTTTGGTGTCTATTTAATAGTTAAAAGTATCTAATGGATATTAATTGGCACTAGTAGCATTAACTTGGTAATAGTTTGACGTATAATATAAATGTTTAAATGGCTTGCCATGTACAAATGCAAAACGTATTCTAAAACACTAAGTTGCCTTGCTAGACAGCACTGTTGAGCACCATAAGCATTTAGAGTCTACGTGTAATGTTCAGAAATGTCCAGCTCTCAAGGTTAAGGTCTTCAAAGGTGTTTGCTGTCTGTCACAGATGATGGAGGTGTGGAGACGGCAGAAGAAGCCACTGAACCTGCTGAACCAGATATCAATGAGCTCTGCAGAGACATGTTTGACAAAATGTCAGTTTTCTTGCAAGGAGAACTCACTGGTAATGACTAAAAAAAATAATAATACTTGCAGAACTGCATAAATTATTTGTATATTGCTGTTTTGTTTAATTGTTGTTGTTTCGTCAGCCACCTGTGAGGACTATAAACTCCTGGAGAACATGAACAAACTCACCAGTTTGAAGTACATGGAGATGAAGGACATATCTATCAACATCAGCCGCAATCTGCAAGACCTTAATCAGAAATGTGAGATGTGGTTTTAATTCCAAGCAACATATTTGTGGCACAGACAAAAAGTTTGGTGTTCGAGTCAGATTTAATTCTGATTTAAATTGGTTTTATTTGATATACAGTACACAAAGCATATTTAATGCAGTGTTTCAGATAGCATTTGTTAAATTAGAATCTTATAAAAATACTTTACAGCAGAGGAATATACTGTAAGAAATAAGTGACCACATTAAAAAATATTATTTCTTGAATTATTGAAAAATCTTGCTGACGTGTGGATAAAAAATATATTGGTCTGAGGGATTAGGGCAAGGTAAAAAAATATTTAAAATTGAAATTAATTTATACCATCTGTGAGATTTTGTATTTCATTTTATATATATATATATATATTTTGCTATAAAAATGTTTGTGTTATTCTGTGTTTTGTATAAATGATGATAAAATGTATAATAGCCATATTCATATTGTTCAGATTTAAGTAAACCATCCATATACTGTAACATGCACAAATTGTAAACCTTTATTTTGTGATTTATAAGTTTGATTTGATTTCTGAAAAGCGATTTTTGCTAGCTATATAATCACCTTAAACATTCATTAATTCATTTATTCTTTAGTTTAAGGTATGTATATTTATTTATATATTATGTATCTTTTTTTCCTTTTGTCATTTTTCCCTAGATGCCAGTTTGCAGCCTTATCTGGATCAGATTAACCAGATCGAGGAGCAGGTTACGGCTCTGGAACAGGCAGCTTATAAACTAGACACTTATTCGAAAAAACTGGGTGAGTGAAGCAACCAACTTTTTTTTTTGACCACAGATCTTTATAGAGATGTTAAATACATGGTATTGCCTACAAAATTGATATTTAAAGTCATAGAATAAAGCATGAAAACAACTGAAGCTTTGTGTTAACAACAGTCTTTATTTCAGCCATTTAGACAATGACCTATTCAAAAACAAACTCATTGATTTCAGGACAGTGAAACCAGAATATGGGATTGATGTTCTGACAAAAGTATTGAAGTCAATATAAATTCAAAAATTCAAAATGCAAATAACCCCCCTAAAAACAACAAAACTATTTAAAGTAAAAAAAAAAAAAAAAAAAAAACAATGCGAGAACTGAAAAATAATAATAAGCATGAATCAAGAAAGTAAACGAGTTTCATTTAAATCACTTCAACATCATCATTGGTCCACTATTTTGAGACTGATGGTTAAAGTCATTTTTTTTATTTGCATTATTATTTATATTTATTTTATTTATTTTTGAGTAATAATTTTAATCATTTATTTTTTTTTTTTATTTATTTATGCTTATTGTTTTTATTTTGTGACTTTTGAAGGAAGTAAGCATATAGAAAAAAAAAAAAAACTGTCTAACAACCATAAACTTATTATTATTATATATATATTTTTATAGTCATTTATTTATTTGTATGTTTAATCAAGTATTAACCTCAACTAATGAGATTGGTGGGCACAAAGTTTACAGCACGGTTTATTTTTGGAGACCTGCACTCTCCATGATCAGTTGTAGCCTGTATTTATTTTTAATGTACTTGAGTGCTGTAAAGGGTTCAAAAAGTGCTGTAAAATCGATCTACTGTAACTGACACTATTGTTGTGTCGTTAATCTATCGTAGACACCCCCGGGGGTTGCAATCCAATGGAAAAAAAAATTGAAAAGCTGATTGCTTTTTATTTTTATGCTTTTTTTAAATGTAAATATTAACTACCATTTGTGTCTTTTGTAGGTTATGCATAAAATATGGTCATTTTAATAGCTAAAAATAATGTATCAAATTTTTATAAATCACTAAATGACTTGCTCTCATTATATATGTTTCCATCTAAAAAAGCGAATTAACTTTATGCGCAAAACTGAAAACTGATCGCATAAAAGACGTGCAAATAAAGCAGCGAATGCATCCAACGAGTCAAAGAGAACAAAATCGCCTAATAACGCGCCTAATATCAACAGTTACTTGTTACAGTTACAAATTACTTGCGCCTCTGAAGTCAACCCTGACACGCAGTGAATGCGTGGTGGTGATTGAGGGCGTGAGACGAGGAGCACAGTAGCTCTTGACAGTTCTGGAGGTAATTAAGAGTATAGTACCACTAATACTGAAATGGTTTAGGCGTTTTAGAATCACCAAAAGCCATTTCAGATTTTTTACAATATGCTCAGCCTGCTGGTTTGTCCATGCACACACATTTTTATCATCACATGATCTTTTATAACAAAATCACATGACTTTTTTTTTTGCAATGTGCATGCTGGAATTTGTTCCGTAAGAGTGCTTCCATTGTAGTTTATGCGCATCTTTTCTTATCGAATAAAACGTTTATCCTACTCAGTTATGCGCATCAAGGTTATTATAGTTAACGAAATTGAATGAAAAATAAAAACTAACATGTAAAATAATTGTCGTTAACTGAAATAAAAACGAGTTTAAAAAAAAAAAAACTAGAACTATCCAAAACTGTATTGTGCACATACAAAACTAACTGAAACTAACTAAAATTATAGCAAAAACCTCCTTTGTTTTCATCTTTGTAAATGTATTTAATACATAATCTTACTGCAAGTCTTTAAGAAGTTAATGTATTTACTTTGCGCTGCAGGTGTTTGACCTGTACGGCACCTCAGAATCTGTAGTCCTGCTGCCATTGGCCAAATAGAGCTCCTCCAGTCATCCTCGCTGTTGCTCCCGCGACAAAAACAACGAGTGGACCTGACAGAAGCACAGTGATAGCATTCAACACAGAGACTTAAAACTATTCCTTTAACACGTTTGTACCCAATAATGGGTTTTATTTTCTAAATGAACTGGTTGAACTAGTTCAACAAATCGAACTGAAACATTTGAAACGATTCGCATCTCCAGTAAGCATTCATCCACAAACCATAAAGCCTAATACCACAACCCCCCCCCCCCCCCCCCCCCCCCCACCCCCCCCTCACCCTCCCCACCCATACAACCCCCCAACAC
>CAIGQQ010032164.1:9951057-9966280 GCA_903798035.1 Danio albolineatus
AACAACACAAAAAAAAAACACAAAAAAACATTCAACCCACCCCCCCCCCCACACCCCCCCCCCCCCAAAACCCCCACCCACACCCCCCCCCCCCCCCCCCCCCCCCCCAATACCCGACTGTACATAATCCAATATATACTTTTATTCAGTTATTAGAATGGTAACGTTACACTACAGTCAAGTTTGAGAAGCTGTGAACCGATAATAGTGCACATGCATGATTCAGTGAAACAAACACATGACAGCCTGCTGTGACTGAACTAAATTTGAACAACTGCACCGAAGGTAAACCGAGAGCTTAAATGAGAGGATCTGGTGAAAAAACGATAAAGTTTATTTCATAACAGAAAATTTTAATGGAATTTAAAATAGTAAATCATGCTTCAGTTGGGTTGTAAAACTTTACTGTTAGATATTTTTCAGATCATGGTGATGTTTTAACTGATTGAAATTACTATTGCTTTCCATCACTACTGTGTATCTAACCTCAGAAGCAGCCTTGCACACATATTGTACTTAAGGCTGCTATCTTGTGGGCTGTTGTATTTAAATTTGAAGATGGGTAGATGGTAGTGGTCATGTGTCCTCTGAATACAGGTTTCAAAAAATGTTTAGTTTTTATTATACAATATTTATTCTGAAGATTTTTGAATCTTGCATCTAGCAAATATTCTTATTTAGAAAAAAAAACTAAAACTAATACTGAAACTAATAAAAACTAAACTAAAACTAAGCAATTTCAAAATATCGAAACTAATAAAAAGTAATTCTGCCTCTAAAAACTAATTCAAACTTACTGTTCTAACTAACTAATTTGAAAACAAAAAGTCAAAACGAAATAGAAACTAAAACTAATGGCTGTTTCTCTATATACCCTTTTCACATTTCCGTGTTTCTCAGAAGCGGAAGTCATCATATTTGGGAAAACTTAGAGCGCAGTGAATGGGAGAATACAACAAATGATTTTTTTACAATCTTATTTGCTGAAATAATAAAAGAAAAACTACACAAGGATGTCATAGAGACTTTCAGAAAAAAAAATTGTGTGCGATTGATGACGGCAGCTAGAGGGGAGAATAACGTCTAATTTACTGTCCTGCCCCATAGACACTGCATTAGAAATGCCTCACACAAGCGGTATTTTGTAATTTGTTTTTTGTAATTTGAAGCAAATATGATATACTACATACATAAATACATATAAATGTTCATATGTTTTTTTTTAATCTGAATATTAAAAACTTTCATTGATTTAAAGGGCCATGAAACACCAAAACACATTTTTTAAGCTGTTGACAGTCATATATGTGTCCCACGCTGCTATAAACACTATTAGGACACATATAATTGACTAAAAAGTGAAAATTGGTTGTTTTTGCATTATTTCAAGCAAATTCGTTCTTCCGGTTTAAAACGAATTTTTGAAGCTGCGTCACGCCGATGATATCCATGCGTGTATTCCAGCGTGGAGAGTGGACGCCTGTCCCGGCCAGCACGTTCTGACGTCTCTGTGTGTTCGGCATTAATTCATGAGAAAGACTTGGTTCAAACCAACCAGAGCGCTCTATTGTGTAAGCGGCGCAGCTTCATTAATATTCATGATCGATTCGAAGTTGTACCTTACAGCAGTTGCAGAAGACGCATCAAGCGCGAGTGATTTACATGCTAAGTCAATGCAAAAGGTGCGAATAGGCATCCTGCAACGCGATACGCGCGAATGGCAGCACGCGTTTGACGCGCTTAACGCCGCAATTCGCGCGAATCGCTTCAGTTTGAAAATGAAATGAAAATGAGCTTCAGCGAACGTTCGCGCCGCGTTAACCAATCAGGAGCTTGCTCTTGTGGGGGTGTGATTATGACGTAGCGCCTGTTGTTGTTGGTGTCCTGAGGGAAAACTCGGCTCAGTCAGAAGCACCGCTGAAAGCTTCCATCATCCAGGTACAGTTTCTGGAGGAGTTTATGAGCTCACAGAGCTCCGTGCACCTCTGAAATAATCCAATGGACTATCAGCCTTCATCAGTAGACTATCAGTGGAATATCAGCCTTCATAAAGCACATAAAACAGTTATTCTCTCTATAAAACACCTGTTAGCCAAACTAGAGGTGTGAAAACACCACGCTGAGACTGGGGGGTTTCGTGGCCCTTTAAGAATATTGTGACCGTTAAAACGCATCATAACAGGCTTGTGAAAAGGGTCCATATGCTTCCTCGTGTTCTCGTGAAACATCATCATCATCCACTGAAGTTCAGTTCCAATATTCAAGAACGGAGGATGCGTAAAAGTTCCCAGATGAGTTCTTGTTATCGAGGACGCACCGATGCAGACTTGAGCACCGAACTCGCTCTAGAAGTCCCAAAAGTCATTGCGACTGGAGGTGGAAAGCGCAGCATTATGTATAGATTTATTATAAAAGTTCAGAAATAACACTGATTTACCTCAGGAGTTTCTCTCAATGAGACAGTGAAAGTAAATATTAATGTGAAAATCTTATTAAAAGCATAAACGCATTATGGGTGTTTATTTGCTGAAATTCATATTAAAATGTGTTTTATTTGTGTCAAGCAACGTATATTTGTAAAGTCTATATGCATTGTAGGCATGGGCCGATGAAGAATTCTGACGGTATGATAACCTTGGATAAAAATTTCACGGTATGACGGTATTGTGATCACTGCTCTAAAATATCTTCTTTTTAAATGTCTCGCTAAAAAACAAAACCTTTTTCGCCTTTGAACACAATATATTTTATTTTGAGAAACATTTGCAATATTTTGCGGCATTAAACATGTCAGGCTAAGTAATTCAAGTGAATCATTGACTTATGCTGTCTTCATTTGTTTCAAAAACACAGATGTCTTTACAATTTACACCTAAAAAAAATGTAAATAAAACAAAATCTTACACATATCTTAGTAACAGTATAGCAAAAAATTTGGGGGGTATGAAAACCTTGACTTTTACATACCGCGGTATACCTTGAAAACGGTTGTTGTCCTATGCCTAATGCATAGTGTATACGGATGCTGTAATGTTTAAATAATTTTTGGATAAAGATGCGAGAGGGTCATGTGACCATCAGGAAGAACGCCGCATCTCATTTCTCACAAGACGTGTTCTCTGTCCTTGCGGTCTCCTGAGTTCATTCTTCCGATGTGACCTGGCAAGTCTGTTCTCTGCGTTTTTGGAATTAAGAAACAGCCAATGAAAAATCCAAAACTAGTATAACCTTGATCTGCATACGTTTTTTTAAATGAGCATTTTCAAAATATTTGCACCAATTTTTTTATGTGCATATCCAAAATGCCCACTTCTCACGACACTCACTTTCGAAACCGCTGTATTAACTGATTAAATGAGCGTTAGGTGGCTCTATTAGACCAAAATAGATGCTCTTCTGTTAAAGTAGTGAGATTATTTTTATATGATGTTTGCTTGTGAAATACTTTCTTAGACCTTTGTTCTAAATGCTTCTGTTTGTGTGTTTATTCACAGAGGCCAAGTTTAAGAAACTGGAGAAGCGGTGAAAATGATCTCCTTTATACACATCCTCAATGTTTTTGCAGGTCTCTCAGTGATCATGTCTACTTTATGCACTAAACAATCATCAAGCCAACATCACAAAGATATGTATTGAACACACTATGGCATTGTCATAGTTTCTTTAAGTTATAGCATTAAGTACATCACATGGTGAATGATCTTTTATAGTTCAGAATCTACAGAGTTAAGACTATAAAGAGCAGATTTCCTGATTTTAAAAGCCACATTTACAATACAAAGCATGAATACAGAAAAGCCTGTACAGTGTGTTTGAAATGACTTGTTTTATGTTGTTCAAGATGATTATTTTTGTTTTGTTTTCTGTGACGTATGTACTTTTTGCATGCCTGCAGTTAGAAAAGAGAATGTTTTGTTAAATGTTTGTATTACTAAATTATTTTTTTCAAAAGTATTAATAAACCTAAAATGTCAGCTTGTCAATTTTTGGAATAATAAAGAAAAAGTAAATGCTATTTTTGGCTCAGTGTAATACATATAGTAGAAGTGTTTACAATTTTTCATTCCAAGTGAGTGTTGCATGATGACATCATTAATAGAAGCTAGCCGACAGTGAGAGCCATGTGCTAAATGCACCAGACATTATGTGAAACGATTTTATACAAGGTCAATAGAGCTTAAAACATAAACAAAACTGAGTATGTTCAGAGAAGTATGACAGATAATTAAATATATTATATACTAAAGTTTAGAATAAACTGCTTTTTTTTCCCCACACTCAAGCATATCTATTTCTTCAGTTCTTTATTTACAATTGTAAAAGCTGTCTTATACAGCAGTGAAACATTATCGACATTTAACCAATTTATCCACATACATAAATAACTATTTTGGGACTCTCTCAAAAAATAAGTATCATTTCTTGCTTGCTGTAAAGAAATCCGTTTTAACTGAAACTATGTCATGTTCCAATTCAGATGTTGATACAACTGAGGTGAATCAATATAAAGTAGAATAAGGATGAAGTTATAACAAGTTATTACAATTAGCAGTGAATATTGTCATTGATTTTCTTACATTGCTAAATGGTGCAGCTCCGCCTCTGTGATCAGTTGGTCTTCTGGTGCAGCTCCATCTCTGGGCTCAGTGGGTCTCCTGGTGCAGCTTCACCAGTGAGCCCACGCCAAGAATTGAAAATATTAGTAAAAATCAATATAAAAAATAAATGTGGTACAGCCAGTCCTTTGAAGCACAGACAGATTTTATATTCTTGCTACGCAAGTGATTTTTGAATGTGTACAATGTATGGTGTATATGTGCTTCATTATTAGAATCAGGAGAGGAAAAAAAAACTTTGAATCAAAAGCTGTTACTGTGATCTTCTGTGATTTTTAATATTATTTTTTACTCTTTTTTTTTTATTATTTTAAAACATGTGCAATTGATGTAAAAATGCATTTTGTTGGTGTTTCTGTATTTCAAAAACAGAAAGATTTGGACGTATCCAGAACAACTAGTTTTAAAAGATGTGCAATTGACATATAAGTTTTCTAAAACAGAAATTTGAGAAAAATGATAAAGCAATCAAAATTTAAAAGGAGGGCTAAAAATACTGACCTCAACTGTACAAATAAGATCGACGCATCACAATTTAAAATTAAGAGTGCAAAAAATTTTGAGTCCATTAATAAAATTTAAAACTTAGAGTAAAATGTATTTTATATTCACCAAAAACCAACAGTCAATGTGTTTGGACAAAATGGAACAGTGAAGTCAAATTGGATTACAGTTTGATTCTGTAACCTACTAGTATATCTTTTCGATTTTTTCAACAGCGTAATTAATTGTCTTATCTCATAACTAACAGACATTTAGCGAATATATCAATATGAACATCTATTTAGGGCTTTCATTTTATTTTGGTTAATTCTAATTATGTTGCAATATCATTGTTTTTAATAACTAAGCTGACGATTTAAATAACATCTTTCCTTTAGGAACACAAAATATAGTCAGCTCCATATAGTCAGCTGTGGCTTTATGTCCCATTTTACTCATTTGTTGTGTGGTGCCCACATAAGTGGACAATTAATTAAAAACAAATCGTTAAAATTAAAATGGAATTACATTTTTGGATTTCCATCACATTAAAGTTGAAAAATATTTTCAAAAATCTAGATAATGTTGTCCATAATTCATGAAAAGCAATTCAGAAACGAGTCTTTAATGATCTTACTCTCTGCTCCTTTTGTCCTCTCTTGACTGTGCCTGCAACTTCAACTACTCTAAGTGTAGCTCCACCTCTGAGCTCAGTGGGCCTCCTGATGCAGCTCCACCTCTGAGCTCAGTGGGCCCCCTGGTGCAGCTCCACCTCTGGGCTCAGTGGGTCTCCTGGTGCAGCTCCACCTCTGAGCTCAGTGGGTCTCCTGGTGCAGCACCACCAATGAGCCCAAGCCAAGAATTAAAAATAGTAGCTGACAATAAATGCTCACAGCCAGTTTTCTGAAGCACCAATAGACTTTATTTTCTTGCTATGTACTTTTTGCTGTTATAATATATAAAATGTCTGGTGTAGTATATGTGGTTCACAATTATAATCAGTGGAGGAAAAAGAAAACCTTGAATTGAAAGCTGTCGCTGTGATCTTCACTGATGCTTTGAGCTCCTTTAAAAAATGTGCCATTGTGGTAAAAGTTTTCTAAAAATCCATTTTGTCTGTGGCTCTCCATTTCAGAAACAGAAAGATTTGGACATATCCAGAACAACCAGTTTGAATAAAAGCTTGAATAAATTTCAGACAGAAATCCGAGCCAAGACTTGAAAATATTTCCCTGTCCACTGACATTTTTAAAGACATGTATTTAGTGACCCTGTCATTTTATAGGTAACTTCATTATAATAGGTAATTAACAGCTTATTATGAAATCAAACCAGATTAAAGCAAATGTTTGGAATGTTATACCAAAACAAAACTCTAAACACTAAAGAATAATTGTAACGTTCTATTGACATTTTCTTGACGCATAAGATTAATCGTATAAAAAAGTAAAAACATAGGAAGAATATCTTTTATAATGTTGTATAGTACATGTGCTGTACAAGCATGTTTAGAACATATAGAATTCCATGATGACATCATTACTAGAAGATGGCTGACAATGACAGCCATGTGTTAAAAGCCCCAGACATGAAAATATTTTTTTACAAGGAGGTTATTTATACAGTTAAAGTCAACATTTTTAGCCCTGCTGTGATTTTTGTTTTTAATTTTTATTTCCCAAATGATGTTACAATATTTTCTGTAATATGTTTACTTTGCGGAAAATCGTATTTGTTTTATCTCACTTAGAATAAAAGCAGTTTTCAATATTAATTAAAGAAGAAAATGAAGGTCAATTTTATTAGACCTCTTAAGCAAGATTGTTTTGGATTGTCTACAGAACCCACTATTGTTAGACAACGACTTGCCTAATTTCTCTAACTTGCCTTGTTGACCTTATTAACCCAGAGTAAAGCCTTTAAAGTGCACTTTAAGCTGAATACTAGTAAGGTATCTGTATCTGTATTAGCCAAAAAAAAAATATATATATATATAGTAAAATATAATTTACTGTCATCATGGCAAAGAAAAATGAGTTATTAAACTATTATGTTTAGAATTGTGTTGAAAAGTAAAACCTCTCAGTTAAACAGAAATTGTTAAGAAAATGAATGAATTAATTTTAAAAATTCAAATTTAACAGGAGGGCTAATAACTCTGACCTCAACTGTAAAACGAAAAATGAAGTATGATGATTTAAGTTTATATTCACCAAACCAACTGTCAACATATGTAGACAAAATGGAAGAGGAAAGACAAACTGGATTACAAGTCTAATTCTGTAACCTGCTAGTGTATCTGTACTGGTTCTTCCACAATTTAATGGGTGTCTTACATAGTAATAAACAGACATTTAGCAAATATATCAACATGAATATCTATTTAGGGCTTTCATGTATTTTTGAAATTATTTTGTAATGTTATTCTTCTTAATAACTGCGCTGATATAAATAGCATCATGTCATTAAGAATACAAAATTCCGTATTTTTGGCTGTGGATTTATGTCCCATTTTACCCCTTTGTTACATAGTGTCATAAAATGATTTGTTACATTGGAATTGCATTTTTGGACTTCCTTCGCATTACATGGGATTTCCTTAATTCATCCATGAAAACACATCCAAAAAGTAATTCATAAATGAGTGTTTCATGATCTTACCTTTTTTCCTCTCTTGACTACGCTTGCAACTACCACTGCTCAAAGTTTAGCTCAACCTCTAGGCTGAGTGGGTCTCCAGGTGCAGCTCCACCTCTGGGTTCAGTGGGTCTCCTGATGCAGCTACACCTCTGGGCTCAGTGGGTCTCCTGGTGCAGCTCCACCTCTGGGCTCAGTGGGTCTCCTGGTGCAGCTCCACCTCTGGGCTCAGTGTAGTAGCAGTGGTTACAATTTTGCATTCCAAGTGAGTGTTGCATGATGACATCATTATTAGAAGCTAGCTCACAGTGAGAGCCATGTGCTAAATGCACCAGACATTATGTGAAAAGATTTTATACAAGGAGGTCAATAGAGCTTAAAACATAAACCAAAATAAGTATGTGCAGAGAAGTATGACAGATAATTAAACACATTATATACTAAAGTTTAGAATAAACTGCGTTTTTTTTTCCACACTCAAGTATATCTATTTTTTCAGTTCTTTATTTACAATTGTAAAAGCTGTCTTATACCGCAGTGAAACATTATCGACATTTAACCAATTTATCTACATACATAAATAACTATTTTAGGACTCTCTCAATAAGTATAATTTCTCGCTTGCTGTAAAGAAATCCGTTTTAACTGAAACTATGTCATTTTCCAATTCAGATGTTGATACAACTGAGGTGAATCTATATAAAGTAGAATAAGGATGAAGTTACAATAGGTTATTACAAATAGGAGTGAATACTGTGGTTGATTTTCTTACATTGCTAAAAGACAGTTTTCAATAGTTCATGAATAAAAGTTAAAGAACATCAGAATGTAATTCATAAATAAAGTGTTTTATGCCATTATCTCCTGCTGCTTTTTTGCTCTCTGGACTGTGCTTGTGAATCCAACCGCTCTATGGGCAGCTCCACTTCTGAGCTCAGTGGTTACCCTGGCGCAGCTCCACCTCTGGGCTCAGTTGGTCTCCTGGTGCAGCTCCATCTCTGGGCTCAGGTGGTCTCCTGGTGCAGCTCCATCTCTGGGCTCAGTGGGTCTCCTGGTGCAGCTCCACCAGTGAGCCCACGCCAAGAATTGAAAATATTAGTAAAAATCTGACAATAAATGTGGTACAGCCAGTCCTTTGAAGCACAGACAGATTTTATTTTCTTGCTATGCAAGTGATTTTTGAATGTGTACAATGTATGGTGTATATGTGCTTCACTATTATAATCAGCAGAGGAAAAAGAAAACTTTGAATCAAAAGCTGTTACTGTCATCTTCTGTGATTTTTTTTAACTTTTTTTTTCTTTTAAAAGATGTGCAATTGATGTAAAAATGCATTTTGTTGGTGTTTCTGTATTTCAAAAACAGAAATATTTGGACGTATCCAGAACAACTAGTTTTAAAAGATGTGCAATTGACATAGAAGTTTTCTAAAACAGAAATTGGAGAAAAATGATAAAACAATCAAAATTTAAAAGGAGGGCTAATAATACTGACCTCAACTGTATAAAGAACATCGACGCATCACAATTTAAAATTAAGAGGGCAAAAAATTTTTAGTCCATTTGTAAAATTAAAAACTTAGAGTAAAATGTATTTTATATTCACCAAAAACCAACAGTCAATGTGTTTGGACAAAATGGAACAGTGAAGTCAAATTGAATTACAGTTTGATTCTGTAACCTACTAGTATATCTTTTCGATTTTTTCAGCAGCGTAATTAATCGTCTTATATCATAACAAGCAGACATTTAGCAAATATATCAATATGAATATCTATTTAGTGCTTTCATTTTTTGTTTTTTTTGGTTACGTTGTAATTATGTTGTAATATCATTGTTCTTAATAACTAAGCTGACGAACATAAAACTCCATATAGTCAGCTGTGGCTTTATGTCCCATTTTACTCATTTGTTGCATGGTGCCCACATATGTGGACAGTTAATTAAAAAACAATCGTCAAAATTAAAATGGAATTACATTTTTGGATTTCCATCACATTAAAGTTGAAAAATATTTTCAAAAATCAAGGCAATATTGTCCATAATTCATGAAAGAACACCACAAAGCATTTCAGGAACTAGTGTTTAATGATCTTACTCTCTGCTTCTTTTGTCCTCTCTTGACTGTGCCTGCAACTTCAACTCCTCTAAGTGAATACATATCCAGAACAACCAGTTTGAATAAAACCCGGAATAAATTTCAGACAGAAATCCGAGCCAAGAATTGAAAATATTTCCCTGTCCACTGACATTTTTAAAGACATGTATTTAGTGACCCTGTCATTTTATAGGTAACTTAATTATAAAAGTTAATTAACAGCTTAATATGAAATAAAACCAGATTAAAGCAAATGTTTTGAATGTTATGCCAAAACAAAACTCTAAACACTAAAGAATAATTGTAACGTTCTATTGACATTTTCTTGTCGCAAAAGATAAATCATATAAAAAAGTAAAAACATAGGAAGAATATCTTTTATAATGTTGTATAGTACATGTGCTGTAGAAGCATGTTTAGAACATATAGAATTCCATGATGACATCATTACTAGAAGATGGCTGACAATGACAGCAGCCATGTGTTAAAAGCCCCAGACATGAAAATATTTTTATAAGCTCAATTGAGATCATATTTAGTTTAAGGCATAATTATTCAAAAATATTATTATTATTTTTTCAAATAATTCCCAAATTATGTTCAACAGTGCAAGGAATTTTTCACAGTATTTCCAATAATTTTTATTCATCTGAAGAAAAATCATTTTGTTTTATTTAATTTGGAATAAAAGCATTTTTTAATTAAAAAATAAATCAACATTTTGAAGTCAATATTATTAGCACTCTTAAGCAATATTGTTTTTTCATTGGCTACAGAACACACCATTTTTATACAATGATTTCCCTAATAACCCTAAATTGCCTAGTTAGCCTAATTAACCCAGTAAAGCCTTTAAATTACACTTTAAGCTGAATACCAGTATCTTGCAAACATATCAAAATATCATTTACTAACATGACAAAGATAAAAGAAATCATTTTCTTTTCAGCAGAGTCCCTTTATTAATCTGGGGTCACCACAGCAGAATGAACCTGCAACTTATCCAGCATATGTTTTACGAAGCGGATGCCCTTCCAGCAGCAACCCATCTCTGGCAAACATCCATACACACTCATTCACACACATACACTACGGACAATTCAGTCTACCTAATTCACCTATACCACATGTCTTTGAACTTGTGGGGGAAACTGGAACACCCGGAGGAAACCCACACGACCACGGGGAGAACATGCAAACATCACACAGAAATGCCAACTGACCCAGCCGATGCTTGAACCAGCGACCTTCTAGTTGTGAGGCGATCGTGCTACCCACTACGCCACCGTGGCACCTAAAAGAAATTTATTGAAATTTATTAGAATTTCAGGTATTAGAAATTAACTAATAAATTATCATGTTTAAAAATGTGTTGAAAAAAATCACTTAGTTAAGCAGAAATTGGGAAAAATATTAAATACATAAAATTTAATAGGAGGGCTAATAACTCTGAACTCAAGTGTATATAGTAGTGAAGTATGACGATTTAGAGTTAAAGTGTAAAATAAAAAATTAGAGTAAAATGTAGTTTTTACTCACCAAACCCGAACTGTCAACATAATGGAACCGTTGCAGTGGAATTACATTACAAGTCTGATTCTGTAACCTGCAGTTATATATCTATTCTATTTTGTCAACAATGTAATGAATTGACTTGTATCATAATAAACAGACATTCAGCAAATATATCAACACTTTTTTTTAAAATTACATTTTAATATCATTGGTTTTAAAATATATTAAAGATATAAATAACATCTTACCCTTAGGAAAACAAAATTCCATATTGTCAACTGTGGCTTTATGTCCCGTTTTAATCCTTTATTGTATGGCGTCCACATATGTTGAGAGGAATTTTTGTAAAAATGTCAAATTTAAAATGGATTTACATTCTTGGATTTCCATCACATTAAAGTTCAAAAATTATTTTTCAAATCTAGATAATGTTTTAAATCATGCATGAAAAAACACCAGAAAGTAATTAATAAAGGAGTGTTTAATGAACTCACTTTCTGCTTTTTTCTCTCTCCTTTGACTGTGCTTGCAACTACAACTGCTTTAAGTGTTGCTCCACCTCTGGGCTGAGTGGGTCTCCTGGTGCAGCTCCACCTCTAGGCTCAGTGGGTCTCCTGGTGCAGCTCCACCTCTGGGCTCAGTGGGTCTCCTGGTGCATCTCCACATTATTAACAGAGACATTATTAACAGAAGATGTGCTAAATGCACCAGGCATTATGTGAAAATATTTTATACAAGGAGGTCAACAGAGCTTAAAAATAAAATAATAATTTAAATTGAGTAAGTACATAGAAGTATGATGAATAATTTTATATTTCATCAACTAAAATTTATAATAAAATGTAGTGTATATTCAACATGAATTATCAAGGATGATGTTATAATAAGTTGTTATAAAATTGCAATGAATGTTTTCCATGATTTACCTACATTGCTAAAATATTTCCACATACTGTATGTGTCAGGGGCGCCGCTAGCAATTTTGGGCCCCATGAAAAAATATGAGCATGGACCCCCTACTACCAACCTAGCTATATAAACTCTTTGTCTGCAATGTAGTTATACTGATGTATGCATTAGATTAATAATTTTGTCCACTACTTATCCGTATTTAGAAAGAGAATGGCCATGACTGTAGCTAGTAGATGATTTATTGTTCCAATGTAAATGTAGTACAAAAACAGGAACAGTAATCAAATATTCAATGAAAATTTTACATTTCTAAACATACAAAACACCAGTGTGTCACTATTTAAATAACTGTACTGCAATAGTGTCTCATACAATGTGCAATACACTTTGATTGAGGATTTTGCAAGCAAGAAGGCCAGGCGTTTAGCACTTGGAATTTAAGTCACTGTCAGGTTAATCAACAGAGTGTTTTTGTTGTGTTTATTTGGTTTGCAGTGTGCTGGATTTTGCACTCTGTTAATAAAAATTTGTTTAATTTTTTTTTTTTTTTTTTTGCCGGCAAGAAGGCCAGGGTTTTGCCATTTAAGTAATGGTCAGTTTAAACAAAAGAACATTTCTTATTTATGGGTCTCAATGTAGTATAATTTTGTGTCTTATTGATTTAGTGTATAGTGCGTCATTTGGGCTGCAGCTAATGAAATAAATGACCCAAATACCAAATAATAGCCTATACCTGTCATGAGTGTAAACGCATTCACCATCGGGAGGCGCTATAATCAGTCTCACAGGAGAATACTGCTCTCACAATCCAAAATAAAGTTATCCAACATGTTCGCTTAATAGCTCCGCCCCTTCTGTTACGTGCGCAAAGCTGCGGTCGTTGAGTGTGTGAAGTGTCCATCACTTCTGTTTACCGACTGAATGAGTGCATCATCAGGGTAAATAAAGTGCATTATTGTTAGAGTTTTCAGTGTGAACGCACTGCTTACACTACTTATACAAAAAAAAAATGGGGTAGAATAGTGCATATGTATGCGATTTGGGATGCAGCTGATGTTAACCTCGAGGACATCGCTGCTTTGACAGTTTACCTGACGATCGCACTAAACTCTCTTCCCGCTACTGACGGACTGAACCATACAGTGAAAGGAGGGGGGTGCAATTTGACAGTGACAGTTGTGACAGACACGAGGGACAGATATAAGCTGTATTTTTCTTTTTTATTTCTAATAAATTGTTTTACTTGTAATTTAGAGATACATTCATAATTTCTATTACATTATAGTACTGTTATTAATTATAAAGCAGATCTCTGTGGGCCCCTAGAGTGCGTGGGCCCTTAGAATCGTCTTAACTTCCCCCCCTTAGTGGCGCCCCTGGTATGTGCTACTGTTATTGTTTCTATAATGTTTTATTGTTATTATATTGTAATATAATTTTTCTTACATTTCACCCATTGCAAACACACTATTACTGATTCAGTTGGCCTAATTTTCAACAACAAATTTTTACAACTCTCCATTTTCTCAAACATTTTCTGCAAAACTGGAAACAAAAAAGCCCTAATTTAGTACAAGTTTAACCACATTCACACAGTTGAACACAATCAACACACTAATATGCATGTGTTAACAATCAGCAACACAACTAATGACACACACATCCGAATATTAAAGAAGAAAATAAGAAGAGAAGACAGAGGAGGAAGAGGTCAAAGAACTTTTATTCCTGGTGATGTATGGGCAACAATAGTTGAGCATGTTCTTGTTGGGATGACCCCACACAAAAATCTGATTTATGGCAAAAGTTGCAAATTACTAAAATGAAAAACAAGTATATATGTGGATTTCACATACATAAAATATGTTGTATATTTGCATATATTTTGAAATTATGCAAAAATAGCTACTACTTAAACGTTTTTCAATTTTTGCAACCACTGAAATTACAAATAGGTAGATATGTTCAAATATGTTATCAATAATTTCATTCATTCATTCATTTTCTTTTCGGCTTAGTCCCTTTATTAATCCGGGGTCGCCACAGCGGAATGAACCGCCAACTTGTCTGGCATTTGTTTTATGCAGCGGATGCCCTTCCAGCCACAACCCATCTCTGGGAAACACATTCATACATTCTCATTCACACACATACACTATGGACAATTTAGCTTACCCAATTCACCTGTACCGCATGTCTTTGGACTGTGGGGGAAACCGGAGCACCCGGAGGAAACCCACGCAACCACGGGGAGAACATGCAAACTCCACACAGAAATGCCAACTGGCCCAACCGGGTCCTGCCCCAAACGGGGATCGAACCAGCGACCTTCTTGCTGTGAGGCGAACGTGCTACTCACGCGCCACCGTGGCGCCCTATCAATAATTTTATATTTGCAAATATTTATATGTGATCATATATAATATGTATGTATAAAATTACATCTACTGGAATATATTTGGACATTTATTTACATATCTGTAATTTCAATAATTGGTGTGTGTGTGTGTGTGTGTGTGTGTGTGTGTGTGCGTGCATGCGTGCGTGCGTGCGTGCGTGTGTGTGTGTGTGTGTGTGTGTGTGTACAGTGAAGTATGATGAATACATTGGTCTTTTATAAACTAAATTTTAGAGTAAAAAGATTTTTATTCACCAAATGCCAACTGTCAACGTATGTGGACATCATGCAACACTGCAGTCACATTGCATTTCAAGTCTGATTCTGTAACCTGCTACTTATGAATTTACCTAAATTTACTTATGTCACAATAAAACAGACTAATATGTCAACATAAATAACAACATAACATTTCAGATGTTGATATAGATAACGGAGATTTAACTTGAAGTAGAAAAAGGATGAAGTTATAATAAGCTGTTAAATACAGCAGTGAATTTTATCCACGAGTTGCCCACATTGCTAAAATATAGTTTTCCATAATTTATGGATGAAAGTTAAAGAA
>CAIGQQ010032175.1:0-15815 GCA_903798035.1 Danio albolineatus
TGAGTTTATCAGAATTTCTCAGTGTATATCTCCCAATTCAGACTTTTCTCTCAAATCAAGAGGGGAAAAAAATCAAATAAAATGATATATATATTCATTTATTTAGCACAATGACTTTTTAATTTTTATCCCAGAAAATGAAGAATTGAAAGATACAAATGCAGATATTTATCTATTCTGTTTGCATCTGGTGAGTCTAGTGAGCTTATCAGCATTTTTTCCATTTATATCTCACAATTCAGACTTTCTTCTCAGAACTGTGATGGGAAAAATCTAATAAAATGATATATATATTTACTTAGCACAGTTACACTTTAATTTTTATCCCAGAAATTGGAGAACTGCAAGATACAAACACAGACAAAAAAATAATAATAATAATTTTGCATCTGGTGAGTTTGTCAGAATTGTTTCCATTTATTTCTCACAATTCAGATCTCACTCAATTTTCTCAATATCATGAGGGGAAATAAAACCATATATAATTATTTAGCACAATTACCTTTTAATTTTTATCCCAGAAAATGAAGAATTGCAAGATACAAATACAGACATTTATTTTATTCTGTTTGCATCTGGTAAATTTGGTGAGTTTATCAGCATTTTTCAGTGAATATGTCCAAATTCAGACTTTTTCTCTCAGAACTGTTAGGGAAAATATCTAATAAAATGATATTTATTTATTTAGCACAATTACATTTAAATTTTTATCCCAGAAATGGGAGGATTGCAATTTGCAATATGGTGAGTTTGTCAGAATTTTTTCCACTTATATCTCACAATTCAGATCTCACTCAATGTTCTCAATATCATGAGGGGAAAAACATATGTTTATTTAGCACAATTACCTTTTAATTTCATCCCAGAAAATGGAGAATTGCAAGATACAAACGCAGATTTTTATTTTATTCTGTTTGCATCTGGTAAATTTGGTGAGTTTATTAGCCTTTTTCAGTGTATAGTATATCTCCCAATTCAGACTTTTTTTCTCAGAACTGTGATGGAAAAAAAATCAAATTAAATGATATATATAAATTTATTTAACACAATAACATTTAATTTTTTATCCCAGAAAATGAAGAATTGCAAGATACAAATGCAGACATTTATCTATTCTGTTTGCATCTGACGAGTTTGGTGAGTTTATCAGCATTTTTCAGTGTATATCTTCAAATTAAGACTTTTTTCTCAGAACTGTGAGGGGAAAAATCTAATAAAATGATACATGTTTATTTAGCACAATGGCTTGTACATTTCTATCCCAGAAATTGGACAACTGCATGATAGAAATGCAGACATTTATCTATTCTGTTTGCATCTGGTGACTTTTGTGAGTTTATAAGCATTTGTTTGATTTATATCTCACAATTAAGACTTTTTTTCTCAGAACTGTGAGGGGAAACAATCTAATAAAATGATATATGTTTATTTATTTAGCACAATGACTTTTTAATGTTTATCCCAGAAAATGAAGAATTGCAAGATACAAATGCAGACATTTATCTATTCCGTTTGCATCTAGTGAGTTTGTCAGTATTTTTTCGATTTATATCTCCCAAATCAGACTTTTTCTCAAACGTGAAGGGAAAAATTCTAAAAAAATGATATTTATATATTTATTTAGCACAATTACATTTGAATTTTCATCCCAGAATTTGGAGAATTGCAAGATACAAATGCAGATTTTTATTTTATTTTATTTGCATCTGGTGAGTTTGGTGAGTTTATCAGCATTTTTTGGTGTATATGTCCAAATTCAGACTTTTTGTCCTCAGAACTGTGAGGGGGAAAATCATGTATATTTGATAATTATAATAATATTTTTATCCCAGAAATTGGAGAAGATACAAATGCTAATTTGTTTATTTTTTTGCATCTGGTGAGTTTTTCATCATTTCTCACAACTCAGACTTTTGTCTCAGAAAAAATAAATAAATTAAAATTCACAATTACCTTTTCTAGCTTAATCCCTATGCAGAAACGTGCTCCTAGAGGTAGATTTGACAAAACGTTCCATCATATCTAGATCTCTGATGTCAGATCATGTTTAACACAACATACAACACACAATACAGAACAACAACAGAAGATAAACTACATAAATGATTAAGAATTTGACGTCTTTTTCACTGGCGACTGGGACACTTGCGTCAGAAGGAGCTGGAATAAAAACAATAAATATTAGCATGACTTGAACCTCGTGTGACCTTTGACATTCACTGCACATCATCTCCAGGTCCTCCAGATCCTCTCAAGTGCTAAATGAAGACCAAAGGAACGTGGCTTTCATCCTTGTGGGAGAATAAATACATCAGCGTCCTGAAGGCATTACGTGCAGACATTCGTTACGTCACTCATGCACGAGTCTGGATTCAAAATACAGACGGTAGTGTGTTTAGACGAATTCAGTCTTCAACAGCAGGATTTCTATTCTCAGGAGGGACGATAAGAGAAAGTTCTGGGGTGACCAGACTGTAGCAGCTTTCAAAAATAATCACACATGGAGAAATGAGAAACAGCAAGACAGAAACCAAGGATATCACAGGCCTGCGTTCGCTCGCTACACATCCGTCCTGTAGGATACAGTAGCTTATAGCACAGCATTAATGTTGTGCGTTCCCATGCCAACAGGGGGCGGAGACTGTGATGGTCATGGGCGGGGCTTGTGCATGCTGGCTCCTCCTCCTCTCCGTCGGCGAATCAGCCTGCGGCGTAACTGCTGAGGAAAGAGTAAAACATGGGCAGCTTCATGCGCTGCTGGTCTCGCCGACACCACGCGATCACCGTCCCCTCACTGTTAGCCGTGTACAGATGATGCCCGTCACATGAGAACGTCAGACTGGAAGACACACGATGGAGAACGTCAAACATGGGATCCACATTTATTTTTTTATTTTAATGATTTCAGGAGCTTTTAACACAAACTAAGGAAATCAAAACCAAACATACAAAAGTGAAAAATAATAATAAAAAATAAAAATGACAATATATATGAAGAGTTTCGTCGCAAAGTTAATTGGAAATCACTGTTCAGATGTTCCTTATCTATGTGTGAATTGCTGCCATTAACACAATTTAAGAATTAACATTTTAGGCCACTACAAAATTTATTTTTTCACAAAACCCGATATCCACCAGACCAGTTTCTTTACAAAGTGCGATATAACAGTTATAGAACTGTTATATATAGAACAGTATATGCGCGAGCTCAGCATCCCCTGGGAGGAGAGGCACCGCCAGCGAAGTGCTCCGAGTTTGCTCATTGATTTAACGATAATATCAAAACAAAAAACATGTTTTTAAAAAGAGGAGTCACTAGGCTAACTAAAAACGTTTGCCATTTAATTGTTTATACTGTAGGCGAGCTGTCAGTCACAGGCTACGTCCGTCTGTCAGTCAGAGAATCAAAGCTTCAGAGTCGAGCTAACCTCATGGATTTCAATGACGGTCATTGCAGACGGAGTCGGTCATTCCAGCTGCATAATAATAATAATAATAATAATAATAATAATAATAATAATAATAATAATAGCTTATTTGACGGGACGAGGCGAGCTTGTGTCCGCGGACTCGGTGAAACAGAAACTGCGCCATCGCGGCTCCGCCTGCTCTGATCATACAGGTTTGGTTTTCAGCAGCGGTGTTCAGGAGCCTCCACTCTTTCTGTAACGAGCTACAAGTCGTTTATTTAACTAACTTAATCTTCCTTATCTATATTATAACTAATCACAATTAGTCCGAAGCTGTTTAAGGATGGTTGAAACGATAAACATCCTGCAGTTAGTTTGCTCTGACAGCTCAGCCGGTATGTTGTTATCCGACCTTTTCATTCAGGGACTGCTCTGGATTACTGGCACACGCCATAGTCACATTATGTTTATTATGGCATTATGTTTTTGAATATTATAAATATTTACGACCTATTGATAAATATTGTTAATTTTCCCACTGATGATCCAAAAGATTTCTTCAAATGCCGCAGCGAAGCTGCTTAAAGCCATTGGTGCCCCAGCAAAAAAGAAAAGAAAAAGTTATGTTATATTGTGTACGTTCTGGCAAAAACTAACTAACTAACTCAGAATCTTATTATTAATAATCAATCTTTGTATATACTGGTCCAAATATTTATGATGTGTTGTTTTTTTTTTTAACCAATTTAAGATGTTTGACAATGTTACGTTAAATATGTTGCATTTTGGCATGCTTTTTGACTTATTTATGAACTATTTATGGACATAAAATTAAAAACAATATCCTGGATTTGAAGAATATGTGTCCCTGCCTTCACTGAGCTCCAGTAATAGTTTAATGTACAGAAATTGTGAAGGAACTTGACTGTTGATGTCTTCAATAATAATGTCAAACAACCAACATTTCTCAAAATGGATATATCTCGTTTTGCAACGAAACTCTTCATATATATATTAACGCATGCCGTGCGTTAAAGGATTTGCGCGTCGTGTGGTCCTTTGCCTCCACGTTGTGCATTAAAATCCTTAACGCATGGTAAGCCATTGATTATCGCTTAGTTATATTATATTATATTTATTAATTTATATTAGCGATAATATCATTAAATGTGGAGGGGGGCCTTATATTAGTTTCCGGGGTAAAGGGGGTCTCAAGCAAATAGAGGCTGGGAACCACTGGGTCAAAAACGTACATACAGCAGCTTTAAATTCATCAAATAATCCTCGAAAATGATCATTTCCACAAAATCGCAAAGCATCAAAGCAGCAACTCAGAATGATCTCTGAAGGATCATGTGACCCTGAATATAGGAGTAATATGCTGTAAGTTCATCTTTATGGCACAGGTATTAATCCATTTCTTTTGATCAAATGCAGGAAATGTTTGTGACCAAAAGAGGCAAACCCAAAAACATAATCATCGTGAGCATTAGTGTACCTTATGATAGGTCTGTTGGACTTTGGGAACGTGATCTCTCTGACTGGCTTCAGGTCCCACGTGCTCCACAACCTGAACGTGAGATTAAATCAAAAACAAACAAATAAACTCAAAATCATGCTGTAAAACTAAAGTAAACAAATAACTACATATCAGATCTTTCATTTACAGCACAAGTTGATCAATACTTGTGATTTGATGGCAAAAGGCAGCATTTCACCTGACCACCCCGTTCTCCAGTCCGCCTGCGATCACGTTCACTGACACTCCCTCCGGCTGATTGGAGAAAGCCACTGAACAGATGATCTCACGACAGTGAACGTGGCCAATCAGATCTCCATTAATGGTCCAGAGCCGCAGGTCACTTCCTCCACCCACTGCACAGACAGGAAATCATCGGCACAATTATTTTATACACTGTAATCGAGGCTACTTTTGAACAACAGTTTCCAAAATTATTCATGTTAAAATGGCCACGTATGTATTTCATTGATTCAAGAGTGAGGTTTCAGTAAATGATTCACTGATTCAAATGATCTGTTCAGAGTGAGTCTCCAATAAATGATTCATTGATTAAAAAAATTGTTCAGAGTGAGTCTTTAGCAAATGATTCACTGATTCAAGTGATCTGTTTCAAGTAAGTCTTATCGGTTTAGAGCAAGTCTTCAGTAAATGATTCACTGATTCAAAAGATCGGTCCAGAATCAGTCTTCGGTAAATGATTCATTGATTTACATTATCTGTTCAGAATGAGTGTCCCGTAAATGATTCGATGATTTAAAAGATCAGTTCAGAATCAGTCTCCGGTCAATGATTCATCGATTCACATTATTTGTTGAGAATGAGTCTCTAGTAAATGATTTGCTGATTCAAATGATCTGTTTAGAATGAGTCTTCAGTAAATGATTCACAGATCCAAATGATCTGTTCAGAGTAAGTCTCCAGTAAATGATTCATTGATTCAAATAATCTGTTCAAAGTGAGTCTCCAGTAAATTGGTTTAGAGTGAGTCTTAAATAAATGATTCACTGATTTAAAAGATCTGTTCAGAGTAAGTCTTCGGTAAGTGATTCACAGATTCAAAAGATCTGTTCAGAGTGAGTCTCCAGTAAATTATTGACCGATTCGAATAATTTGTTCAGAGTAAGTATTTAGTAAATAATTTACTGATTCAAAAGATCTTTTCAGAGTGAGTCTTCGGTAAGTGATTCACTGATTCAAAAGATCTGTTCTGAGTGAGTCTTCGGTAAGTGATTCACTGATTCAAAAGATCTGTTCAGAGTGAGTCTTCGGTAAGTAATTCACAGATTCAAAAGATCTGTTCAGAGTGAGTCTCCAGTAAATTGGTTTAGAATGAGTCTTCAATAAATGATTCACTGAATTAAAAGATCGGTTCAGAGTGAGTCTTCAGTAGATGATTCACAGATTCAAAAGATCTGTTCAGATTAAGTCTTCAGCAAATGATTCACTGATTCAAACGATCTGTTCAGAGTAGGTCTTCAGTAAATAATTCACAGATTCAAACGATCTGTTCAGAGTGAGTCTTCAGTAAATGATTGACAGATTCAAAAGATTAGTTTAGAATCAGTCTTTGGCAAATGATTCACTGATACACGTTATTTGTTTAGAGTGAGTCTCCACTTAATGATTCACTGATTGAAATGATCTGTTTAGAATGAGTCTTCAGTAAATGATTCACAGATCCAAATAATCTGTCAGAGTGAGTCTCCAGTAAATAATTCATTGATTCAAATGATCTGTTCAGAGTGATTCTTCTGTAAATGATTCATAGATTCAAAAGATATGTTCAGAGTGAGTCTTCATTTGAATCTGTGATTAATTTATTGATCTGTTCAGAGTGAGTCTTCAGTAAATGATTCACTGATTTAAATAATGTTTATAGTGAGTCTCCAGTAAATGATTCACAGATTCAAATGATCTGTTCAGAGTAGGTCTTCAGTAAATTATTTGCTGATTCAAATGATCTGTTCAGAGTGAATCTTCAGCAAATGATTCACTGATTCAAATTATCTGTTTAGAGTGAGTCTCCAGTAAATGATTCATTGATTCATTCAGTTTGAGCCTCCAGTAAATTATTGACCTATTCAAAAATCCTGTTCAGAGTGAGTCTCAGGTAAATATGTTTAGAGTGAGTCTTCAGTAAATAATTCACTGATTCAAAAGATCAGTTCAGAATCAGTCTTTGGGAAATGATTCACTGATTCACGTTATTTGTTCTGAGTGAGTCTTCAGTAAATGATTCACAGATCCGAATAATCTATCAGAGTGAGTCTCCAGTAAATGATTCATTGATTTAAATGATCTGTTCAGAGTGAGTCTTCAATAAATGAATACAGATTCAAATGATCTGTTCAGAGTGAGTCTTCAAAAAATGAATCACAGATTCAAAATGATCTGTTCAGAGTAACCCTTCAGTAAATGATTCATGCGCTTTACACCTCCATAAACATGCATTATCCACATGCATCAAATAAGAGCAGTGATTCGCACCTGAGTCGCAGACGGTGGCGATGTCTCCGGTGGTCTCGCTGGCTGACACCGCATTCACTGGACTCTTGTGACCGCTGAGGCTCTGCACGTAACACAACCTGACACAAACAACAAACAGCAGCAGTCTTTACACACTCACAGGATCCTCAGGCCTGCAGAGTAAATCAATACTGAAAGGAAGTGGTGTGCTACTTCAGCATGATCGTTACACTGAAAATATGACAAACGCTTGCTGTTTGTTCAAACTACTCATTTAAAACAAGCTGAGACAACACAATTCTTGAGCATTTTTGAAGTCAACTTGATTGTTTTATGCTCCATCCACTTACATTTGTAAAAAATAATCATTTAACTTAATGGCTTCATGTTGTCCTCAGCAGTTTTTTACAGTGTATGTTTAGAAATCCTACTACGATAACTTTAAATACGATGAAAACATTTGGTCTGATTTGTGTCGAAACAATTTCTGCTAGTAAATACGAATGAAAAATGAATGGAAGTGAACGTGAGCGCAAGTCTCGAGCCAAAAAGATTCAGACGGTTGCCAGCTCATACATGGAGAATGTCAACAGAACGTAGATTGATTAACATCATTGCCTCACCACACGATCCACATTTCCTCCAGAGTTTCATGGCATTTCGAGTGTTTCATTTTGAATTTTTCGACTTTAACTGCAGTTCAGCAGTTTCACTTTTATTCAGCAACATATTATTCATGCCTCATGTCAAACTCAGGCATTGGAGGAGAAAATAAAGTAAGAACTTGTGGGAGAGTGTTGTATTAAAGGGCCACGAAACCCCCCAGTCTCAGCGTGGTGTTTTCACACCTCTAGTTTGGAAAAGCTCAGTAAAGTTGGTGTGAAGCTCTGTTCAGGTAGGAGTGTCGGGGAAGGGGAAAGAGGGAAGGTTTTGCATAAAAATGGGAGTTTCCATTTGTGCACGCGCTCATTTTCACACAGACTGTGTTTACATGGACATCAGTAATCAAATTATTTGGCAAATTATTAATTTGTTGACTTTAACGGCACTTTCTCTTTATTTTCGGATTCGCGTGATGGGCAGGGCTTCTGTCTATGGCTTGGTGATTGTAGCTTTATTGCTAAATGGCTAACAGGGGTTTTATAGAGAGAATAACTGTGTTTATGTGCTGTATAAAGGCTGAAAAACAGCGTCGATTCGTTTGGAGCTGTGTCTGAGTCCACTAGATTGTTTCAGAGGTGCACAGAGCTCTGTGAGCTCATAAACTCCAGAAACTGAACCTGGATGATGGAGGCTTTCAGCGGTGCTTCTGACTGAGCCGAGCCCAGTTTTCCCTCGGGACACCAACAACAGGCGCTACGTTATAATCACACCCCCACAAGAGCAAGCTCCTGATTGGTTAACGCGGCGCTAACGTCAGCTGAAGCTCATTTTCATTTCATTTTCAAACTGAAGCGATTCGCGCGAATTGCGCGTTAAACGCGTGGCGCCATTCGCGCGTATCGCGCCGCAGGATGCCTATTCGTGCCTTTGCATTGACTTAGCATGTAAATCACTCGTGCTTGACGCGTCTTCCGCAACTGCTGTAAACACAGCATAACAGGTACAATCTTCGAAGCGATCAAAAATATTAATAAAGCTGCGCTGCTTACACAATAGAGCGCTCTGGTTGGTTTGAACAAAGTCTTTCTCATGAATTAATGCCGCACACTCAGAGACGTCAGAATGTTCTGGCCGGGACAGACGTCCACTCTCCACACTGGAATATACGCATGGATCTCATCGGCGTGACGCAGCTTCAAAAATTAGTTTCAAACCGGAAGAACGATTTTGCTCGAAATAACGCAAAAACAACCAATTTTCACTTTTTAGTCAATTATATGTGTCCTAATAGTGTTTATAGCAGCGTGGGACACATATATGACTGTCAACAGCTCAAAAAATGTGTTTTGGTGTTTCATGGCCCTTTAATGGAGTTTGATACCACATGTCGAATGGAAATAAAAAATCTCCGCATTTCGTGATGCGAGTGTCTGTGATCCTTTATGGTATTCAAAAAAATAAAAATAAAATAAAAATCGCTGTTTACATCGTCGACTCTTGGTATCCATGAAAATGTACTCAGTGAAAGTGTCAGATGATGTCGCGAGCTGTAAGACAGTGCATTCCTCTGCCTTTGAATTGACTCCCTGTGCCCTCAAATGTTTCATTAAGTTTGACATGTTTCCAGTCTTACACGCAACTTTTGTAAAGCATCTGCTGCATGTTGCTTAGTCAGAATACTTGCCTGTAAAATACAGCCATACTTTAGATTGTTTTCTTTAAGCAAATTTGATTAACGCGAACATGTGTGTTGATGACTCTGAAGGGAGTCGCTCACCGGATGCGCTGTACTGCACGCACTGCCTAAGCAAAAAGAATAAACGTTTAACATCGCCGACGGTGTCTGTGTCCCTCAAAGTTGTTTAGAAATAAATGTTTAGAGATGGTGTGACACAATAACCCTTCCACACATCGATACCGGTAAACTACCAGAACGACTTTACCGGTAGATTAAAAAAAGTGCTGTTCACACAGACAAGTACGTTCCCGAATATTTCCAGATAAAGATCATTCACACATCCTTTCCAAAGTACCGGTAATTTCTGACATCATTAACCAGAAATGAGCTCCAAACGGCTGCACTTGTATTTGTAAACACAGAAGGGGTTGGGCTTTTGTTGATGGGTTCACTTCTATTTAAAAGCTTTAGCATTCATGCAGCTGCTTTCTCCCAGAGACATCCAAAGGCAGAAGCGCGAACCGCAGCTAAATGTTTACACATTTGACGATATTACAAATTCTGTGGATGGAGAAGTATTGTGAACATGTTTTCATTGAAGTTGGAGGAACACTTTCACATGTCGAGATCTACATTAGTATGTGCTAGCACTCACCGGAGCACTTCACTTGCACACCAGGCGCACACGTCAAGCAAATGAAGCAGAGCTTGAAGGTAAACAAACAGCGGTTTATCATAAGAATTTTATCGATAATTATTTACACAGTTGGCATTAATAATGAACATAGAAACGTTATCTGACTGACATCTAGCAGCTGAATGTGTCTGGAAAAACATTCAAAGGTTTTTATTTTCATAAACAGCGCGGATGTGAATGCGAGTGTTCTGATTGGCTGGAGTAGACGTCTCACGTCAGCACGTTCTAGGGGTGAACGGGTTTTTTTCCGGCAATTTTTTCTTCAGCGTTCACATAGAGCAGCATTCTGGCAAGTTACCGGTGATGTTACAACTTCTCTTTGCGGAAAATTGCTGGAAAAATTTACCGGTATTTTCAAAAAGGGCCAGTTCACACATACAGACCTTTCTGAAAAATAGCCGGTAATTTTCCAGAAAGGTCTGTATGTGTGAAAGGGGCTATTGTGTACCTATGTGTGGCTTTGATGCACACCTTGATGTTTCTTACATCCTTGTCGCACAACCAGTGGCATCAAAATTAGGCAACTAAGTTCATATGCTGATTTGGTCCGGTGCATACCAGTTACACAGGTACCGGTGCCAAAATGGCACTGGGTTTCGGTACCCAACCCTAATCAACGTACTCCTACATTAATCCTTTTATTACCACTTTGACCATCATTTAAACTATTTATTTATTTATTTATAAGCATTTTAAATTAAATAATATTTACAAATATACAAAACTCAAAAATACAAAACTTTTACACAGGAGTAATGATTTTTGAGTCTATGAGGGCAGGACAGTAAATCTGACATGATTCTCTCTTCTGGCTGCCGTCAGTCTCACACTATTGTTTTCCTCTTTCTGAAAGTCTTGATAACACCATCCTGGAGTTTTTCTGTTATTATTTCAGCTAGTAGGATTGTAAAACAATGGCTGTTTCTCAATATGTGTTCTTCAGCAGTCTTGCGTCCTCGTGTAACGTCATCATCATTCGCCGAAGTTCAGTTCCAATACTCAAGACCGCAAGAACGGAGGACGCATGAAAGCTGCCGGATGTGTTCTGGATATCGAGGACGCACCGATGCAGACTTGAGCACCGAACTCGCTTTAGAAGTCCCAGAAGTCATTGCGACTGGAGGTGGGAAGCGCAGCATTTTATATAGATTTATTATTAAAGTACAGAGATATACTTATGAGACGGTGAAAGTAAACATTAGAGTGAACATTTTATTAAAGGCAAAAACACATTAAAGATGTTTATTTGTTGAAATTCGTATTAAAATATTTCATTTGTGATAAGCAGCGTATATTTCTGAAGTCTTTATGCAGAGTGTATACTGTGAAACAGGGGGAAAACAATAAATCGCTGTATAAATGCTGTAATGTTTAAGTAATTTTTGGTTAAAGACACGTGAGGGTCACGTGACCATCAGGAAGAACGCAGCATCTCATTTCTCACAGAACGCGTTCTCTGTCCTCGCGGCCTCCCGAGTTCGTTCTTTCGATGTGACCTGGCAAGACCGGTCTCCACAAGAACACGAGTCTGTTCTCTGCGCTCTTGGAATTGAGAAACAGCCAATGATTTGTTGTCCTCTCTCGTTCACTGTGCTCTAACTATAACGATTTCACTGCTGAGAAACCTGCAAAGGGCTGCATAAACTTGAATTGAATGTTGTATTTTCCATCTAATGAGCCTGATGTGGTGTGTTGTAGGCCGAACACACACCTGTTGAGATCCCAGAGGATGCAGGTTCCATCCCGACTCACACTGATGAGGATACTGTAGGGTTTACAGACGAACAGACCCGTGACCTCGGCTGTGTGTCCGTACAGATCAACCTGCGTCTCCACCTCCATCTCTGTGGGCTGAGGGAACACAGGAACACACTGTACAATCACACTTCTTCTCTGTGTAATTGCAGACGTAGAGGGTTGGGGGTTTTGCTAATGGCCTCATTAGAGAACTGATAACATCCTCAATAAGCAGAAGTGAGCTGAAAGGCCGCTTTAACGGATGATCCTCATCTGCTTTTATGGCTCAGAGTAAACACACGGCACATGGCTGCTTGTGGAGCTCAAACTGCTTATTGTGGACAAAAACTCTTGCTTAGATGTCGATTACTGATTGGCTGATTAGTTCGCTGGGCTCATTCATTAATCGATATTCACATATTTTCATATTATCGCCACTGGTGTTTGTTTTACGTTTAAAATAGGTCATTTACACGTTTTGGCATCTAGTATGTGATTGATTTGAATTAAACTTCCACTAATAATATTAATAGTATGCATTACCTGTCTGTTTCAGTTTCTGAAGGAGTCTGTTGTGCTGCGGAGGTTGCATTTATTTACACTACCTGACAAAAGTGTTGTCGCCTATCCAAGTTTTAGGAACAGCAAATAATAGCTTGACTTCTAGTTGATCATTTGGTATCAGCAGTGGCTTATATGGAAGGCGAAGGCCTCTAGATTACTCTTATTTTACCATAATAAAATATGATCATGTCTTGATGTTGACTGATGTAATGAGGACAGTGCGGTCTGACTCTGCTTAGACTAAAGTCTCGTCACTGAACAGAAATAATGTCCAGTATAGAATATAAAGTCATGCTGCAGTGGAGACAGAATGAATATTGTGCATGACTCCCATGAGCTTGGAGGAGGACTGCATCCACACATCTCTGCAATGACTCCAATAACGCATTAATAAAGTCATCTGGAGCGGCAGAGAAAGCGTTCTTGCAGGACTCCCAGAGTTCATCAAGACTCTTTGGGTTCATCTTCAACGCCTCCTCCTTCATCTTACCCCAGACATGCTCAATAATGTTCATGTCTGGTGACTGGGCTGGCCAATCCTGGAGCAGCTTGACCTTCTTTGCTTTCAGGAGCTTTGATGTGGAGGCTGAAGTATGAGAAGTTGTTGATGTTGCCGTCCACTCTGCAGATCTCTCGCACGCCCCCATACTGAATGTAACCCCAAACCATGATGTGTCCTTCACCAAACTTGACTGATTTCTGTGAGAATCTTGGTCCATGCTGGTTCTAGTAGGTCTTCTGCAGTATTGGTGATGATTGGGATGCAGTTCAACAGATGATTCAGCAGAAAAATCCTTCTGACACTTCTCCAAATAATCAACTAGAAGTCAAGCTATTATTTGTCGCTCTTACAACTGAGATCAGCGACAAGACTTTTGTCAGGTAGTGTACACAAAAACTGTAATTATGTAATAAAAGAAATTCATTGCTTTAACTCCAAGCTGAAAGTCTTCAGTCTTCAATGTCACATGATCCATCAGAAAGCACTCAAATATGATGTTTGTTTCTGACTGTTACTGATGCTATGATTGAGCAGAACAGTTGTGTTGCTTTATAAGTTTGTGAAAGTCTGAAGGATTGTTTTTAACATGTTTCTTGACCATCAACTCTGCATAACTGCATCAACATTATTTCTGACAATGATGCTAAAAATAATATTTTTAATCACAGGAATGAATCACATTTTAATATAATTTTAATAGAAAATGGCTAATTTAAACTGTAAATCTATTTCACAAAATTACTAAAGTGCTTCTTTTATCCTCATTGCTTTGAATAATAACATATCTTTACTGGATTATGACTGAATAAACGTAGCCTCGAACATAAGACACCTATTTAAAAATGCAAAAAGTATTCCAAACATTCCCCTGATAGTGTATAAATGTAGAATAATATAACATAGAGTTTAGGGCAACATTATTTGTGCAAAATGTATTCTGCAGATTCAGGAATTTTTCACAGTATTTCCTATAATATTTTTTCTTCTGGAGAAAGTCTTGTTTTATTTCGTCTAGAATAAAAGCAGTTTATTTTTTTAAACCATTTTAAGGTCAATATTATTAGCCCCCTTAAGCAATATTTGATTGGGATTGTCTACAGAACAAACCACTGTTATACAATGATTTGCCTAATTACTCTAACTGCACCCTAATTACCCTAGTTAAGCCTTTAAATGTCACTTTAAGCTGAATACTAGTTTCTTGAGGAATATCTAGTCTAATATTATGTGCTGTCATCATGGAAAAGATAAAGGAAATCAGTGATTAGAAAGGAGTTATAAAAACTATTATGTTCCAAAGGTGTTAAAAACAACTTCTCGTCGTTAAACAGAAATAAATTAAATTTAGCATGAGGGCTAATAAATCTGACTTCAGCATTATGCAATATAATACATTAATATAGGTGGAGTACATCAGAAATCGAGACATACTGCATCACTCAAACGTCACACACAAATGAACATCTGCTTTTAGGGAAAGAAGCTGTTGAAAAAGTGCAGCGTGAACATTCTTCAAAATATCTGCTTTTCCAGCTCTTCAGATTTGCAATGACATGGATGATCCCAGAACTCTCATTTTGGGCTGAAAACTCCTTTAAGTGTCAGAAAGATTGATTTCAACCCAGAAGAGAAGCAGAAAAGCACCTGCGTTATCAATGAGTGTGTTTGAAAGAGCGTCTGACGCCCAGACTCCTGCCCACCTGTGGGCCGCAGGAAATGTGTTTCTAGGGCAACCAGGAGATGACTAACAAGGCCACTACAAACACTGAGTGTGTGTGTGTGTGTGTGTAGGTGCTCTACAGGGAGAGATAATGGACGTGGGCGGGCGCGTGGGTGAGGGAGAAGGGGGGCAGTGTTGCCATGGTTACTTACCATGGTGGTGGTGAAGCGGTTGCTGTAGGCGGTAATGACTCCACACTTGCTGCCTGTAAACAGCTGACAACTGTCCGGCACCCAGGCACAACTGCTCACCTGAGGAGACGGAGAGGAGGAAACACACACTAATGAGTGCGCATGCTGTCAGGACTCAAGATCTCACTCTAAAATCAAGCTTATAGGTGTCCTGGATTTAAAATACAGTGTTTTAGATGTTAGTACATCAGTATTGTTAGTTAAGGATATCTGTAAGCGTGTGAGCTCGTAAACGATGACAGAATCCACGTTTAGGAGATATAAAACTGATATAAAGGCTTGTAGTTTGTACCACATAAATGGATCAACAGTTTTACTCACGTCAGCTCATACTTCAGTGTCTCATCACATCCTCAATCAAACGCTCTGTAGCAGGGGTGCTCAACCCTGTTCCTGGAGAACCTCCCTCCTGCAGATTTCAGTTGCAACCCTGATCAAACACACCTGAACCAATTAATTAGGACCTGAACAGCACTTGATAATTACAGGCAGGTGTGTTTGATATGGGTTGCAACTGAAATCTGCAGGGGGTGGCTCTCCAGGAACAGGGTTGGCCACCCCTGCTCTATATTGTCTGACATGCCCCGCCCCCTTCAAGATGCTTCTCATTGGCTGTTCATTTGATGCACTTGAGCTCAACCCCTCTCACTGGCAGAGCGGTGATAAAAACAAAACTGTTTTTTTTTTTTTAAAGGGGAGGAGCTACACTGTGTCCCACTCTCTCT
>CAIGQQ010032185.1:0-15440 GCA_903798035.1 Danio albolineatus
GTGTGTGTTCACCTGGTGATGTTAGGGATGTGGCGTGTGTGTTCACCTGGTGATGTTAGGGATGTGGCGTGTGTGTTCACCTGGTGATGTTAGGGATGTGGCGTGTGTGTTCACCTGGTGATGTTAGGGATGTGGTGTGTGTGTTCACCTGGTGATGTTAGGGATGTGGCGTGTGTGTTCACCTGGTGATGTTGGGGATGTGGTGTGTGCATTCACCTGGTGATGTTGGGGATGTGGCGTGTCTCTATCAGCTCGTTCTCCATGTCCAGCAGATGTGAGTTGTGGTTGTGAAGCTCTAATGGGGACGTGAAGCGTCTGAGTCTCAGCAGAGCCAAACAAAACTGAGAGCCCATTTCCTCCAGTTCACTCGTACCGATCTGAAGACCCTGCGAACACACACATCATCACTTGTGTTGTTGTTACAGTCTTACTTCAAGACATATTAAACTCATTATTTTCTTCATAATTCAAGAAATAATACCCTATATCGACATAATATACACCATTATACCGCCATAAATGTTGATAAGTCAAAATGAATAGAGCTTTTCCTTAATGAGGTGAGTAAATTAGTCTTATTTCAAAGCGAAAACAATATTATACTACCCCATTAGCTTGCATTAGCTTAATTTTGACATAATCTCTCTAAAAACAAGACAATGTTTTATTTCTTGTCTAGAAAACGCTTCTTTATGTATGAATTTTTAGAAATTTGGACAAGAAACAAGACAAAAACTCTTAAGAGAAGCATTTTTTACACCACCACAGCTCAGTGTGTCAGAGACTGTATGGCTGCAGCTAAGTGATAATGCAACACTCGCTAACACTAGCTTGCTAAATGTAAATATCAAGCTGAGCTCTGACTTAGTCAGAAATTATACAGAAAGAAGCTTCAGCCATGTTACTTGAACTCACAGAGACGCCATTATGTGTCCTGCAGACGGAGGACTGTGTGTGAGTCACTAGCAGAGACGTGAGAATGCTATATATTTTACAGGTAGCATGTAGCGCCATCTACTGTTCACATTCGTCATCTAAACATGTCATTTTATATAGGGAGACATTTAAATGCATTTATCCACATGGTTAGAAAAACATCTGAGAAACACAAACACAAAAAAAGTACTTATAGGTATATATAAATATAATTTGTATTAGGTATAAATTTATGTATATAAATTTATAATATATTAAAAAATGTATTAATTAAATTAAATTCATAATCTTTTCGGCATAGTCCCTTTATTAATCTGGGGTTGCCACAGCGGAATGAACCACTTATCCAGCATATGTTTTAAGCAGCGGATGCCCTTCCAGCTGCAACCCATCCCTGGGAAACATTCATACACACTCATCCACACACATACAAAGCTTGCATTTTTCACTTCAGCCTAAACCGTTCAACTGTTTTTTTCACGTCACCTCATACTTCAGTTTCTCATCAAATCTTGACCAATCAAATGCTTTCTAGTGTCTGACATGCCCCGCCCCCTTCTTCTCAATTGCTCATCATATGATGCACATGAGGCGCCATGGTGGCGTAGTGAGTAGCACATTCGCCTCACAACAAGAAGGTCGCTGGTTCGAGCCTCGGCTGGGTCAGTTGGCATTTCTGTGTGGAGTTTGCATGTTCTCCCCGTGGTTGCGTGGGTTTCCTCCGGGTGCTCCGGTTTCCCCCACAGTCCAAAGACATGCGGTACAGGTGAATTGGGTAAGCTAAATTGTCCGTAGTGTATGTGTGTGAATGAGAATGTATGGATGTTTTCCAGAGAAGGGTTGCGGCTGGAAGGGCATCCGCTGCATAAAACAAATGCTGGATAAGTTGGCGGTTCATTCCGCTGTGGCGACCCCAGATTATTAAAGGGACTAAAGCGAAAAGAAAATGAATGAATGAATGAATGATGCACATGAGCTCAACCACGGTAGTTGCTAAAACGGATACGTTAACGAGAATTATTTATATAATTTATTAAATTTCCCATTTATTGTATTTTATTATCATCTATCCCCACCCCAACCCTAAACCCAACCGTCACAGTAACCTGAAAACTGTAGTTGTACCGTGTATTATTTATGTTATCTATTAAATTACCCAATAAATTGTGTCTTTTAACACCTACCCCCACCCCAACCCTAAACCCAACCATAACAGTACTGTAAAAATATTGTCTTTGTACAGTGTCATAAAAAAATGCCGCTATATTAATGTGCATATTGCACTTCTGGCTGGCCGCATATCTGTTCTAACCTTTACCCTCAACCACTCTCAATGGCAGAGCAGCAGATTTTTTTAAAGGGGAGGAGCTACTCTATGTCCCGCCCTCTGTTCATGTTTCAGTTGAGATTACGTCAAACATTGACTAAAAAAAATGCACATTTCAAAGCACTTCACGGGACTCTTAAAAAAATAAAAAAAATAAAAATTAACATTAAAATAAAAATAATAAAAATGAAACTAACCTTCTGTGACTATTCTGTGTAAAAATAGTCAGTGCTCACCTTGTATTTACCCTGGTCACAGCCACAAAGTGTGCTCTCCATGGTGTAACTGCGCTGCACGCCGATCTCCCGCCACACCACCACACGCGCCGTGGCTTCTTTAGAGCGTTCCACCACAAAACTGCAGCTGGACAGACTGAACGCTGGAGCCATCTGAGACAGCAGCTTAGGCAGAGTCTGCAACACCCCAACAATATACAGTTGAAGTCAGATAATTAGCCTTCCTCAATTACTAGTCCGTCTTTATACTAATATTTCTGTTTAACGGAGAGAAGATTTTTTCAACACATTTGTAAACATGATAGTTTTAATAACTTATTTCTTATAACTGACTCTTATATATTTGCCATGATGACAACATAATATTTGACTAGATGTTTTTAAAGATACTAGTATTCAGCTTAAAGTGACATTTAAAGGCTTTACTAGGTTAATTGGGTTAAAGTTAGGGTAATTACGTGAGTCATTGTATAATGATGGTTTGTTCTGTAGGCAATCGAAAAAATATTTTAAGAATTTCTCCAGAAGAAAATATATCTAAATATATGGAAAATATCCAGTAAAATATTATGTACTGTCATTATGAACGTTTCTTAAAAGTCCTTACTTTGCAAAATAATGTGTAATGTGTAAATGACCCATTTTTGCAGGTTCATTTTCAAAAATAGTTTAAATGGACTGAGAAGAAGCTGCGAACGTAAAATAATATCTGCGTCAAGCCCACCAAAAAGATGCCAATAAAAATGATGCGTTACCCTGTATCCGAGGTCCTCGTTTAGGTCACATGTGCTGGTGTTGACACTGGACTGCCACATTGTCTCCTTGATGCTACAGCCATACATGAAAACATTCTTCTTCCGTGAGTGACCGTGATAGTCACAGAAAACCTACACACACATGACCAGTTAACAGTTAAACACAATGCTTGTGTCATTAAACAGATAAAACAGGGCTCTCTTAATTCAGCGGTGTCCAATCTTGCTAGCTCCAACTCACTCGCCAGAAGCTTTCTAGTGAGTCTGAATACCTTGATTAACAGGTTCTGGTGGGTTTAATTAGGGTTAGAGCTCCAGGAGTACGTTTCTGCATCCTTTACGGCATCTTGGATTTTTTCTTTTGTCAAGGCACTACTTTTCTATTGTTCTTTATTTGTAAAGACACACTTGACATATGCGCTTTTAAGCGACGTGCATGTCAGTGCCACACTCTTTAGACGACGCGAGAAGTTGCTTATTACTGTCAGTTCCAAAGCAGTCAAGCAGCCAATCCAAGGTTATTATAGTTAACGAGAATGAACGAAAAAAACAGAAACTAAAATGTAAAATAATTGTTGTTAACTGAAATAAAAATAAAAATGAGTTTTTTAAAAAAACTAGAACTAACTGAAACTGTATTGTGTACATACAAAACTAACTTAAATTAGCTAAAATTATGGCAAAACCTCCTTCGTTTTCGTCTTTGTAAAGTATTTAATACATAATCTTACTGTAAGTCCTTTAGAAGTGAAACTATTTACTTCGCGCTGCAGGTGTTTGACCCGTACGCCACCTCAGAGTCTGTAGTTCTGCTGCCATTGGCCAGATAGAGCCGGTTCTCATCCAGTCATCCTCGCTGTTGCTCCCGCGACAAAACAACGAGTGGACATGACAAAAGCAGGTGATAGCATTAAATACTAAGACTTAAAACTATTACTTTAACACGTTTGTACCCAATAATGGGTTTGATTTTTGTATTACGATCGCGAACGAATTTTTTTAACCAGATCTTCTAAATGAACCGGTTGAACTAGTCCACCAAATCGAACTGAATCATTTGAAACGATTCGCGTCTCAAGTAAGCACTCATCCACAAACTGCTTACTTTTTAAAAAGCCTAATAGCCCCCTCTGACTCTAAATAATCCAATATATCCTCTTATTCAGTTATTAGAACAGTGACGTTACACTGACATCAAATTTGAGAAGATGTGAACTAATAATACTGCGCATGCGTGATTCAGGCCCCGTTTACACTAGTGCATTTTAGTTTTAAAACGGCGTTTTAGCATGAAAACGATCCGCGTCCACACATACGTTTCTGGTGGATTAGTGAAGACGGAGATCTGTTAAGACGCTGGGTGAAACGTTAATCACGTGACCATTCGCGCACCATTCGCGCACTCTTGAGCATGCGCGTTCAAGTTTAAACAGGAAGCACGTGTCTCGCTCGGCATTTGGTTATTGTTAGTCAACAAACGCTGGTTGAACAATGAACGCGATGGTAAAGAAAGCAAGAGAGGTCATTTTGTGGACAGACAACGAGGTTGAGTTGTTACTTAAAGTAACAAATGAATACAAAACATCCATGGCTATCTAAAATACAGTGTTTACAGTGAAGGCTGGTCTGCCGTCTGCCGGTGAAGTTATAGCCACGTGTGCTTAACGAATAAGGAAAGGACACGCAATGACCCAAAGCCCCAATCACGTAGCGGATCTCAGCAGCCACACCTCTGTTTTCAAAGATATCCGTCCACACTGAGACGCTGCGGCGGCGTTTTAGAAGGGAAACAGCCTCTCCAGCGTTTCTAAGGCCCCGTTTACACTAGTGCGTTTTAGTTTAAAAACAGAGTTTTAGCATGAAAACGATCTGCGTCCACACTAGCGGATCTCAACAGATCTCCCTCCACCAGAAACGTATATCACGTGACCATTCGCGCACCATTCGCGCACTCTGAGCATGCGCGGTTAAGTATAAACAGGAAGCACGTGTCTCGCTCGGCGTTTGGTTATTGTTAGTCAACAAACGCTGGAGGAACGATGAACGCGATGGCAAAGAAAGCAAGAGAGGTCTTTTTGAGGACAGACGACGAGGTCGAGTTGTTACTTAAAGTAACAAATGAATATAAAACATCCATGGCTTTCGAAAATGCCGTGTTTACAGTGAAGGCTGGTCTGCCGTCTGCTGGTGACGTCATAGCCATGTGCGCTTGACGAATAAGGAAAGGATACGCAATGACCCAAAGCCCCAATCACTTATCGGATCTCAGCAGCTACGCCTCTGTTTTCAAAGATATCCGTTTCCCTCCATCCACACTGAAACGCAACAGCAGTGTTTTAGAATGGAAACGCTGTCTCCAGCGTTTTCAAAACGCTCCGTTTTCGCACCTCGAAAACTCCGGTGTAGTGTGGACGGATGGCGTAACCGTAGCAAAACTTATGCGTTTTAAAACGAAAACGCACTAGTGTAAATGGGGCCTTAGTGAACCAACACATGACAGCCTGCAGGTAAACCGAGTGCTTAAATGAGAGGATCTGGTGAATAAAAATGTAAGTTTATTTCATAACAGAACATCGTAATGGAATGTAAATAAGTAAGTCATGCATCAGTTGGGTTGTAAAACTTTACTGTAAGACATTTTTCAGATCATGGTGATGTTTTAACTGACTTAAATCACTATTGCTTGCTGACTGCATCATTTTGGTATGTTGAGTTATACCATCGTCGTTAAATATCTGAACTTATATCACTACTGTGCATCTAACCTCAGAAGCAGCCTTGCACACATATTGTACTTAAGGCTGCTATCTTGTGGGCTGTTGAATTTAAATTTGAGGATGGGTGGATGGTAGTGGTTGTGTCCTCTGAATACAGGTTTCAAAAAATGTATTGCTGAGTTATTATACGATATTCATTCTGATGATTTTGAATCTTGCACCTAACAAATATTCTTTAAAAAACTAAAACGAATACTGAAACTAATAAAAACTGAACTAAAACTGAGCAATTTCAAAATATTGAAACTAATAAAAATGAGTAAATCTCCCTCTAAAAACTAATTAAAACTAACCCGAATTTAAAAACAAAAACTCAAAACGAAATAGAAACTACAACTAAAACTAATGAAAAATCCAAAACTATTATGACCTTGAGCCAATCAGAATAACGCGGAAGTGGGACAACCGTTGCGAGTATCAGTTTATATGCACTCCTTGTATGGATACCTCCTGCTTTATGCTGCGCTTCTTTTCAACCCCCTATGAAGTGTTCTACTGTGAGTTGCGTTTTTAAAAGCCAAGACACATTCTTTGTAAATGAACCCTTAGGCTACATTTATAAGATGACAATTTAGCAAAATGTAAATTTCCCCTTGCGTTTTTTAAAAAAGCTTCACATTTACATGAGAACTTTTAAAAATCAATCTGCCTTTACACATCCAAAACAACCAAAAATGCAGCATTACGTATGCCAGGCCAGTATTTGTCGTTGGCACCTTGTTAGTAAACAACATTACCAGCAGAATAGGGAGGACGTGCAGTCTGTGGCTCAGCGCTTGTGTGTATGTAGTATTAGCAGACTGTGAAAGATGCGTCTCAGTTTTTTGTTCTAATGTGAAGTAAATCCACATTTTTTTGATAAAGCGTTAGCAATAACTTGAGCAACGACGACAGTAACACATCCTCCGCCATTGTTTTGTCTTTGCTTGCTTTTAATCTATCCCTAAATACATACTTTGCACACGCATGACATCATCGTTTTCATAGACTCTCATTTTTAGGTGTTTACATGACAACGGTGGGGCTGATTAATGTGTTTTCAGTCAAATAATTGCCATTATTTTGTAAACAAACAGGCAAAACACGTACTAAGTATCCCGTTTTTGGCTTTAAACAGTCGCTTGTATGATGTTCTCTCACCAGTGGAGTTCTTCCTGTCGCTCTGAGGTACTGCAGGAGACTCTTGGCATGGTAGATGGTGGGATGAAGTTCGGCATTGGGGTTCTGCCACTGCCTGTTAAGATCCTCGCCACTTAGAGAACAACGATGACTGGGGGAAAAACAAAACAAAGTATATTGGAAATGTGTATATATAAGTATTCACAGCCTTTGCCGTGAAGCTCTAAATTGAGCTCAGTTATATTCTGTTTCCACTGATCATTCTTGAGATGTTTCTGCCATTCTCATGGCAGCAACTCAATGCATTTAGACATGAAGACATGGTCAAGCCAATCTGCTGCAGTTCAAACCGAGCATCAGAATGGGGAAGAAATGTGACTTAAACAACCTTCTCTAGGGTTTACAGAGAATATTCCTAACAAGAGGAAATATCCAGTGAGCGGCAGTTCTGTGGGCGCAAATGCCTTGTTGATTCCAGAGGTCAGAGGAGAATGGCCAGACTAGTTCCAGCTGATAGAAAGGCAACAGTAACTCAAATAACCACTCGTTACAACCGAGGTGTGCAGAAGAGCATCTCTGAATGCACAACACGTCCAACCTTGAGGCAGATGGGCTACAGCAGCAAAAGACCACACCAGTTGCAGCTCCTGTCAGTTAAGAACAGGAAACTGAGTCTACAATTCGCACAGGCTCACCAAAATTGGACAATAGAAGATAACAAACAATAGAAAAACGTTGCCTGGTCTGTTGGGTCTCAATATCCGCTGTGACATTCGGATGGTAGGGTTAAAAGTTGGTGTCACCAAAGTATTGATCCATCCTGCCTTGTATCAACAGTTCAGGCTGGTGGTGGTGGTGTAATAGTGTGGGGGATATTCTCTTGGCACACTTTGTGCCCATTAGTACCAATTGAGCTTCGTGCCAACACCATTGTCTACCTGAGTATTGTTGCTGACCATGTCCATCCCTTTATGACCACAGCGTACCCATCTTCTGATGGCTACTTCCAGCAGGATCATGCGCCATGTCAAACTGCGAATCATCTCAGACTGGTTTCTTGAACCGAGGAAGTGGCTGGTGAGTGTATTTATTTTATCATGATTATTTTGTCCCGCCAGTAGACCCCTCACCGGGGTGGGCTCTCGGTAACACCTAGTTCACACTACATGACTTTAAACATTAGGCAGATCTCCGTGCCGTTAGGAATGCATAACTTGATTTTGTGTCTTTAAATCGCTGTGGTGTTCACACTATGAAACACGACATAAACGATTCACAGGCAGTAAAATGTTGAGAGCAGAGCCATCAGAAAGAGCTGAACACTATTGGCTGCTTGTGTGATGATGACATCACTGACACCCAGCATTTGAAATCCCTCTCCAAGCGTTAAAGGGAGCATTTGAAAGCATCATTAATCAGCTGTCAGCAGACTAATCACTCATATACTTGCACAGTTCATCTGATAGATGTGGCTTTAATCTGCTCCCTGTAGGGTGAATCAGGTGCATCGATGATCATTCTGGCTTATCACAGACATTACAGTTGAGCTCATGACACAACGGCCATCTCATAATGACTTGGTCTCTCATTGGCTTGTCTGGAATATTTAGCATGCTAGATGTTAAATGTTTGTCTGCGTGGTGTTGATGATGCGTCAACAATCCTCATGGATGCGTCGCTCAGCAGATCACACATAAACACTGATGATTTTCCCCCCAATCACAGCCCGATGAGCTCGCTAACTTGCAAATCGGGCCCAAATCAGGCTTATAATCATGTAGTGGGAACTAGGCATAAGCCTGTGCATTAATGTGGCCCCTGCACACCCCACAGAGTTGAGTTTCTGTTCACCATATCAGACAAAGTCAGTTATGATAAGGATATGAAAAGCCCCACCCTGGAGTGCTTACATGTATGTGGTTTAAAAAAAAAATGGTGTTGCCTGATAAATTCGTACATGGTTTGTCTTGAGATAAGACCAGACGTGGCTGAAAACACAGTTGGTTTTCACTGGCGCTAGTTGTTTTGCATCAGCCTGGCATCAAAATGCAGCTGCTAGAGTGCTTTCTAGAACAAAGAAATATGATCATATTACTCCAGTTCTTTCAGCATTGCATTGGCTCCCTATTAAATATCGTATAAATTTTAACATTTTACTGACTACCTACAAAGCCCTGAACGCTTTATAGTATAATACTTAGCTCCCCAGTATCTGAGGGAGCACCTAGTGTATTAAAGCCCATCACGCTCTCTGCGCTCAATTAATTCTGGACATATGATTATTCCCAGAATATCAAAATCAACTGTAGGCGGTAGATCTTACTCATATCTGGCACCTAAACTCTGGAACAGCCTTCCTAACACAGTTCGGGAAGCAGACACACTCCGTCAGCTTAAAACTAGATTAAAGACACATCTCTTTGCATTAGCATACACATAAAACACAAATGCTGTTGGAATCCAAATCCTCTAAAGCAGTGGTTCTCAACTGGTTTGGCCACGGGACCCACATTTTTACACGGTCATCAAGCCGCGACCCAATATTTTATTGTTGCATTTAACAAAATGTATCAAATTATAGAAATATTACAAAGTAAAAACGATAAATACTGTAAACAGCAGTTAGGGTAGAGAAATGTTCAGTTATTGAACTAAACTGAACTGTTGTCGCGCGCATTTCAAAATAAAAGTCCGGTATAAGCAAAATAAATTATTATTATAAATTTTTTTTTTTTGACCACGCACTCCGCGACCCACTAAAAATGTTCCCGCGACCCACTTTTGGGTCAGGACCCACCAGTTGAGAAACACTGCTCTGAAGGATTGTTAGTGTGCATTATTTAGGGCAACTGGAGACTGGAACACTTCCCAAAAGACATTATAATTTGAATTGCATCTGCGCTTATGTTAGTCTGTTTTTTATTATTCCAGAGGTTTCCATAATCCTGGACCAGGCCGTATCCTGGGCAGCTGCTGTGGTGGTCATGGAGGAGTGAAGAGTATGAGACCGATCCCTGTAAGACCTCAGTGACAGACGAGTCCTCGCATTGTTCCTGAAGGGCCAGCCTGTTCACCAGGCGGTGACCCCACCTGCGGTTCTCCGCGATGGATGTCCAGCGTTCTCCAGTGTCTTGACTGCAGCTCTGCACAAGACGTCTGGCCATAGAAGAAATGGTCATGCCCAACTGAGCCTGGTTTCTCTCGAGGTTTTTTAATTCTTCACTTTTGCCAATTGGTGAAGTTTTTCCTCGCCGTTGTCGCCTCTGGCTTGAATGGTTCGGGACTTGTAGGGCTGCGCATCGATGGATTAATCTTCAGTGTTTGGACTCTCAGCAGTGAATATTAAACCACGCTGAACTCCTACACTGCACTGACGCTGTTTAAATTTTATATAATGCATGTGACGCTGCTTTGACACAATCTACATTGTAAAAGCGCTATACAAATAAAGATGAATTGAAAATTGAATTGGTGTGTCCTGGCCTTTAAAACATATGACCAACTTTTGACAGGAAATCTTTAGCTTCGGCTTGTGCTACATTCTGAAGATAAATGCAAGGGGTGAACTGAGCATCAACAGATTCCATTCATTTGTAAAATCACTTGATGGTAAATTTATCTGTAGACATACTTTCCGTTGATGACCCCGTCAGGGTTGAGCATGGGCATGATTTTGAAGATGTAGCTCTGGCGTAGACTTTGGGCTTGAGGACTGCAGCTCATGAGGAACTCCAGACTGCCCTTCATCACCCAGCTGGAGTTAGTCTCCCCAGGATGAACCCGCGCAGACAGAAAAATCACTGGACGGCTTCCTACACACACAAACACGACACACTCGTTCACAGATGAAGTAGTAAACGCATTAAGATTTAATGCATAATTTCATTTTTGGGTGAACTATTCCTTCAAAGAGGACCTATTATGCCCCCTTTTACAAGATGAAAAAATAAGTCTCTGATGTCCCTAGATTGTGTTCGTTTCAGCTCAAAATACCACACAGATTCTTTTTTTTAGAACTCTCTGAAACTGACCCTTTTAGGCTTCGATTCTAATTGTGCCGTTTTGGGTGACTGTCGCTTTAAATTCAAATGAGATTTTGCTCTTTTCAATAGAGGGCGGAGCTGCGCCGCTGATTCAAAACTCTAACGCTTCTCACTCAGGGCTGTTTATGCTAATGATGGAGAGATGATCACTAATGGGCGGGGCTTTTCCCCTCTGATGACACATAAAAAGTTTTTCTGCAGAGTACTTTTATGAAGTGTGAAATTTTACTTTAATTTTAGAGGTTCCTGAAAAAAATCCTATTTTTATAAACTTTTTATGTGAAATAGAGCATTTAATTAAATCACTTAGATTAATTGAAAATAAGAAATGTGCTTCTTTTTTGAGTAAATATGACTAGATCTGTCATGCTAAGTGAACTTTTTTTTTTCTTTTTCTTTTCTCTTTTCTCTTGTTTTGTTTTACTTTTTCTCCTATGTATGTATGTTATGTGAATACTGTGTAAAGGAACTGTTCTCTTTTACTGTATTCAAAGTTGTATTTTACAGTTTCTTGAAAAAAAAAAAAAAAAGCTTTTATGAAGTGTGATTATAAAGAACATAATTAATACATTTTTACCATTAAAGGCTGGCTATATTCATACACTTTGCCCACACAACTGTGTTTAACCCCCTTATAAAAGTGATTTTTAGATAATAGGTGCCCTTTAAGACTGAAAACAGATTCTTACACATTGCACTGCATAGTGGCGTTGTTTGTTTATCACTAAGGTAACTCTGTGTGTGTGTGTGTGTGTGTGTGTGTGACTTACTGAACTGGCTGATGTGGTCATCGCTGGAGGATTCTGGCATGGCTGTGATGGTGAGCAGCGGACAGCCGTTTCCTCCCAGTGTTTCACACAGATCATCCTGCCTGTAGTAGATCTCGGGTGTGCACAGAGCACTCAGCTTCTGGAGATGCATCTAAATGAAAGAAAAACTCATTTAAAACGGAATCCTGTGTTACATCCTACTAAATAAGATAAAAAGCTATGATGACATAAAAAAAAGGATGCGCACTCAACTACTAGTCAGCAGCTCTGACACTAATGCTAAATGCTCAGGTAATGTTGCTATGGTACATCAAAATATACACGTAGTCTGGTAAATCAGACACAATTTGAAGAGACTGAAGTCGCATACTTAGTCAAAACTATAGTATTTTGTATAGTAAGTCATAGTCAAAACTATGTATTGTCTTATTACCTGAAAATCACATAAGCAGGTGAGTCATGGGATAATATTCAAACTTATTTTTAAATAGATTTGTCTGCTTTAATCAATATTTTTGTAAGACGGTTGTTTAAATATTTTTTTTTTGTCAAATGTGCTTACTATTCTATAAGACTTGTTAAAATTTTTCGTATATAAAGTTTTGTATTAGTTTTTAAAAGACTGCAGACAGACAGACATACAGACAGACAGACAGACAGACAGACAGACAGACAGACAGACAGACAGATAGATAGACAGATAGATGGACAGATAGATGGACAGATAGATGGACAGATAGATGGAGAGATAAATAGATGGACAGAATTTGTATAGTACCTTCAGCATTGAGTAGGTGTAAGGGTAATGATAGGCAAAGTAGCAAACATCATCTTTATGCTGAAAGGTCACAGTGAAGGTCATGGTGAAGTACGATTTGCCCTTTTGACCTCCGGCTGCAATGGAGCTTCGTGCGAAATGATTCCTGGGTAAACAAAAACCAACATGAACTCTGCAAAACTGTAACTTTTCAGCGAACACTAACCCACAAATCACTGTAGTACTTGCTCTTTACTTGTAATAGCAGATGTCTGATCCTGTTCTAAGCCAATGAGGGCTGCCGTTGATGGCCTCCTGTACCGAATACATGATCACCTGCATACCTGTTAGACAAGACAGTTAAAGATAGGTTAGCCAAATGTATGTAATGTATTTTTTAAAAGCCATTTTAAGGTCAATATTATTAGCCCCCTTAAGAGATTTTTTTAAAATAGTCTACAGAACAAACCATCGTTATACAATAACTTGCCTAATTACCCTAACCAGCCTTGTTAACCTAATTAACCTAGTTGAGCCTTTAAAAGTCACTTTAAGCTGTATAGAAGTGTCTTGAAAAATATCTAGTAAAATATTATGTACTGTCATCATGGCAAAGATAAAATAAATCAGTTATATAACTATTATGTTTAGAAATGTGTTGAAAAAAATCTTTTCTTAGTTAAACAGAAATTGGAGGAAGAAAATAAACAGGGCGGTTAGTAATTCAGGGGGGCTAATAATTCTGACTTCAACTGCGCACGGACGCACGCACGGACTTACGCACGCACGCACGCACGCACACGCACACACACGCACACACACACACACACACACACACACACACACACACAAACAGTGAATGGCTTTGTCAGTGTGCATACTGTGAACTCATATATATATGGTTTTTAAACATTTTGTATATTTCTTTTGTTTTTTTTTAGAGCAGGGCTTTACGTCCGTTGTACGATGGGTTTTAATAATGAGCAGTCATCAGTCAGCATGACATATCTCCACAGCTATTAGAACGTAAAATGCAGGATGTATACATAATCAATTTATTCAGTGCCGCCCTGAAGAGGCGTACGGTCTGTTCAAATGCATCTTTTGTTAGCAGCTCATGTTTGTAGTGAGGCAACAAACACATGTAGACTGCTGAACATAAGTGTTTAATGCACGTTTATGCATAGTGTCATATCACACAGCTCTTACTGCAGTTTTTCTCGAGTGAAAGGATGCCAATTAACATGAAAGACACATCTGTTTATGAAGAGGTGGATATTACTTCCTGCCTGTGCTTTTTGTGTACGTTAAAGCATCAAATTACTGTTCTAAACACATATCTGCCTGTCATTTTTGTCAAGTATAATTATAATTTAGCCTATATTTTATCCACAAAACAACTAGGGTTCTCTGATGGTATATATTACATATTTTATTCATTCTAGCTAAAATAAACATCCTTTAGCTGAAAAGATTTAACAAGGCATTAACTTAATTTAGTTAAATTCTTTTTGACAATGAAGTATGATTATTTTGCATTTCAGAGTACATTATGCCATGTGTGTGTGTGAGAGAGAGAGAGAGAAAAAGCAAGAACAGGCACAAATAGGCTGAAAAGTTCGAAGCAGAGCTCATTAATATTCATGACCCTTCCAAATATGGTCAAAACCATTAAAAAAGACAGATAGTTTTACCTAAACATTCAATGTAGATATCAGAGAACAATCGAATTCATATAACTGCTGGTCAACTATGCTTATATATAATAACTTTAACTGTTAATACAAATAAAATTGTATATAATTTATTGAATAAATGCACTATATGGCACCTTTAAGTATACATAGGTACAATAGTTAAAGATGGGTTAACCAAATGTATGTAAATACCTAAATGTACAAAATGCTCTACATAGGCACACATATACAAACTAGCTTCTAGCACAATTCTATCACTAATAACTCTTACTAAACCAGTTTAATAGCACATATATTCAAAAGCAATAGTATTAAGTATGCATACTAACGTTTGACATGACCTACCATAATTGAACTGGCTGTTGGACTTCTCACAGTTGATTATGTTGAATCGATAGCGAACTCCGGGACGCATATTTCCCACCTCAAAATAAAACCACTGGTGATAGTGATTACTATTGATATCTGAGTTTAGGATCAAGTCATACTCGAACCTGCGGACAGAAACAAATTGAGAGACAAAAAAAATTGGCTTCTTTATTTTATGAAAAGCACACTCACACAACAAATAAAAGCATAAAACGTCAAATTCTGCACGTACTTTCTGACTTGTATCGCCTTCCGTAGGTTTCCAGACTCGAATTTAGAGTTGAACTTGAGAGATTCCCCGTTGTCTGTCACTGGAGAGCTGAAAGAGTTTTATAAAGATGTTTACACTGATGATTCACATGTTTTTGATAACTCAGAGTAATAAGAGAAAGGTGCCTTGGTGTGCTCAAAACAATAAATCCAGTTATTACTGTCTTATTATTACATGTGTTAATCAAAAACAAATGAACATGTGCTATTACTCTAGGGTTAGAGTTGATACGTAGCAGATATATATTTACTTGTGGAAATATAGCTAATATATTTAATTTGATGCAATAAAGCAGTGCGCAAAATGCAGCTTTTTGATGGAGAATTAATTGCTATGAAATAAAATAAAATAAAATAAAATAAAATAAAATAAAATAAAATAAA
>CAIGQQ010032185.1:15450-30083 GCA_903798035.1 Danio albolineatus
AAATAAAATAAAATAAAATAAAATAAAATAAAATAAAATAAAATAAAATAAAATAAAATAAAATAAAATAAAATAAAATAAAATAAAATAAAAGTTTGAAAATGTTTGAAAATAGAATAAAAAATGTTTGAAAATAAATTAAAAACGTTTTAAAATAAAATAAAAATGTTTGAAAATAAAATTAAATGTTTAAAAATAAAATTAAATAGTTTTAAAATAAAATAAAAATGTTTTAAAATAAAATAAAACAAAAATGTTTGAAAATAAAGTCAAATAAAAGTTTTATAAAAAATAAAATAATCAAAATCAATCATTCATTTATTAATGAATTCACAACAATAAAGACGTAGTTTTAGTTTTATTTTAATTTTAAAATAAAATAAAAACGTTTGAAAATAAATTTTAAAAAATGTTTGAAAATAAAATAAAAAGCCACATAAAATTAAAAAATAAAATAATCATAATGAATCATTCATTTATAATTAAGTTAAAACAACAAAGACAACCATTATTGTAGCACATACCACGTCACATTACTATAAAAATGTTCTACAAAATCCTAAATTTATTTTATTCCTAGACTTTCATTCCTGGTGTTTTATTATATTTATTAAAATGTTTTCATTTTTAATAACTTTTCAAAAATAATGTGTAATAATAATAATAATAATAATAATAATAAAATAAAAAAAATGTTTGAAAAAAGTTTGAAAATAAAATAAAATAAAAATGTTTGAAAATAAAATAAAAAATGTTTGAAAATGAAATAAAATAAAAATGTTTGAAAATAAAATATTTGAAAATAAAATAAAAATGTTTGAAAATAGTCAAATAAAATTTGTTTACAAAATAAAATAATTAAAATCAATCATTTGAAAATAAACCAAAAATGATTGAGAATTAAATAAAATCAAAATGTTTGAAAATAAAATCAAAATGTTTGAAAATAAAATCAAATCAAAATGTTTGAAAATATAATAAAATCAAAATGTTTGAAAATAAGTTACATGACAATAAAATAAAAAATAATCATAATCAATCATTCATGTATCAATTAATTTACAAAAACAAAGACAACCATAATAGTAGTCATGATTAATGTTGTACAGTATTATACATGACGCAGTACTATAATGTGCGACATATATTGTTACAGATAAATTAAAACACTGAACAGGTTAAAACACTGTAATAAAAATTCTTCCCCTCCACTTGTGTTTTATGTTTTAAACCAAAATAAATAAATATTAAACTGAATGTACGTTTCAAGTCCAAGATCAACTAAATACAGTAGGTTAAGCTCATTGTAGTGAGACATATTTACACATTATTCATTTATGAAGCGTGCGCACTGACCTTTCATTGTCTAAGTCATAAACGACTTTATCCAGGATGTCACTGGAGTGAATGAGCCTCTCGATATCTTGGAAGATCTTAGTTCTGTCGAAAAAAAAAAAAAACAGAGAAAAATGAAGCAGTGTGTTCAAAAATTTAAATGGTCTCATCATTTATCCATCATTGTGACTTTCTTTCTAGCATGATGAAGCACAAAATGAGAGATCGCGACCAACATCTTTGGTCATAAGCTTTTTCCAAATACTTTGCTTTTACTAGCGATGCATAGAAATAAACGGTATGGTCCAAAACAGAAAACTACATTTTAATTGGCTGAATTAAAATAAAATAAAATAAAATAAAATAAAATAAAATAAAATAAAATAAAATAAAATAAAATAAAATAAAATAAAATAAAATAAAATGAAATAAAATAAAATAAAATAAAATAAAATAAAAAATAAAAAATAAAATAAAATAAAATAAAATAGTTTAAAAATAAAATAGAAATGAAAATGTTTACAAATAAAATAAAATTGTTTAAAAATAAAATAAAAAACGTTTTAAAATAGTCAAATAAAAATGTAATCAAAAATAAAATAATCAAAATCAATCATTTATTTATTAATGAATTCACAACAATAAAGACAACCAGAACAGTAGTTTTATTTTAAAAATAAAATAATCATATACCTTTTTTCCCCAACTTACTCACTAAAAAAAAAACATCATGCAAACAATATACACTCACCGGCCATTTTATTAGGTACACCTGTTCAACTGCTCGTTAACGCAAATTTCTAATCAGCCAATCACATGGCAGCAACTCAATGCATATAGGCATGTAGACATGATCGAGACGATCTGCTGCAGCTCAAACTGAGCATCAGAATGGGGAAGAAAGGTGATTTAAGTGACTTTGAATGTGGCGTGGTTGTTGATGTCAGACAGGCTGGTCTGAGTATTTCAGAAACTGCTGATCTACTGAGATTTTCATGCACAACCGTTTTGCCTTGCTGATGCCAGAGGTCAGAGGAGAATGACCAGACTGGTTCCAGCTGATAGAAAGGCAACAGTAACTCAAATAACCACTACGTTACAACCGAGGTCTGCAGAAGAGCATCTCTGAACGCATAACACGTCTAACCTTGAGGCAGATGGGCTACAGCAGCAGAAGACCACACCGGTTGGCAACAATTGGCACAGGCTCACCAAAATTAGACAATAGAAGATTGGTGAAACGTTGCCTGGTCTAATGAGTCTCGATTTCTGCTGCAACATTCGGATGGTAGGGTCCGAATCTGGCATCAACAACATGATAGCATGGATCCATCCTGCCTTGTATCAACAGTTTAGGCTGGTGGTGTTGGTGTAATGGTGCAGGGGATACTTTCTTGGCACACTTTGGGTCCATTAGTACCAATTGTGCCTACCTGAGTATTGTTGCTGACCATGTTCATCCCTTTATGACCGCAGTGTACCCATCTTCTGATACTACTTCCAGCAGGATAACACACCATGTCATAGAGCGCGAATCATCTCAGACTGGTTTCTTGAACATGACAATGAGTTCACTGAACTCAAATGACCTCCACAGTCACCAGATCTCAATCCAATAGAGCACCTTTGGGATCTGGTGGAACGGGAGATTCACATCATGGATATGCAGCAACTGCGTGATGCCATCACGTCAATATGGACCAAAATCTCCAATAAGGAATATTTCCAGTACCTTGTTGAATCCTTGAAGGATTAAGGCAATTCTGAATGCAAAAGTGGGTCTAACCTGCTACAAGTAAGGTGTACCTAATAAAGTGGCCGGTGAGTGTATATCATCATTAGGCTTCTAAATTAAGTGTTCACTTAAATTAATATACAAACAAAATAAACATAAAGGTAGTCTGAAATGTTCACATTTCACAGCAAGCAGGTGATAAAAACACACGTGTATTACCTCTGCACACCATAAACCCTCTCCAGAATGGGCTCCCGGAGGTTGAGCGCCACATGGCCAAAGTAATCTGGATATGCCACCTCTGTGTACCCGGGAACCGATCGCGTGCTCTTCACCATCTCCAAATAAAGCTCCGGGTCGTGTAGCGGCAGCAGTGCTGCGGTATCCGGCACTTCCAGCACCGACTGTTCAACGCCCTCGTCCTGACACCCGTCCACAGAGCCTCCATTCACGGCAGCGTCCAGAATCAGATGACCCAAACTGCACACCAGATCAGCGTCCGCTCTGCCGTCAGGCCTCTTGGCTATGGAGATGCTGTCCAGCTCCAGAGGGGATTGTTCAGGTTTTAGGGGCAGTGCGTTTTCCCGGAGCGGACGTCTGTTTTGAGGTCCCGGTGAGGACTGTGTTGTGGGAATGATGATGGGACGGTGAAGCTCTGAGTTGACTTTTGATGGAGGAATGGCAGAAATGGAGTCTTCAAAGTCAATATCCTAAGAACAAGAGCAAAATGAGGGGTGTAATAAATGCAACACACATGTGGATTAATAACTTCTTTTTTACTTGTGGATCGATCCAACATTGCGCCATGGTGGCGTTGTAAGTAGCACGTTCGCCTCACAGCAAGAAGGTCGCTGGTTTGAGCCTCGGCTGGGTCAGTCAGCATTTCTGTTAGCATGTTCTCCCCGTGGTCGTGTGGGTTTCCTCCAGGTGCTCTGGTTTCCCCCACAAGTCCAAAGACATGTGGTATAGGTGAATTGAGTAGGCTAAATTGTCTGTAGTGTATGTGTGTGTATGGGAGTTTCCCAGTGATGGGTTGCATATGCTTGCAAGTTGGCGGTTCATTCCGCTGTGGTGACCCCAGATTAATAAAGGGACTAAGCCGACAAGAGAATGAGTCATGCTCACGTTTTTTATGCACATTTTCTAAATTGATGCTCATCTTGGGGTTTCCATCAATCATTTTAGATATGCGCATAAATATAGGTGGATGGAAACAGCTATTGTATGACGATGGTTTGTTCTGTAAACAATCGGAAAAAAATATTGCTTAAGAGCGCTAATAATATTGACCTTAAAGAGCCCCTATTATGGGTTTTTGAAAATGAGCTTGTATGCAGTGAGTAACACAGCTCCAAGTGAAGTGAAATGTCCAGCTGAGGCTTAAATCTGAAAGTGCACAGTGTTTAAAACTATTGATTCATCTATAAAAGAGTCGACTCATAGTTCCTCAAATGAATCGCCGTGCTTACGAGTCTTTAGCCGTTTCGGCATGACGTGAACACGAAACATAAGCCCCGCCCATTTGTGCACGTGCAGACCAGGGAAGATTCAAAACCCCCAACCCCGCCCACAAACAACAGCTGCAAGCAAAGGTTGCCTGATTGGCTTTTGAATTTGATTGTGCAGGTAAAAACCTTTTGGATAGGGTTTGGGCTGGAATCAGTCGGCTACATCTGGTGACACAGAGAAGAGCACTGTGCTCGGCTGGATATTATAGGAAGTGTGCAGATGAACCAGAGATGAGACTGTGAAGAGTCAGTGGTTGAGGTTTATTTCTGCAGAAATGCCTCAGTATTATAGCCCAGCCTTGTGCTGTGTACCCTCTGAGGAGCTTCTGAAATCTACACGCTTACAACGGAGGATTCGTCGACCGTTTGTTAAGGAAGGATCAGAAAAGATGTATGCAGGGGCAGACTGGCCACAGGGAGCACCGGGACATTTTCCGGTGGCCTGATGGTGAATCTGGCCTGCTATCCAACAAGTGTGAGTAAGTGTGATTAAAACGGCTGCCTCATTGTTTTCTCTAGCTTGTAAATTATGCATTTAATTGTGTTTTGTAACTTGTAACCGCTTGTAGTGTATCTAGTTAACTTGTATTCTCATATCGCGTCTAAAAGCACGTTGTAAACGCGACGCGCGTCGCTTTGTTTACGAATTAAAATGTGTTCGTGAGCTCGTGTTCCTCTGCTGTTTGTCGTTGCTATGGCTACATCAGCTCTCCTACACACGTGCGGCGGTCCTGTTTCATAATGGTTCAGCTTTTGCCGCTGTGTGCATTAATACTGCATGTGTGTCGCTGTTTTTACTTCTGGTTAAGAATAGAGTAATATACTGGGAGACCGGGGGGTTAGTTTCGGGGGTGAGGTGTCTAAAATACGGGCGACTCCCAGGAAAAACAATTGTTGGCAGATATGCTCACGCACACAGTATGACTACTTCAATATTGATAAGCCATGGTGGGCATTCTCTCGCGCTGAATGATGTCGACCAATCGCAACAGACTGGATCATCGGTCCAATCAGCACAGTTTAGCATCCCGCTAAGGAGGGGTTTTGGAACAAATGAATCGCTGAACGATTCATATAGGAGTCGCTGGGATAATGAGGTTAAAATAAATGCAGATTATAAGACACTGAAAGTGTTTTTGACCATGCATGCATATTAGCCTGCTGTTGGAGAACCCCAAAACCAAAATATGACCCTTTTTAATGTATAATAGCGACTCATTAAAATGACTTAAAAAAATTTAAACTGCTTTTATTCTAGCCGAAATAAAACAGATAAGACTTTAGAAGAAAAAATAATCTAGAAGAAATCTAGAAGAAAAAAATATTACAGGGAATACTGTGAAAAATTCCTTGCTCGGTTAAACATCATTTGGGAAATATTTGAAATAGAATTTCGAATTCGCCGGAGGGCTAATAATTTTGGCATCGATAGTAAAGATAAATACTCCTCACCTCAAAAGTTTCAGTGAATTCCCGACAGAAACGCTCGTAGACTCGGAGCTCTTCAAAAGATCGTGTGTTCATCTGCTTAGGCCGCAGTTTGTTGATATCAGTCTCGATGTCATCATTCTGCAGAGCAAAACAAACCTCAGTTACAAACTCAGTTTTCCAGAACTCTGATGGCTCTTTTACTAATATCAGGCATGCCAATGAGACAACGGTCATTCAATAGGATTGTTCACTGATAGAGAACAGGTTTATTTACTATTGTCCCATGAATAAATAAAAATAAAAAAAGATACATTAAAATAAAAGATTTGCTTTGAAAATGAATTGAAATAAATACTTGATGTAAGTTTAGCTTAAACTAAGCTTCATTTTAAATTAAAGCTGAAATAAAAGCAAATTGAAGATACATAAAAAAAGCTAAATCAAATGCACATGACTAAAATGTTGATTAAATCTAAAATATAATGCAATAAAATTTAGAATTAAAAAAATAATTATAATTATATAATTACATAATTTATCTATCCATTAATTTGTGGCTATTAATCTATTTGTCTATTTATTTGTCTATTTATTTGTCTATTTATTTGTCCATTTATTTAATGAATGAATAAATGAATAAATGAAATAATTAAATTAATTTATTTGTCTATTTATTTATTTATTTTTCTATTTACTGAATGCATAAATGAATGAATAAATGAATGAATTTTATTTATTTATTTGTCTTTCTATCTATCTATCTATCTATCTATCTGTCTGTCTGTCTGTCTGTCTGTCTGTCTGTCTGTCTGTCTGTCTGTCTGTCTGTCTGTCTGTCTGCCTGCCTGCCTGCCTGTCTATCTGTGTCTGTTAATTTATCTATTTATTTGTCTATTTATTTATTTATTTACTTTATTTTTCAGTTTATTTATTTATTTATTTATTTATTTATTTATTTATTTATTTATTTATTTATTTATTTATTTATTTATTTATCTGTTTATCTATCCATTAATCTGTGTCTATTAATTTACCTTTTTATTTATTTATTTTTATTTATTTATTTTTACTTATTTATTTATTTATTTATTTATAAATCTATGTGTTAATTTATGCATTTGTCTATTTATTCACTTGTTTATTTATTTATTTATTTATTTATCTATTTATTCCTTTTTTATTTATTCATTTAACTGTTTATCTATCTATTAATCTATGTGCCTATTAATCTGTCCGTCTATTTGTCTATTTATTTAATTATTTATTTATTTATCTAAAAATCTGTGTCTATTAATTTATCTAATTATGTATTTGTTTGTCTATTTATTTAATTAATGAATGGATTAATTAATTTAGCCTATTTCTTTGTCTATTTCTTTATTTCTTTATTTATCTATCTATCTATTAATCTGTCTATTAATTTGTCTATTTATTTGTCTATTTATTCATTCATTCATTCGTTCGTTCATTCATTTTTCTATAAATCTATGTGTCTTTTAATCTATTTGTTTATTTATTTATCTATCTAGTAACCTATCTATTATGTGTCTATTAATTTATTTGTTTATTAATTTATTTGTTTGTTTATTTGTTCACCCATTTATCTATCTGTGTCTTTTGTTCTATTTATTAATTTATTTCTTTATTTGTCTCTTTATTTATTTAATTTCTTTATTTGTCTATTTATTTATCTATAAATCTATGCGTCTATTAATATTTTTGTCTAGTAATAAATTAATCAAGCAATTAATTAATCGGTCGATTAATTAATTAATTAAAATCTATGAATCTTTTTGTCTATTTATTTATTTATTTATTTATGCAGTTATTTAGTTACTTTATCATTTATTCACACTGTTTCTAAATACTGGTATCAGTAGAAAAAAAAAAAAACCTACCTCAGCTGTTCAAAGTGTTTTGTAGAATGAAATGTCTGTACTTGTGTTTTGTGACCGGTTTCATCCTCTTCATTTTCGGTGTCATTTTCGGTGTCGACTTCTGTGGCTTCGTTCTCATCGCTCTCATCGACAACATCATCCACTAACACAAAAAAACATAGACACAGCTACTTATGAAACATTTCTGACAATGAACACTTCAAAACACTAAACATTAAAATGTCTTGACATAATACATAACATATTATGCCACTTTAGGGTTTAGTTTGTTTTGGATTTATGAAGCTGATTTACACTATAAAACTACAGTAGTGTGTCTAATTTACCTATGAAGCAAATAATACGATTTGATAAACTTGTTTTACAACACATCCAAGAGTTGAAACTTTGTGTGCATGTTCATGGTCCTAAATCAAAAAATAGTCTCAAAATGTAAACAAACCAACAAGTAAATAAACAAAGAAAGATGATTTATTATTCAAACTCACATTGACCCAGACCAAAATATAAGACTTAAGGAAAATTAAGCTGAAACTGTTGTCCTTGGAAATTCATAAAATACAAGTCTGTCTGTATAGACGTATGTGTGGAAATAAAAATGGAATAAAAACAAATAACTAAATAAACATTTAAAGGCAAACCAGATTTAATCGGAGAGTTGTGGTGATAAATTGAAGTCTAATAAACTGAAAAAGCTGAAAAGTCAACAGCTACAGGAACTCGAAAAATAACAAAACAAAACAAAATTAAATTAAAATCTGTTAACATTCAAACCAAAGTTATTTTGAGAGTTCTGATAATAAATTGAGGTCTAACAAAGTCAAATGATGCACACAAAAAAAACATTAAAGCCAAAATAAAAAAAAATAAATAATAATAATTAAATAAATTTACAAAAAAACAAACAAAACAAAAAAAACACAACAAATCAAACAAATAAAAAAGAAACCTTAACATGCAAACCAAAATTAATTTGAGGGTTGTGGTGATAAATTAAAGTCTAACAAAGTCCAATGACACACACACACACACACACACACACAAACAACATTTAAACCAAAGTTATTTTGAGGGTTCCGATAATAAATTAAGCTCTAACAAAGTCAAATGACTAACAAAAAGCACAACAACAAAAAAAAAAAAACACACACACAAAAAAAACAAATAAAAAAATATATACAAATAAATATTTTATTTTTTAGTAATATTCTAACAGTAAAATTCTAACAAAGGTCTAACAGTCTAATGACACACACACACACACACACACACACACACACACACACACACACACACAAACAAAGCAAAACATAAAAATAAAATAAAATAGAAGATCAAATCAAATAAAACAAACTATAAAATAAAATAAAATAAATTAATAAATAAAAAAATCTAATAAAATAAAAATAATAAACAAATAATAAAAACAAATAAACTGAAAACAAAAAATAAAATAAAATAAAATAAAATAAAATTTAAAAATTTAAAAAATTACTGGCTTTAAATCAAGTTATATACATTGATGACTGAATGATAAATCACAAAAATCACCAAAACAGGTTTAGATTAGATTAAAAAGATTTTACTGTGATTTATTATTATGATTTCACTTTGAGCAAGCAAAGACTATTAGTTACTAGCATTATCATGAAGCATCATGACCTACAACAATGCCACACTGAGTATGTGTGTTACCTCCGGGCGGCTGGTTGTACAGCTTCGCCACTGGTCCTCCAGCCGGTATGTGTGGGAGCGGGTGCAGAAAGACACTTTTAATAGTAGGCAGTGGTAGGCGGTTCTTTGGAAAGCACTTCCTCATAATCAGGCTGGAGGTGTTGACCAGCGGATCCAGTGTCCGGACGGGCAGGCACTCCTGAACACATCACAATAACACATCTTTACACTCTAGTGACGCCTTTGTAAACCAAAAGTGAAAATAAAAACAGGGATCGTTACTGTGGATGTGTTATAAAGGATCCTCATGCCACTGGCTTCTATGAAGGCCTTTCTGCCGAGCTTAATGTTGGTGATGTTTTTGATGCATCCCAGAATGCTTTTGCGGATGATCACGTGGCGGTGGCGCGTGTCGTTGCGGTGCCAGTCTTGGTAGATCACGAGCAGCGTTGGCAGATATCCTCTGTCCACTGCCCGACGGCCATTCATTCCTGAGGGAAAGCACAGAAATCAGGAGAATATGTCTGCAGTAGTGGATCTGAATGTGTATGTGTGTGTGTGTGTGTGTGTGTGTGTGTACTAAGGGTTAAAAATGTTAATTCATTTTCTTGTCGGCTTAGTCCCTTTATTAATCCGGGGTTGCCACGGCGGAATGAACCGCCAACTTATCCAGCATTTGTTTTACGCAGCGGATGCCCTTCCGGCTGCAACCCATCTCTGAGAAAGACTTTTATGTTAATATAGTTAAATGTTAGTTCAAACTTAATACAAGTCAAATATCATGTGACCTGCACAGTGCGACTAGTCGACATCAATCAAAAAACGTAGAGCATTAAAGGGCACCTATGGTGAAAAATCTACTTTTTAAGCTGTTTGGACAGACATATGTGTAGATATAGTGTATTTACCATCATATTGGCGTGATATAAACACACCCAGTCCTTTTGTTTCAATTTAACAGCATAAAAACGGACCAATTGCAACGGTTTTGAGACCGACTGCAACTTGACGTAGGCGTGCGGTCCCCCCGCCCACCGAATTGATTGACAGCTGCGTATTAACATGTCTCCGTAGTAACGAGTATAATCATATCAACAAGACAGGACATGCGCAAAGCAACCGGGAATAAAAGATCTGTTCAGCTCTCTGTGATCATCAATCATCATCAGATGTGATCAAGAGTGAGTTTCACAAGTTTAACATGTTTTAAAACAGTGCATGTTTGTAATGAACTACAGCGATTCACTTCAGCTTTACTTCATCACCACAGCCGCGTGTCAGGACAATTATAAAAGCAGACGCTTCAATCTTGATTTGTGGACGTTAAAATTCAATTTAAAGGTTTATTTTGTACATTAACATAACAGATATTTATACAGCAGTGGATATTAACCTGTATCCTGTCACATTTGCTTGCAAAAAGAGTGCAAAGCTCAACTCATCGTTGCAACTCCACGACAAACACATCAAACAATCATTGGGAAAGTTTTTACTGTAGTATTTCTCACAAACGTTACGAGAGATCTGCTTCCTTTACATATGTCTGTCTGACGCAGCCAAGGGTGGAGATTGAGGCACACTGACAGGCGTGTGGGAACGGTGGGCGGGGAGGACTAGCCTTAAAAGCCCAGTCCACAATAACAGCAACAAGCTGTTTAGAGCTATAAAACACAGACTTCAGACAGCTATAATCAATAATCTGATGGGTGTTTTGAGCTGAAACTATACAGACACATTTTCTTGACACAGAAGACTTATATTAAATTAAAAAAAGGTAAAATATGTGCCCATTAAAGTCGACTAGTCTGTGCAACCCCTAATGTATACTGCAATATGTGATACTGCGATATGTATGGTTTATGTCATGCGCACATGATATGCATTCATTCATTCATTTTCTTTTCGGCTTAGTCCCTTTATTAATATGGGGTTGCCACAGCGGAATGAACCGCCAACTTATCCAGCATATGTTTCAGACAGCGGATGCCCTTCCAGCTGCAACCCATCACTGGGAAACAAACATATATTCTCATTTACACACATACACTATGGACAATTTAGCTTACTCAACTCACCTACAGCGCATGTCTTTGGACTTGTGGGGGAAACCAGGGCGGGAAGAACATGCAAACTCCACACAGAAATGCTAAGTGACCCAGCCGAGGCTCGAACCAGCAAACTTCTTGCTGTGAAGCGACCATGCTACCCACTGTGCAACTGTGACACCCTATATTATTATTCATTCATTTATTTCCTTTTCGGCTTAGTCCCTTTATTAATCTGGGTTCACCACAGCGCAATGAACCGACAACTTATCCAGCATATGTTTTACGCAGCGGATGCCCTTCCAGCTGCAACCCATCACTGGGAAACACACATATATTCTCATTCACACACATACGCTATGTGCAATTAAGCTTACCTAATTCACCTATACCACATGTGTTTGGACTTGTGGGAAAACCGGAGCAACCGGGGGAAACCCACACGAACACGGGGAGAACATGCAAACTCCAAACAGAAACGTCAAGTGACCACGCTGAGGCTCGAACCAGCGACCTTCGAACCTTCTGTGGCGATCGTGCTACGCGTGATGCCCACCTTACATTAGTTCCAAATAAAACAAAACTCTACTTTTGTTCAATATCTGTTTTTATTCAAATAAACACAAAATTATTTATGAAGTCGGCTAATTTGGACATCATGACTATCAATTATTTTCTTAACACCCTCACATATTTATCCAGCCCACTCTAATCCCCGGTAGAGGAACAAATATTGTCAACACAGGCTCATTGTGAAAACGTAGTTCCACAAACGTTTCTGGAGGCCGCACATTACGTGGTCAGAGGTACGTATGGCTGCGTTTCCCACTATGGTCCGGTGTGACGCAGTTTCTTTTCCGCTCTTACCAGCCGACCGCTTGCCTCCATGTGGACGACTTTCCCGCTGCAACCAGTTTGTCCCAGTTCGTTGGCGGACTTGAGACGCAGAGAGGAGTTGACCACAAAGACGGTGTTCGAGTTTGGTGAGGAGCGGTTCCAGAAAGCAGGCAAGACAAAAACAGAATCCACAAAATGAAATAAACCAGCAAATCACAGGGTGAGAGTGCTGTAAAGTCTGAAAACGTGGTAAAAATGAGACGAGAGCTTTTATTTTTATTCTGGATTGTTTTTTTGAAAATTGTTGGTTGGGTTTAGGGAAGCGTGCGGGTGGGTCTGTCGATAATATTTTGGTTGGGTTTAGGGAAGGAGGAGGGTGGGTCAGTCGATTGGTCGGTCAGTCAGTCAGCAGACAGCGGCCTCTGGTGGGTTTAAGCGAAGAACAGCAGGCATGAACGGCACTCGCGAGAGACATTTGAGATCTCAAAAAGCACACGCAGCGGCCTCTTAATTCGCGAAAACAAAAAGTGCAAAAAGACGTACCTCCCAGGATATATTCCGTGGCCTCCAAAAACGTACTCAGGACTACATTCTCAGAATGAGCCTGGGTTGAAAATTGTGCCGTAGCTGGTCATAGTAGATCGCCTGCACCTTATGAGCATCAGTAAGTTGCTATTATGCTAATTTGCATTGCACGTATTGTATTGGTTGATATGTAAACTATATGTTACATCTGTTACAATCAACCACACACAAATTTGCCCTTTTTAGTAAATCCGACCCTCAGAATCACCCAATAAGGGATCTTACCAGACTTCAGCAATGCAGCCAGCGTGTCCAACGCCACCCTGTTTTGGAAAAGATCAAATAAATCGAGTTGATCAAGACAAAATACAATCAATCATCCAATTTCACTCCTGAAAGAGACTAAATGTGTGTAGACATACTTCAGCAGAGTGGTGCTCTTCTTGCTGAAGGGTCCAACGATTTCAAACAGGATCTCCAAAGCACCACTTTTTCCCAGCGACACTGCGTTCACCGCTACAAGAGAACACAGCAAGTGAATTAATATTCAGCTCAGCATAATGCACAACTATTCGCTATTGTTAATTCCCGACAGAACAATTCAAATGGGAACTTACAGTTGCTTGAATAGACCCGAAGAACCTGCAGACATGGCAGCAACAGCTTGTAGTTCTGCAGGTTTTGCTTCGCCAGATTCAGCGTCACATTCAGAGCCCCATTCAGACGCGCTTTAACACCGAACTTCCTGTCTGAAGAGGAAGTGATGTCACTGAAAACTGTTTGTTTGTCCAATGCCATTTTTGACATGGCAATCTATAATTGTAGATTTTATGGACTTAATGAAGCACCAAATATGTAATATTGTAATTATTACATTAAATATTTAAACACAGACATGCTAAAATAGTCTAACACTGTAAAAAGGGATTAGTTGATTTTAAAACGCTAGTACAATTAGCATAAATATGAAAATTAAGTCGACTTAACAGTCCCAAGTTACAATGGGTTTACTTTCTTTCTTCTGTTGAACGCAAAAGAAGATGTTTTGAAGAAAGCTGAAAACCTGTAACCATTGACTTCCAAAAAAGGAAAACAAATACACTGTAAAAAATCTCGACATGCGAAAGTGTTCCTCCATATATTTTAATCAAAGTTGTTCACAACACTTCCCCATCTACAGAATTTGTAATGTAGTCAAATGTGTAAACATTTAGCTGCAGTTCAAGCGTCTGCCTTTGGATGTCTCTGGGCAAAAGCAGCCGCATGAATGCTAAAGCGTTAAAAAAATGTGAAACCATTACCAAAAACCTGACCCCCTCTCTGTGTTTACAAATACAAGCGAAGCCGTTTGAGTTCCACACGATCGAATTGTGGGAAAACATAAAGGAGTTAAGTTAGCTTATTAGTTTTTACAAATTTAAGTAAATTGAACAAAAAATAATTAAGTTGTCCCTCTAAAAACTCAAGAATTGTGTTGTTTCAGCTCATTTTAAACAGGTAGTTTGAACAAACAGCAAACAATTTTTGGAGTGTACTATTGAAGTTACAGGTTTCCAGCTTCCTTCAAAATGTCTTCGGAAGCATAATAATAATATTCGAATAATTATAAATAATAATATTCAATGATTACAATTAATAACCAATT
>CAIGQQ010032185.1:70549-87585 GCA_903798035.1 Danio albolineatus
AGACAGACAGACAGACAGACAGACAGACAGACAGACAGACAGACAGATAGATAGATAGATAGATAGATAGATAGATAGATAGATAGATAGATAGATAGACGGACATATAGTTGGACGGACGGACAGACGGACAGACAGACAGACAGACAGACAGACAGACAGATAGATAGATAGATAGATAGATATTAAATTGTATGTATTTTTGTGAGAGCGAGGGAGAGAGAAAGAGAGCGTGCAAACGGGATGTGGGAACATTTCTATATTTCGTCTGAGTTGCTGACAGGATCATGTGTGGGTCAGTGAGCAGACAGTAGAGATATTACGCGGTGTATGGTTACGGGCAGTGAGGGTAACGGGAAGAGCAGTCCAACATTTCACAGCTGATCGCCTCAACATTTCCACATGCTTGAGATGAGTAAGATGACTTTTAAGACCTGGTCACCACTGTTGTTACTGCTGGTGATTTGTTACACTGCAGCTCTGTGAACAATGCTCATTAAGGCAGGAGCAGTGGACCAATGGACCTGTTTCACTAGACTGCTATGACGCGTTTAACAGTCTTCAGCATCTCAAGTCCTTGAAAGTTTTTAATATTTCATTTTTTTTTTTTAAACATATGAACTTTTATATGTATTTACATATGTATTATATCATCTTTATTTCGACTTACAAAAAACAAATTACCACCTGTGTTTCGAATTACCACACTGGTCGCGTGCTTCTGTTTACTGTGGCAAGTTGGCACGGCAACATGGCAGAACCATTTCAGAGTGCTGCATCTCACAAGCTGTGTCCCAAATGGCACACTATACAATTATGCACTATGTACTTATGCACTTACACACTCAACAGCATGGTATATGTATGTGGTGTCGGCCCAAATGGAACAATAATGGCTTTTTCACTAAGCAGAAATTCGATCCGTTTCCCAGATGACGTTTGCCAAATAAGTGAAATAAACGAGCAAAGTACCAAATAATACCTGCCATGAGTATAACCACATTTACCATCGGGGGGCGCTACAAATCACTATCATAGGAGAATTTTGCTTTCACCATCCAAAATAAATAAAGTTATCCGACATGTCCACCTCTTCCACTACGTAAGCAAAGCTTTGGTCGTTGGGTGTGTGAAGGGTCCATCCTTACACACTTCATATTACCGGTTGAATAAGCGGGTAATTAAAGTGCACTTATTATTTTTAGAGTTCAGTGTGAACGCACTACTTACACTACTTATACTACAAAATGGCGTAGAATAATGCATAAGAATGTGATTTGTGATGCACCTACATAAAGATGCGTTATTTCTGAATGGAAGTTGCTGCACTGCTGTGGTCTTTTTGTCAACCTCCAGTGATTATCAATATCACACGTGTAGCATTGTGATATGGCTGTATATCGCACTGGTGTGCGTTTGTGCGTTGTGCGTTCGCTGCCGGCCAAGTGCCTAAGGGCGTACTCACACAATGATATACGAACCGTGCCCAGGCCCATTTCCCAGATCGTTTGAGAAGTGTGAGTGCTTTGAATCGGGCTCAGGCACGGCTCAGTTAGCTGGCCCTGTTGGAAGAGGTGTGCCTGAGCACGGTATGCTTGTAGTGTGAGTGCAAAGTGCGCCTGAGCCTAAAACTGAAGAGTCGACGTGACTTTTGGAGACTATTTGATATGGATTTATTAATCATTCTTACTGTTCAGTGAACGCAAACTGTCGTAGATTATTAAAGACGCAAAACCCTTACTGCACGACAGCTGCACCTTCAGCAAACCTCCTAATTCCTGCAGCACGAGGGCTTTGTGATTGTTTATGAGCGTCAGCAGTGGCTGATCTGAGCGAGAGCGTTTTAACAGCGCGTCATCGATGATGAAAGTGTGCTCAGGCCCAAATGTAATGTGAGCGCGGGCCGTTTGGGGAGACAGGAGGGGGGACAAGCATGCTTCGGCCCAGTTCAAGGCAACTGTACATAGTGTGAGTACGCCCTTAGAGTTCCACCAGTGATGATATACAGCCATATCGCACTGTTACTTGTGATATTGCGTTTATACAGGGTTCTTACACCTTTTCCAACTTCAAATTCCAGCACTTTTCAAGCACTTTTAAGGTGCATTTTTATGTTTTTCAAGCACAACCACGGTAATTTACTTTTATATATGCTGTAAGTACTTTTTCACATTTTAATCCATTGTGCTATTTAAAAAAAAAAACAATATGACATTTCAACTTAAATTGTTGAATACTTTGGAGCATAAATTTATTGGGATAGTGCACCATAAAAAAAGTTGTTATTGGATGAAGTATCTTTTTAAGTTTGGTCTCTTTCTACCTAAAGTTGATATCTCAAAAAATGAACTTAGTTAGATTTTGTTTGGGTGTAGTCCCAAATTTTCATGACCAATCGTTTGTGATATTTCATGTGCATCACTATTCAAAATTCATGCAGCAAATTACATCCTTATGAGTCCAAGAATATTCTTGCTGCAAATTAATTAACTGTTCTTATGTTAACTCTTTTGAAAATCAGTCAGCAAATGTGGAAACCATAGTTTGTAAGCTTTCATCAATATTACTTTTTATTATTGTCAATATTACTTTAGGTTCGGACTAAGGTACTGTTGTAACAGTATGCAAATGTCCCACCTGTCAAATGGTAACAGTTAAGGGGTTAAAGGAAAACATGTAATTCAAAAATTCAAAATTTATCTCTGTAAGTAGTCTTGGCATTCTATACAACCTATATATAAATGACAAATAATCACCAGACCTGTACAATTTCAAAAAACACTTTGATTATGTGAAATGAAACGTTTTCTGCCATCTGCATAAAAAGCACCATTACTATAATATAAGTTTTATATTAACAGATTTACTGCATTTGAAATCAACATTAATCAAACCCTACAAACAAACCAAAAAAATCTGCATGCGCTCACCAGTCCTGCACGCATTACTTGACGTGAATGAGATGAACTCAGTAAACGATAATAACTGTGCTGTTCTCACAGGCAGTGTCTGATACTGCACAGATGACCTTGACATATATATTATTTGTATACGCCATCTTAATAGAAATAACGGTCTTTTCACGAGCTGCAATATTAGTTTCATTTTAAAAAGTGAATGCAAGCCCTTTTGTGATGGTGTACGGCCGCAGTGTTAGATTTCACATATAGCTGCCAGCTGCACAACTAACAACATCCTGACGATTAAATGAAGGAATAAACAGAATCTCTCGCACTTAAAATATGTGTATTCGGAGGTAAACAGTTACTTGAAAACTCCGTCCCACCGCCTTTACAGTGAATGGCTTTAGTAATTTTCATAGCGGATTTAAATCCACTGGAAGTCTTTTATCCACTCTTCAAAAAGTGTAGATGGTGGATTAACTATACACTCACACACACTGACATTTAAAGTCAGAATTATTAGTCATGAATTATTAGCCCATGTATTTTTTTCCCCAATATCTCTTTAATAGAGATATTTTCAACACATGGCAAAACTCACTCTTTCTCTTCCCAGATTTACTGTAATAATGTTTGTTGCAAAATAATATTTATCTCATTATTTTGATGTCTTAGTCAAGACTGTCAGAATAGTCATTATTATGAGATTCATTATTACAAGAAATATGTCATTATTGAAAGTCATCCCTTATTATTACTGAGAAAGTAAGTCTATTATAGTTTCACATTATGACATTGTGATAAGATAAATATTCTATATATTTTTATTTAATTTAATATTTTATTTAATATTTCCATACCATACATATCAAATGTGGATCATCATAACCTGCGTCCAATCCCGGCTAACTTCCGGAAAGGGAGAGTAACCAATAGCGTTAGGAAACAAGAAAACCAAGGCCAAAACCAAAAATCGAAAAAATTTCGCGCGAGCAGAGAAGAGCCAGCGAGTGAGCGGTGAGCAGCACGCGCGTAAAGATCTCCTCCTCCTCGATTAATTTTGGCATTGATTTGCCGCCATAATTAACATTCAACACATGATCACTGATCAGATGTAACGTTATTTGTGACTTTAGTCGCTTTCTAAAACTAAATCTGTCAGTGTTATTTTCATTCTCTTGTATCCAGACCAAGCGGCAACCTCCCGCTCTCCCTCAGGAAGCCAATACGGAAGTAACTAAAACTTGCAATTCATCGAAAATTCCGCTAGTCCTGGCTGTCCTGGCTCCATAATAGAGCAAATCTCCAATGAGCCCACTGGTGAAATGGCCAACTTTACAGCAGAAAAAAAGGTGTTTACAGCCTGGTACAAAGAACGATTTTGGTTCATATAGCTTATATTACCCTTCATGACAACTGTGAGGGGGGTGAATTTTTTTATAACTCATCCGTTTCCTTTATATGAAGCTAAATTAAGTTTGCATAATTAGGGCGTGGTCACTTGAGTGACAGCTGGTCGCCGTCACGTCACCTCAGCTGATTCCGCCTGATTCATCTTATTTTTGTGTTGTTTTATGTGGCTTTACACAGTCAGTTGCCTTTTGGAATTATTTCCTACCATTATCAGATAATATAGCATGCTGTGTGTGCTTAATTGTGCTCACAAACCATTCACGTGGCCTCCGTTTCCCAGGTGAGTGAAATTATATACTTATACACCATCTCTATAAATGTAATTGCTTTATTTCGGATAATTTATGATTTATAATGTTCTTCTGAACTCTAATGCACTCCAGAATCTGACAGATTGATCAACTGTAGTTTATAAAATCGTCATCTGAAGCGTTGTCATACAGTGTTCTGCCTGGATTTGCTAAATCGCCTTGAATTTACTAACACAGACTATATCTGAAGTATTTGGATGTAATTCGCACTTTCTTCCTGTTGAAAAACGTCTTAAAAACGATGTTAAGTGGCTTGATGTATTACAACAGTGTTTTCAACAGACTAAACACTTTATTGATATAGTGTACAACCAAGCACGTGTGGTCAGAACACAAACGAGTCGCAGGTAATGAAATATAATGCGTTTCTCCCATAAGAAAGCTCTTAGCTATATGCCAGTATGCGTTCCGTAGCTCCGCTCACACTCCGCCCACGCTCCGCCTCTTTGCCCTTGTTTGGTATGCCTAGGTTGGTGCGATGACACGCGAACAAAATGGCGACGGTTGGCCACGCTTACTAGTAGCTTCTTTTGGGTTCATCAGAAACCTATGGGTGACGTCACGGATACTACGTCCATATTTTTTACAGTCTATGATCCAGACCTTTACATTTCCGAGGCTGTCACTCCCTGTCACCTGAATGCAGGCGTAGGCTGAGTGATTGGTTAATTTCAGCTGTCAATCTATTCGCGTTCAGTGCTAGAGCAGTGGGCCAATCAATCGAGCTTGAAGGCGGGGCAAGCATTGCGGGAGTTGTTTACTGCAGCCAGTTGACATGACAACTGTTTTAAACTATTCCACTCGCAGATATGCTCCCAGATACATTTTGACGTCGCATAGATAACATTTCGGCGCATAAGCAAATGCATTTTCAAATTCAAGCAGGTTCAAGCACTTTGTCTAAAATCCAAGCACTTTTCTAACCTTGAAAACACTATATTGAAAATCAAGCATTTTCCAGGATTTCCAGCACCCCTACGAACCCTGGTTTATACAACAGTTTGACGGCATAATTGTGTATATATATATATACAGTATAGAAAAAAAACTCACTGTATTAATGCAGTTGTCTAATGTGTGTGTGTGTGTGTGTGTGTGTGTGTGTGTGTGTGTGTGTGTGTGTCTGTAAGGTCACCTTGAGTCTGGATGAGGTGAAGGATTTTGCCTGTGACTTGTCGGATGGCATCATTATCAGAGACTCTGGACTCCTCATTCAGTCTTTCCAGCTGACTCAGCAACATCAGCACCCGGGAAGTACTAGGAATACAGGAAACCACCATAACATGCAGTTCAATTAAATAGTATATAGAATACAGAGTTCGATTATCAGAAGGCTTAAGTTTATTACATTTCTTTATTTATTAATGTTTTATGCCATATCAGCAGCATAAGCTATATTCATGGCAAAACCAATACTAAACATACAATAAATAACATGCAATTATATCGGTTTCATGACAAAAATGTATTGTACCAAATAACAATAACAGTGAAAAGAGTCAAATATAATCTTTTATTTTGATTGACGATAAATATTCTAAAATTCCTCCAGAAGACAAGTTTATTAAATAGAAAAGGGATTGTTAGTGTTATGCTGTATTCACACCAGACGCGGCAAGCACGGCAAATTAGCGCTATTTACGCATAAATAGACGCGTGAACATTTGAGTTTACTCGCTTTATTCGCGCGTACAAATCCGCTTCATTCGCGCGTCAAATTTGCTTGAGAACAGACACGGATTCGCGTGATGGGCAGGGCTTCTGTCTATGGCTTGGTGATTGTAGCTTTATTGCTAAATGGCTAACAGGGGTTTTATAGAGAGAATAACTGTGTTTATGTGCTATATGAAGGCTGAAAAACAGCGTCGATTTGTTTGGAGCCGTACACTTGATTATTTCAGAGGTGCACGGAGCTCTGTGAGCTCATAAACTCCTCCAGAAACTGAACCTGGATGATGGAAGCATTCAGCGGTGCTTCTGACTGAGCCAAGCCCAGGTTGATGAACTGTTGTCTGTGTCGGCAGGAGGATTTTCCCCCGAGACACCAACAACAGGCGCTACGTCATAATCACACCTTCACAAGAGCAAGCTCCTGATTGGTTAATGCAGCACGAATAACCGCTGAAGTTTAGAATTTTCAAACTGGAGCGATTCGCGCGAATTGTGCGTTAAGCGTGTGGAACGCGCAAAACGCTCAATTCGCACTGCGCCATTCGCGCCGCGCCTTTCGCATCATTTGCGCCGCTTCATTTGCGCCATGCCATTCGCTCGTATCGCGCCGCAGAATGCCTATTCGCGCCTTTGCATTGACTTAACATGTAAATCATTCGCGCTTGACAAATCACTTCACTTCACTCAAATCACTTTTATATACATACATAAAAATGGTACTTTGAACAATGGCTTGGTGTTATTTTTAAATTATGGAGCTGTCAATGTGTGTGTGTGTTCCTACTTTCTAAAGTATTCTGAGAAGGAATTTACAGTTGTAAAATAAATCTGACAAAACCATCTTTTTTTATTTGTTCACAAAAACAAAAAAACTAAAAATTTTCTGATCTGGTTTATTTATCGTATTTATAACAATATTTCTAGGTAATTGCATAAAAAACCTGTACTATAGAGTTATTTTAATAAGTTGACAAGGATTCAACTATATTTTTATACAAATATACAATTTTTTAAACAAATTTTAACTTTATATTTTAAGTCAGTTTAAAAGCCTCGGTCACAGTGCAACAAATCACCAGCAGGTACAACAGTGGTGACCAGGGAAATGTATCACAGCACACAGTTTATCTTAATATAGTTGAAGCCTTGTCAACTTACTAAAATATGTTTAAGTAAGATAAAACATGTGTTGTCAGGATTTTTTTCATTCATTTTCTTTTTGTTTTTTGTCTCTTTATTAATCAGGGGTCGCCACTAGAAACGAACCACCAAATTATCCAGCATATGTTTTACACAGTGGATGCCCTTCCAGCTGCAACCCAGTACTGGAAAACACACTCATTCACACAAATACACTATGGCCAATTTAGTTTGTTCAATTCACTTATACCACGTCTTTGGACTGTGTTGGAAACCGGAGCACCTGGAGGAAACCCACGCCAACACGTGGAGAACATGCAAACTCCACACAGAAATGCCAAATGACGCAGCTGGAACTCGAACCAGCAACCTTTTTTGAACCAGCAAGGTTTTTGTATAAAAGCGTCAGTCACAGAACAACAAATCACCAGGAGGTACAACAGTCGTGACCAGGGAAATGCATTACAGCCCACAGTTCATCTTAATCCAGACCTTTTTCTTCTTTGCTGCATGGAGGGTGCCATAGTGACCAGCACCTTCCGGTAGGCTGCTTAGAACTTCAGTGAAAAATTGTCATCAACCAGAGCAGCGCTTCTTAACTGGGTGTCAATACTGTTTTCAGTGGCTTACAGAGTGTTTTTGTGATGCAAAACTTTAATTTTAAAAACAAAGATGTGTGTTAAAGCTGTTATACTTCTGTCAGATGCGGTTCAAGTGCGAGAGAAAAACACTCTCCTAATCCGGTGTCTGCCATCAGATCAGATGCTGAAATATAGATTCAGTGTTCCTAACCCGTGAGCTATTATAATGTACTCCGCGGCTCTTCAATGTACGCACACACACACAAACAATACCTCACTGCATTATAAAGAGCAAACCATATTACTGGCATGAAACTAGCAGGTATGTAAGCCATGCAATTTCCAAAAATTACCAATAAAAGTCTGTTACTGCTACTCTGCTGGCTGATCTGCATGTTGATTCTAATCGGGAGCAGTAATGTTGCATTTAGTTAGTGTGTATTGTGTAGTATTTACCATGGTGTCTGTTTTTATGTCATTTCAAAATGTCACTTTATGACACTTATTCAATTAATGTGTTTGTGGGACAGTACGGTAGGCTACGTGTGTGTGTGAAACATTTTGGTTCGTTATATATTTAAAAGACAGAGAAATGTTGACTTTAGCAATGACGAGGCTCTATTCGAATGGCACAAGATGCCGCCTAACACTGAGGGAAAAATACCTCGCAGCAGTGGTTTTCCATCTCATTAGATTGCATTTTTTATATAATGAGTTCAGAAGGTGGCGCTGATCGACAGCAGTATTAGTTCAAAGACGTTAAAAGTAAGTAAAATACATTAAAACTATCGTTTCAAAGCTGTCCAAATGAGACGGTTTATGCTCAGCTGCCGACTGGAAGTTCTTGGCATCCTCCTTGCGCATACACGCAAACCATAATGGGTAATTTTGTGTCTGAGAAAAAAATCTATAGTTGAAGTTTTGTCAACTTATTTTAATAAGTTTAAGATAAAATAAAACATATGTTGTCGTGACTTTTTCATCACACACTGTAAAAAATCCAACTTTAAAATTATTGACTTAAATTGTAAGTTAGGTGGACATATTTTTGAGCTCAGAGTTGAATTTACTCATAAAAATGAGTCAACTGCATGTTTGGAACTGTTTGTTTAATAAAAGTAAAAAAAAATAAGTTGAGAAAAATTTAAATTTAGATTTCTCCATATCTTCAAACAATAAAAAGTTGAGTTAACTTAAAATTTTAAAGCAACCGGCTGCAAAGAAATGTTGAGTTTATTAAGCTTCAGTGTTTGAAGTTGTGCCAAATTATTCCGTAAAGTATAATTGACTTAAACCAGCCTTTTTGGTCAACTTAAAAAATTAATTTGACACAATTTCAACCACTGAAGCTTAATAAACTTAAAATTTCTTTGCAGCCGGTTGCTTTAAAATTTTAAGTTAACTCAACTTTTTATTTTTTTACAGTGCATCAATTTTTACAGTGCATTTTTATATACATTTTTGTATATACAGTTTTTGTAACTACAAATATATATACAAATATATATATAAGTTATACAAATTTTACCTTCAGGTTTTAAGTCAGTTTAAAAGTACTTTGAATCAACTTTTGAAGAGCTCTGTATTAAAAGGACAGTTAAGATTATTAAGATGAACTGTGTGCTGTAATATACATCCTTGGTCACCACTGTTGTACCTGCTGGTGATTTGTTGCACTGTGGTTGACATTTTTAAACTTTATGTTTTAAGGCAGAACAAATTTGCATTGTGTCTTCAAAAAACGGGGAAAGTCCACATAAAGGTCACCATTTCACTAACCTTTTTTCTGCAGCCATTTTGGTTTTATTCATTTCTTGTCACATTCAGTTAGACGTCAAACTGACTGCTGATGGGATGAAAACACAGAAAAGCATTTAGAAAAAAAAAAAAAATCGAATCTAATTTATAAAGAGTATCACGTCACACTAATGCATTAAATTCAATATACGCCAACACTTTGGCAGGCTAGTTTATACAACCTTGAACCATAATCATCATACTGTACATGCAGTGTGTTCAACGGTGGGAAACAAAAACCAGCAGCAAAAACCAAAAAGAGAAAGTTCACGAAAAAACTGAAAATTTCCTCACCATTTACTCACACTCAATGGTTGGTTTCAAACATAATGAATTTCTTTCTTCTGTTGAACATAAAATCAGTCGACATCTATTCACCTTATTCTCCGTGTTCGAGTGGGTGCAGCCATGTGAATCTTTTTGGCTCGAGACTTCTGGTCTCGTTCACTTCCATTTATTTTTAGACATTAAAAACAGTTTGTTTTGTCTGCTTGATGCCGCAAACTGACATTTTCTTATTATATTATCCTATTTCTGTATAATCATGCAAACACTTGTTTGTAGAGCAAGTAGTTTGACGGTTTTCTGTGGTTTATTATTCCTAGTCATTTCTCCCATAGGCAACTAAATCAGAAGTTCTAAAACAATTGCAAAAAAGAGCACAGTTCCGCATTGAAGAATAAGGTCAATAAGAAACAAAAATACTATGCAAGTCAATGGCTGTTTTTTCCCCAATATCGTTTGACCACATCCTCCTCGTCCTTTGTGTCCAACAAAAGAAAGTAACTCAAACTGGTTTGGAACAATGGAGGATGAAAAATGATTCATTTTTTGGGTGAACCATTGATTATTATGTCTCAAAGCCTATTGAGGAACATGCATAGACAACATTTCTGAACATCAAATCATAAGTTTGCTTTCTAGTATTTAAAGTGATAAAAATGACAGCCTATACTGCAGTTTTGGCCAGTAGAAGTCTAGAGAACTTTCAATGTATAAGGAAATCAAGCTTTGGGTAAACACTTTGGGTAGTAAAACACTATCTTCCCACCTATTTGATATTTTTGGGCATTATAGCATTCCTCTTTTCGTTTTTAAGCACCAAATACAGAGCAGCCAACTTAATGTTTTGTGTACAAGTCTACCAGTCAACAAAACAGCATTTATGGACATGAAAACATACCAGTCTACCTAGAAAGCAGTCTTTCCACCTATACAGACTTCATTTTAATGCATCAAACCCTCAGTAAAGTAGACATTTCATACCGAAAGATTGGGAAAAGGGTTTCGGGAGAGTTATTACAACTTTACAGACTCCTCCTCCTCACCATTTCTGTTTGTTGTCATTCATTCATTCATTTTCTTTTCGGCTTAGTCCCTTTATTAATCCGGGGTCGCCACAGCGGAATGAACCGCCAACTTATCCAGCATTTGTTTTACGCAGCGGATGCCCTTCCAGCCACAACCCATCTCTGGGAAACACATCCATACATTCTCATTCACACTCATACACTACGGACAATTTAGCTTACCCAATTCACCTGTACCGCATGTCTTTGGACTGTGGGGGAAACCGGAGCACCCGGAGGAAACCCACGCAACCACGGGGAGAACATGCAAACTCCACACAGAAATGCCAACTGGCCCAGCCGGGGATCGAACCAGCGACCTTCTTGCTGTGAGGCGAACGTGCTAACCACTCGGCCACCGTGGCGCCCTCTGTTTGTTGTCATAGCGCATAGATATTTGTATTAAATGTCGCCTACCCTGTTGCTGTCTATTGGAAAAAATGCGTCAGTAGAGCCACCATTTTAGTACAGGGTAGCGGTCCTTTGAAATGAATGCCGGAACAAGCTGCAATGGAGGACTGGCCATCGAGAACCAGAGATATATACACGCATATATACATATATCTATGATTGGGAGTTTTCCCGGTGGTCAGTATGCAAATATTTCTTTTAAACTATGTAAATTATATTTTTACATCACTTTTCTACATTAATGGATAAGTGACCGCACGGGCATTTGCAACAAAGAGCGATTGTTTATGTTTTAAGGAAATGTATTATCCTCCTTCCCAGTTAAATTTGATTTAATCTGTGTCCTAAAACACCTGCTTTCTATTCTCATTCTAACAGAGCGAGCGATTCGTTTGTGAGTCTTGTTCACTTAGCCGACAATATTACAAGTTTCTGGCACCGCAGCGTCTTATTGTCATACTTTATTCACATTGTTTATTTATTTTATTCAACAAAACTAGCATAAGCCATGTATTTAGTGTGAGTTGGTGCTACTTTGCCTTATGGTGAATGCAGTAAGTGACTTTATTATCATCAATAACGTTACATGTTTAGCACAAAAGTAGCAATGTAAGCTATTCATGCGTACTTTAAGCAACAGAATAGTTGACAGGCAGCGTTTTGTAAACGTAAAAACCCACCGAGCTGCCTACGAGACAACATTCCTTGCAATTGTAGCCTTTATAGACTGCATTTTTGAGCAACAAACCCAATAGAGAGCTTAAAAATATATGGGGCTTAGATTATCAAGGCCTACTTAAAAGCCTTTGAGAAAGCAAAATGTACTTAGTTTCAAATCTCGATCATATTTTGGGCATCGTAGCCTTTCTGTCTATACAGACTGCATTGTCAAGCAACAAACCCTTAAACACTGCCAATGTAAATAACATTTTTGCATATCACAGTGAGTCTACTTGCCCACACAGACAGCTACTGAAGGGCATTGTTGCTTATATAGACTGCATTTATTGCCATTAAACCCAACATTTAAGGTATGAAGACCTGTTTGATGGATTTTTTGGACTTTAGAGTTGACTGAGCTTACCATCTAAATCATATTTTGCACAATAGCCTATTTATTATATATAAAAAAAGACATTATATTTAGGAATCAAATATTAGATAGCTGCCAAAATAAACAATATGTTTGTGTTTAGGCTTTTGACCCATGTTGTTTGACATGAAAACCTACTGAGATGGTTTTGAGAAGACATAGGTAAAGTTTGTATACGTATACACACACATTTGTTAAGTGACAACTTGTGACACGGTCCCTATATTGTCATTGAGATAAAGATAGTTTTATTTTCTAACACAGACAACTTATTGCACGGTCCCTACACTGTTACTGAGGTAAGGTTGGTTTTATATTCACACGTTTGTTCATTTTGGAGCAGTGAAAACTGATTTTTATTGATTTTATATTTTTAAATTCATTCATTTTTGAACAGTGACATGGTACCCGTGTTATTACTGAGGTAAAGTTAGTTTTATATTCACATATTCATTCATTTTCTAACAAAGACAACTTGTCACACGGTCCCATTATTGTTAATGAGGTAAAGTTGGTTTTATATTCGAATAATATATGAGTAGTGAGTATTACACTGTGAAAGGCATTTACAGAATGTTACATTTACACATCCCTGCACAAACAACATGCAGTGTATTTAGGGACCTTCCTATTTTCATTCGTTCCTTCCAACCTTCCTTCAATTGTTTGTTCTCTCCTTCCTTCATTTATTCTTTTGTTCCCTCATTCTTTTGTTCACTCGTTTGTTCGTTCATATTTTTGTTCCTTCCTACATTAGGTCCTTTTGTTCTTTCATTCGTTTGTTTGTTCCTTCCTTCCTTGAATTCTTACTTCATTCGTTTGGTCCTTCCTTCTTTCCTCCCTTCATTTGTTCGCTCATTCTTTCTTTCATATTTTTGTTCCTTAATTCCTTCCTTTGTTCATTCGTTCGTTCCTTCCTTCTTTCCTTCCTTAGTTTGTTCAGTCCTTTCTTGAGTCCTTACTTCATTTATTTAGTCCTTCGATCCTTCCTTCCATTCCTTGTTTAGTCCTTCCTTTTATTTGGCCCTTCTTTCCATTCTTCATTTGTTCCTTTTAGTGATTGTTTTAAGGCTGTTTAGTGATTTCAGTCCTCATACAGTCGACATCCATCATTTTCAGTGACATGCAGTCTATAAACAGTCTCTGGATCATTGCTTGTACAGATTTTGGACATCTTCTTGGACATTTTTAATGTTTCCAAAAGGTTTGCTGCGTTTATAAAGCGCCCATGTCTTGAGGTTGTTCAGTATGATGTGATTTACTTTCTATGTGAGATTTAATTGGGCAGGAATCACAGGACTGATCTTTCTACTTTAGACAATGACCATAGACAAGAAAGAAATAAAGTAGTGACTGCAGGTTGAAGGAAAGTAGTGGAGTAAAAGTACCGATACTGCACTAAACATGTACTCAAGGGAAAGTTAAAGTCTTTAAAACTACTCAGTAAATTACTGAGAAAAACTACTCAATTACAGTAGTTTGAGTATTTGTAATTAGTTACTTTACACCACTGCATATACTCTCTCTGTCAATTTATGTTTTGAGATTTTACTGCAAATGTCACATCCATAACGCTGGAATTGCTCATATATAATATTGATTATAAGGCCGACAGGCATTGGAGACAGCAAAATCTACTGAGCTTTACATCTAGATCAGTGGTTCTCAAACTGCGGTACGCATACCACTAGTGGTACACAAGCTTCCTTCTAGTGGTACACAGCAGGGGTGGGCCGATCGATCCTAATATTGATAGTATTGATACCAACGTTGGTATTGATATATTGATATCGATACTTTTATTTAATTTACGCTTAAGTACATTTTTCCTGTTTCATAAAAGAGCGGACATGTCTCTAAATACCCCGCTCCTTTTATATCTTGTATGCACTGTTGTTCCTCTCTGCTCTAGTTGTGCTTTCATCACGTGACTCAGCAACGGCAAAGCGCGAGCACTTTTTGCTGTTTTGAGATGACGGAAAGGAAGAGGAGCGCTGTTTGGAGTTATTTTACCGCAGTAAACGAAAATATTGCAAATTGCGATGTTTGTAGAAAGTTTATTCGATACTGTGGCGACACCACAAATCTACACAAACACATCAAACACGAAAAAGAGAACGCCGAGCTGTAAAAAAGGAGAGAAGAGGAGGCAAATCCTCCAGACAGACCCCCAGCAGTGCCAGCCCTGAGACAGAGGTCACTGGCCAAGTCGTTTCGGAGAGGTAATGAATATGTAGGTAGCTACAGTGGTGAAATTAATATTTCAGTTATATAGGACATTCTGTATTAGTTGATGGCAATTTGGGGAAAAAAAAAGAATACTTTCATCATCAGGCTAATTAAATATAGCTAATATATTCAGCACATTAAAACCTGCTATCTATAAGAATTATTTTGCAATTTTTAAATATACATGATTAAAACAGTGGGTTTTTCACCAGCTAAAAGAGGATTTTAAGTCAGTTATCTTTTGCTGTAGTGTGTTAGTAGGAAAAAAACACTTAAAAACAAACCCCAGACTGAAGCAAAGTTTTTAAAAAATCATTGTTCTCTAATAATAAGTTTGTGTTTGCAAATCCAGATCGTTACGATGATAAAAATGTTTTTATTTGGCTTAAAAGTGTTCAAAAATTGTCCTGGGTTTTAACATATGCATGTAATTATAGCTGCTTTGAGAGCACTCAACTCATAAATTATCACACACTGTTCTCCCCTACAGAAAAGTACATTTAGGTTCAAGTGCATGCTTTTTAATGTAAAAGTATCGGTATTGGTATCGATATCGGCGATAATGGCCCTGTATTTACTTGGTATGGGATCAATACTAAATTTTGCAGTATCGCCCAGCCCTAGTACACGGTGGAATCGCTGAATAATTAAAGTAAAAAAATTAACACACTTTTAACCCTTTAACGCGTACGATAACACTTATGTGATCAGTAAATTGATTTTAACAGACTTGTTTTTGAATTGTGCAGTGCTGTAGCTGCCTAATTAGGCCTACTATGCTACTGTTCTTCAATACCAGTTATTACGGTGGTACTTGGAGACAGGGGTGCAATTCCCAAGAGGGACAGGGGGGTCATGTCCCCCTCACTTATTTTTAGATATAAATACCACTTCACTTCATGCTATAATTTCCCCTCGAGAGTCGAAAAAAAAAAAAAACATTTTTCAACTCAAGATATGTATGCAAAATTAAGTTAGCCGTCACGTCACTCGTATAGGTCTAACTAAACTTTCGTTTAACACTGAATCAAATCTAAAAACCGCACCCACCAATCGTGGCTTTCCAACCGTAGCTAAGCGCAGGAGCTCTGTCAAGCTTTCTAGCAAGGGAAAAAGGCCAAAGCGTTGTGCATATGGATTGTGCAAATCTGACAACAGGTATCCTAAAAGTTTGGACGGGATGGTGGAATTGTTTTAGATATTTAGCTTTTTTTTTTTTAACACTTTCTTATGTAAAATCCAAATTTGTTCTTTTTATCTTAAAAACAATGAAATAAATTCTTTAAGTTATTTCTTAAAAAATATATTTTTTCATTTGTTTTCATTTTAATAATACACTGTATACAGTATGTTTTGATAAAATGTCAAATAAAATTTCAATTTAGGCTTTTCTGCACACAGTTGCTCAACATTGCTACACGTTTACACAACTATCACCAACACTCAGATTTGGTCCCCCCCACCTCTCAGACCAGAAATGCACCCTTGCTTGGAGAGACAATTGTTTTCTGAGGTGGTACTTGGAGAAAAAAAGCTTGAGAACCACTGATCTATATCATATGTTGGGAGTATTAGCCTAATCGTTAAAACAGACATTATTTTTAAGCATCAAACCATAGAGAGCTGCCAAAAAACAATATATTTTGAGTATCATTTGTTTTCCACCAACACAGACAGCATTTTTTGACATGAAAACCAATTGAGATGACTAACCTAGACTGCCATTTTAGGACACCGGTCTCCCAAACATGCTGTCTACGTAGGGGGCTCATTGTGTGTTGAGCCACGGCCAGTTCATGTACAATTCAAATGAATATAAATGAAGTTGTCAGAAGAAGCTGGGCGTACATTACAGTCAGAAGCAGGTCAGATAACGAGCATTTAATTGCAATGTCATTATCAGATATCAAGTTGCTAAAAGCCCCTCCTGTAAGAGAAGTCCAGTCATGGTCGTGTCAGATCCACCTGTCCTACAGAGAAAGCTCTGCTGTTAGCACAGATCCGCTAACGGGACAGCTGATCTCTGTCACTGGCACAGCGTGAGCAAAACAGCAGAGCAGGAATAAACATACATGCGTTCACCAACCTTTAAAGCATGCGAGACCTGCGCCATCTGAACTCCTTACAGTGCGTTCTCT
>CAIGQQ010032185.1:92585-122213 GCA_903798035.1 Danio albolineatus
GGTACATACATTCTGACTTTTAATAAACCACAACCTCCCGAGAGGATCCAGATCGGATATGTGAGTGTAAAGGTCAGTATCTTCATTCCAAACCCTCTGAGATGCTACAACTGCCAGAAGTTTGGTCATGGATCTACTTTCTGTAAAAGAAAAAGAACTTGCTGTAATTGCGGAGAAGAAGGACACAAATCAGGATGTTCAAAACCATCTGAATGTATTAACTGTTCAGGGAATCATCCAGCTTCAACAAAGGAATGTCCTGTTTGGATAAAGGAAAAAGAAATACAAAGAATGAAATGTGTTGAAAGGATCAGCTATATGGAAGCACGGAAAAGGGTTGACCAATCCCCCCTTTTTAGTTTGAAGAAAACATATGCTTCTGTTGTGAAAGCAACCACGAGCAACATTCACTGTCAGACTGTTTTGACCTGGGTGAATTGTGAGAAACCACAACAGATCAGTCAAGGAAGTCCTGTTATAATCAAAAAGAAGAATCAAGGAACACAGAGTCAACCAATACCCAAAGAAAAACAAGTTAAAGAAGATGAAAGATATTCGAATGAGATCAAGAGGAAAAAAGAGCCAATCGAATGAAAAGAATCAACCAGCAGAGAAAAAAACTCAAAAGACTGAACATCCAAAGAGTAATGACATTGAAATGAAAGAGACTGTAAATTTACGAAGTCGAAGTTTGTCCCCAAAATGCAAAAGTAAAGGCCAGATACTTGTCTTGCCTACTTGAAAATGAAAAATCATATAATTCAGTGGAATTGTCGAGGATTTAAGGCAAATTTTTCAGAATTGCAACAACTGGCAACAAGTTTTAATCCCATTGCTGTCTGCCTTCAAGAAACCTTGTTAACAACAAAAAGTCAACCAACGTTTAAAAACTATAATATTTATAATTGTTTTGGTCAAAATAAGCAACGCCCTTCTTGAGGATCAGCAATATTAGTGAGACATAATATAATTCATAGTCCCATATCAATAAAAACCAACCTACAAGCAGTAGCAGTACGTTTAACCACTCATAAAGCTGTAACTCTATGCTCTATTTACATACCCCCCGACACTGCTGTGACCATACAAGAATTGAACAACATGGCTGAACAACTACCATCACCATATTTGTTAATGGGTGATTTTAATAGTCATAGCACATTTTGGGGAGGGAGGCATACCAACACCAAAGGAAGAAGAATTGAAGAGTTTATGGATACAAATGATTTATGCTTACTAAATGATGGTTCAAATACATATCTGCATCCAGGATACGGAACATATTCTACTATAGATTTAACTATGTGTGAACCGCAAATAATAATTGACTTGTCATGGAAAGTTTGAAAAGATCTTTGTGGAAGTGATCATTTTCCATTGATTATAACATATATTGAAGAAGATATCCAACAAGACACATCAAGATGGCAAATAAAAAAAGCAAGCTGGCATATTTTCCAAACACTGTGTCATGAGAAGTTCAACATAGACTGGCAAAAACATCAAGATCCATTGAAGAAATGTACAGATATACTTATTGAAATAGCAGAAAAATCTGTTCCAAAAACATCAGTAAAACCTCATCATAGAAAAAATCCTTGGTTTAATGAAGATTGTAAAAAGGCTATTGCTGGTCGAAAGAAGACGGAGAGGCTTTTTAATAAACATCCAACAACAGAAAATCTCATCAGACTGAAAATATTAAGAGCACATGCACGACGAATCATTAACGAAACAAAGAGGCAGAGTTGGAAACACTATGTATCAAGTTTAACATCGCAGACCCCAACAAAGAAAATATGGGATATGATAAGGAAGATGAAAAACAAAGGAGGAGGATTACAAATACAACATTTGAAACTCCCAAATGAAGTATTAACAATGAAGCAGGATATTGCCAATAATTTGGCGAAGACATTTGAAAGAAATTCATCTTCAGAAAATGGTTTGCCTGAATTCAAATCAATACAAAGACAACAGGAACAAAGAAAAATAGATTTTTCCTCAGATAACACTGAATCATATAACCAACCTTTTAATATGGAAGAACTTTTAAAAGCTATTAAAAATTCCAAAGATACTGCAGTTGGACCTGATAAAGTTCATTATCAGTTTTTAAAACATTTACCTCAAAATGTACTACATATTCTACTGAATATGTTCAACAATATCTGGAAATCAGGAGAAATACCAGCTTTTTGGAAAGAAGCTATAATTATGCCAATACCTAAACCAGGAAAAGATCATTCCGATCCAAATAATTATCGTCCAATAGCACTTACCAGTTGCCTTTGCAAAACAATGGAACGAATGATTGATAATCGATTGGTGTGGACTTTAGAAAAAGAACAGCAGATTAATAAATATCAGTGTGGGTTTAGAAGAGGGAAAAGAACTCTTGATCATCTTATTAGATTAGAGTCTTTTGTACGAGATGGTTTTATTAAAAAAGAGCACATAGTAGCAGTTTTTTTTTTATCTGGAAAAGGCCTATGATACTACCTGGAGGTATGGTATTTTAAAAGATTTACATGAGATGGGTTTTAGAGGATATTTGCCTAATTTTATTGCAAGTTTTTTTATCCAATAGAGTTTTTCGTGTGCGTATTAAAAATGTGTTATCTGAATTGCATATACAAGAATCAGGAGTGCCCCAGGGAAGTATACTATCAGTAACACTATTTAGTATTAAAATAAATAATATTGTAAATGTTATTGGGAATAATATATTTCGTAGCTTATATGTAGATGATATTTGTATTTGTTATAAAGGGAAAAATATGAACACAATCGAGAGACAAATTCAAATATGTATAAATAAAATGTATGACTGGTCAGTCCTAAATGGTTTTAAATTTTCTAAATCAAAAACCATATGCATGCATTTTTGTCTTTTAAGATCTATGCATTTAGATCCAGAGCTTTTTTTAGATAGAGAACCTATACAAGTTGTGAAAGAGGTAAAGTTCCTAGGAATGAGTTTTGACAATAAGTTGTCTTTTATTCCTCATATTAAAGCTTTAAGAAATAGATGTTTTAAAGCAATGGATGTTATAAAAGTTTTAGCGAAGATTAAATGGGGTGCAGATTGGGTGATACTCTTAAAACTTTACAGGACACTAATTAGATCAAAAATGGACTATGGGAGCATAGTTTACGGATCTGCAAGGATATCATACTTAAAGATGCTTGATACAGTACATCATACAGGACTGAGACTTGCTCTTGGAGCATACAGGACCTCTCCAATCCAAAGTTTATATACAGCAGCAGGAGAAATGTCACTTTACAACAGAAGATTGAAACTGGCTCTCAACTATGCAGTCAAGCTGAAAGCTAACAAAGACAACCCAGCATATTCTACAGTTCTCCAACCTCAATATCAGCACCTATACGAAGCCAGACCCAGATACATCAGACCTTTCGGAATTCGAGTGAAAACTCACTTGGAGAAGTTGGATATTAATCTGGAGATAATAACAGTGATGCATGTGTGCCCTATACCACCATGGTATATTAAAAAGCCATCTATTATAATGCACCTGTCTCAGTTTAAAAAAAAGGAAATCCACCCAAATGTTTATCAGGAAGAATTTATGAAGATACGATGCAATTTACCAATGTATGTACCAGTGTAGGCACCACGGTGGCCTAGTGGTTAGCACGTTCGCCTCACAGCAAGAAGGTCGCTGGTTCGAGTCCCGGCTGGGTCAGTTGGCATTTCTGTGTTGAGTTTGCATGTTCTCCCCGTGGTTGCGTGGGTTTCCTCCGGGTGCTCCGGTTTCCCCCACAAGTCCAAAGACATGTGGTATAGGTGAATTGGGTAGACTAAATTGTCCGTATAGTGTATGAGTGTGAATGTGTGGATGTTTCCCAGGGGTGGGTTGCGGCTGGAAGGGCATCCGCTGCGTAAAAATATGCTGGATAAGTTGGCGGTTGATTCCGCTGTGGCGACCCCGAATTAATAAAGGGACTAAGCCGACAAGAAAATGAATGAATGAATGTACCAGTGTATACAGACGGTTCAAAATCAGATGGACGAGTATCTGCTGCAGCAGTCATTGGTTCAGAGTGCTTCAGAAAGAGTATTCCAGGACAATGCTCAATATTCACAGCTGAAGCTTGTGCCCTGTTTTTAGCACTGGAACAAATAGAAAAAGAACAGCAACGCCAGTTTTTAATTTGCACAGATTCCATGTCCTGCTTACAAGCACTTGAGTCGATGAAAACTGATCATCCTATGATTTTTAGTATAATAGAAAAAGTGAACCTTTTAAAGGAAAAAGACTTTTATATTATATTCTGTTGGATACCTGGTCATATGGGACTCATTGGTAATGAACGCGCAGATAAAGCAGCTAAGGAAGCTCTACACTTGGAAATAACAGAATGCAAAATTCCTGTGTCTGATGTAAAACCTATTTTAAATCTGTATAATAATGAGAAATGGCAAACGGAATGGGATGAGTGTAAAAATAACAAATTGTATGAAGTGAGTCCATTTGTAAATGAAAGAAATAATTACAATTTTGAAAGTAGACATGATCAGGTTGTTCATACGAGATGTAGAATCGGACACGCAAGACTTACACACGCATATTTATTGAAAGGGGAAGAAAAACCTATTTGTGATTTGTGTAAGAATATTTTGACTAGAAAACATATTTTAATCAAATGTGTATTTTTAAATGATATTAGAGAGCGTTTTTATTCAGGAAATATTTTAAGTGAAATGTTTGAAAAGGTGCCTTGTGGAGCAATTTTAGAATATTTATCTTTTATCAAACAAAAAGATTGTATATGACTCTTTTCTGTATTGTTGATATTTGAGTGTTCTTGTATGTTTAAAAAAAAATGTTTACAATGTATGTTTAAGAAGCTGATATGATAATATATTGTATATTAAGTACATGTTTTGCCATGAATATAGCCGATGTTGCTGATATGGCATTAAAACTTAAATAAATAAATAAATAAATTCCATTGACTTTGAATGGGTGACGTCAGGCGTTGCCGAACTGTATTGTGGATCTGTCGGCGCCGCTTCAGCCGCGTTGCTTGCTGCAGAAGTTGAGAAATTCTCAACTTTTCAAGTGCCAGCAGAAGCGTCAGCCAATCAGATTGCTTTATGCAAATATCTCAGCTCAGAGAGTAGCCAATAGCGTCCATACAGTTTGATAGCGGTAAACGGAGGAGACATTTTAAAATGGAGGATAAAGTCATCATTGCGGTCGGAAATCACCTGGTTCTTTATGACCAATCGCTATATATATACCGGGATTCACACCGGAGAGTTGCTGAGCTCCGGTCAAATTTCATTGGCTGACGCTACTATGACGATCGCGTCAGGGTCAAACTTCAGACACACCCTCCGTCATGCGTTGGCGCTGAAGCCCCGTGTGAATGGGGCATGACAGGCTTATCGGCAGTCTGACGCGAAGCAGAGCACTGTTCTATGAGACCGAAGGGCTTTGTTCTGCAAAAACAACCATCCTGGATGTACTTTATTCCACTTGATATACTGCTGCTTGCCACAAAATGTAAAAATTAGATGCAAAACATTGTTCTGAGTTGTAATAGTTTATTAAGTCTTTAATTAAAGGCAAAGCTGACAGATATGAAAATGGCTGAATGGAGTATACACTAACCTGCGCATTGTTCAGTCACATGATGGCGCCAAACAAGCCGTTGTTTACATTTATGTGCAACCAAATAGTCAGTTTGTAATTGGATTGACGGTTCAATCACATTCAAAAATGTTCGTAAACAAACAACCTGATTAAGTACATTCTCTCCCTCGTGTGGTTTTAACGCTATGAGTTTATATCTTCTGTTAAACACAGAAGATGTTTTGAAGAATGCTGGTTGCTGGCACCCATGGACTTCCATAGAAGGATTACTATGGACGTCAATGGGTTCCAGCAACCACTTTCAAAACATTTGTCTGAAAAGTAACTTAATTACTCAATATATTATTTAATTTCTTGACCCAATACTGCTTAAACAACAATTCACAAAGAATATACAAATTAAACTGATGAGCCTTAAGATTTTTTTAATGTTAAACATATGGATTCAAAACACAAAATGATGACAATTTTCATTTTGGGGGGAACTATCCCTTTAAGGATTATTATAACCATGGTCAAGCCATGAGTGAGCAGCAGTGAGTTATTATTGGCTGAACTACAGCAGATTTCTGAAAATAGCCATTTTCCACAAAGCCCTGAGAAGCATGAAGAAGAAATATGTGATGTTTATGTGAAGTTTACATTAATGTTTCAGCCAGATTTTTCATGGGCAAGCAAAAGAGTCCATTTATCATGAAATTGTCATTAGTTTAGGATTATATACAGTGGGGGAAATAAGTGTTTAACATGTCACTAATTTTCTCTGAAAACATATTTCTGAAGGTGCTGTTGACTTGAATGTTGTTGGTAACAACCAAAGAAATCCATATATGCAAAGAAAACAAATATAATTAGTTCACAGATTAAGTTATGTGTAGTAGAATGAAATGACGCAGGGAAAGTATCGAACACATGAAGAAAGGGAGGTGTAGAAACGCAGTGTAAGCCCAGACAGCAGCTGAAATTTCTCAGTAGTTTTTCAGCAACCCTCTGCCCTTCATCAGTGTGAATTAGTATTAGCTGCTTCAGTCTACTACTAGCCAATCACCTGTCTTGAATCCATGGAAAATACAAAATGAAGATTCAGAGACGAGACCCACAGAACCATCAAGATTTATATACACTTGAAGTTAATGTCTGTGAAAAACTCACACCTGACCAATGCATGTGACTTCATTCTCCATATGAGAGGCGTCTTTAAGGGTGCTTTCACATCTGAGGTTTGGTTCATATGGTCCGGGCCAGTGGGACAAATGATACTACATCAGCTGGATTAGTCCAAAAAGGCGCAGTACTTTTTGCAGTTGGGTCTGTTCTAGATCGGATCATGTTCTCGCCGCAAATAAGGCAGGTGCGAAAGCATCCTAAGCTGCCATCACCAATAATAGCCTTTTATAAAGTATTAAATGCTTTTCAGTAGTTCAGCTCTTTCTCCTTCTGTCATTACAGTGTTATTACACATCACTCATTATTTAGATTTGTTTTGTTTAATTTTTATGTTTGTATTGTTTGGGTTTTTACCTAAATCTGGTTCAATTCCATGTTGACAGCTTCTTTAGAAATATTACTCCCAGGAAAAAAACAAGACGTATTCAATACTTATATAATAATAATTAATAATAATTAATAATATATATTATATTATTATTATTATTTTATATATTATATTATTAATAATATAATATAATATAATATAATATAATATAAGTATTATATTACAACTACAGGAAGTGCAGAATTATTAGGCAAATGAGTATTTTGACCACATCATCCTCTTTATGCATGTTGTTTTACACCAAGCTGTAAAGGCTCGGAAGCCTACTACCAATTAAACATATTAGGTGATGTGCATCTCTGTAATGAGAAGGGGTGTGGTGTAATGACATCAACACCCTATATCAGGTGTGCAGAATTATTAGGCAACTTCTTTTCCTTTGGCAAAATGGGTCAAAAGAAGGACTTGACAGGCTCTGAAAAGTCAAAAATAGTGAGATATCTTGCAGAGGGATGCAGCACTCTTAAAATCGCCAAGCTTCTGAAGCGTGATCATCAAACAATCAAGTGTTGCATTCAAAATAGTCAACAGGGTCGTAAGAAGCGTGTGGAAAAACCAAGGCGCAAAATAACTGCCCATGAACTGAGAAAAGTCAAGCGTGCAGCTGCCAAGATGCCACTCGCCTCCAGTTTTGCCGTATTTCAGAGCCAAGAAATATCTCAAGACTGATTTTTCTAAGGTTTTATGGACTGATTAAATGAGAGTGAGTCTTGATGGGCCAGATGGATGGGCCTGTGGCTGGATCGGTAAAGGGCAGAGAGCTCCAGTCCGACTCAGACGCCAGCAAGGTGGAGGTGGAACACTGGTTTGGGCTGGTATCATCAAAGATGAGCTTGTGGGGCCTTTTCGGGTTGAGGATGGAGTCAAGCTCAACTCCCAGTCCTACTGCCAGTTTCTGAAAGACACCTTCTTCAAGCAGTGGTGCAGGAGGAAGTCTGCATCCTTCAAGAAAAACATGATTTTCATGCAGGACAATGCTCCATCACACGCGTCCAAGTACTCCACAGCATGGCTGGCAAGAAAGGGTCTAAAAGAAGAAAAACTAATGACATGGCCTCCTTGTTCACCTGACCTGAACCCCATAGAGAACCTGTGGTCCATTATCAAATGTGAGATTTACAAGGAGGGAAAACAGTACACCTCTCTGAACAGTGTCTGGGAGGCTGTGGTTGCTGCTGCACGCAATGTTGATGGTGAACAGATCAAAACACTGACAGAATCCATGGAGGGCAGGCTTCTGAGTGTCCTTGCAAAGAAAGGTGGCTATATTGGTCACTGATGTGTTTTTGTTTTATTTTTGAATGTCAGAAATGTATATTTGTGAATGTTGAGATGTTATATTGGTTTCACTGGTGAAAATAAATAATTGAAATGGGGATATATTTGTTTTTTGTTAAGTCGCCTAATAATTCTGCACAATAATAGTCCCCAGCACGTACAGATATCCTCCTAAAATAGTTCAAACTAGAAACAAACTAAAAACTACTTCCACAAATATTCAGCTTTGATATTAATCAGTTTTTTGGGTTCATTGAGAACATTTTGTTCAATAATAAAACAAAATGTTTAGTTTTTGTTCAATAATAAAATTTATCCTCAAAAATACAACTTGCCTAATAATTCTGCACTACCTGTAATGCTTTTGCTCAGTGATTTTGTTTGCTTTTTGGGTTCCTTGTGTAAAAGTGTAATGAGGCATGACTGCAGAAATATCTTCTCTTTTTTTTTTCTGATGTTGTCAATTTCACCTTTTATGGTCATGTAGGATTCTAAATTTAACTTTCTTTTCCATGCAAGCTTCACCTCATCATGAATAAGCTTCAGCACAGCACCATAAATCCCCTGAAAAGTCCATCAGTCATGTTTTATTTGGGTCACATGTACACTCTCTCCTATGTATAAAGTCAAATTTACTGATACCGTAAGAAATTTGCTGATTAAAGTTTTCTTTTTCACAGAACTCAAACTTGGCGAGTTGCTCCACGACAAACTGTAAGAGTATTGACATTTGTTTTATGGTTACTTTTAAATGAGTATTGATTTACAGTGCAGCCGGTTGGTAACGCAATGTTCAACCGCTGACGTTTCTGTAGGTTCGGTCTGTTTGAAGCCATGTCTGCCATTGAGATGATGGATCCGAAGATGGACGCTGGGATGATCGGAAATCAAGTCAACCGTAAAGTCCTCAACTTTGAACAAGCTGTTAAGGTAGCAACCAAAACAGCCGTTTCATAATCATCCTATTTTATATTTTGAAAGTGCTATAGTAATTATAATAATGAGCCTGAATGTACAGTGGCTACGGAAAGTATTCAGACCCCCTTGAATTTTTCACTCTTTGTTATATTGAGTTCATTTTGTTAGTCATTAATGTACACCCAGCAGCCCGTAATGACAGAAAAACAGAATTGTCGACAAAAGAAAAACTGAAATATCACACAGTCCTAAGTATTCAGTTCCTTTGCTCAGTATTTAGTAGAAGCACCCTTTGATCTAATGGCCCGTTTCCACTGAGTGGTACAGTTTGGTACGGTACGGGTCATCTTTATCAGGCTTGCGTTTCCACTGCTAAAGGGTACTCTTTTGGTGGGCGTGGTGTACGACAGTTTCAGTCGACGTCATTCTCGCTCAAGGAAATGTTTACAGTAAAACTGTACGGGTCACTCACATATCATATGAGAAGCACTTCTCACAAAACAGATTCTTTATTATACACATAAATATTGCTGTATAAATGTTCATTACTAACCTCTCTATGAACATGATTTGATTATAACCAGATCAATGATGCGAAATAGCCTACTGTCTGCGATAATATAAAATAAATAAATAAATGCAGCATGTATGAACACATACAGCCCCTTACAGTCTCCGATATGTTACCAATTACAGAAACACTACACACAGCAGACATTTAGTCCTTCTTTAGGTTCAAAAACAACAGGAAATATAGCCCACAGTCAGTGCAAACCTCACATCTGTGTCTGTAATCTTCAGCAGCACATGTAGTCTCTTGTTAGAGAGTAATTTTGTCATTCCGAGTTCATAATAGTCCAGAAGGTGATGATAATAGTAAACAGGGCAGTTTCTTCATGTTTGCTGAAAAAATAATTTGCTCCTTTGTTTTTTCCGGCTTCTCCTTTGTTTTTGCACGCTTCAGTCTTGTGTTTGTCTGTTTCTGAAAGGGTCAGGTTTCAAAAGCACGTCAATATTGAGTAAATTTTTTTCCTCAATAATGTACACACAGCAGCCCATATTGACAGAAAAACAGAATTGTTGACAAAAGAAAAACTGAAATATCACATGGTCCTAAGTATTCAGTCCCTTTACTCAGTATTTAGTAGAAGCACCCTTTCATCAATAGGCCCGTTTCCACTGAGTGGTACAGTTTGGTACGGTACGGGTCATCTTTATCAGGCTTGCGTTTCCACTGCTAAAGGGTACTCTTTTGGTGGGCGTGGTGTACGACAAAGTTTCAGTGGACATCATTCTCGCTCATGGAAATGTTTACAGTAAAGCTATACGCGTCGTTCACATATCATACGAGAAGCACTTGTCACAAAACAGATGCTTTATAGTACACATAAACACTGGTGTATAAATGTTCATTACTGACCTTTCAATGAACATGATCTGATTATAACCAGATCGATGCGAAATAGCCTACTGTCTGGAATTATATCAAATAAATCATTAAATACAGCAGATATGAACAAATACAGCCCCTTACAGTCTCTGATTAGTTACCAATTACAGAAAATACACACAGCAGACATTTAGTCCTTATTTAGGTTCAAAAACAACAGGAAATATAGCCCACAGTCAGTGCAGAGCTCTCATCTGTGTCTGTAATCTTCACCAGCACATGTGACCTATGTTAGAGAGTATTTCCGTCATTCTGAGTTCATAATAGTCCAGAAGGTGATGATAATAGTTAAGCGTAGCAGTTTCTTCATGTTTGCTGAAACAATAATTTGCTCCTTTGTTTTTTCTGGCTTCTCCTTTGTGTTTGTACGCGTCAGTCTCGCGTTTGCCTGTTTCTGAAAGGATCGGGTTTCAAAAGCACGTCAATAATCAAGCGCACGTTATTATCATCAGCTCAAGAAGTTTGTTATTTCAAATATAGATGCTCGCATTTAGACGGGCTCAAAAAAAACTACAGGGCACAAGTGAGAATCTGCTCTTCTTGGCTTTGTGGCTGTTTAAGATGACGACAAGGTTTGTTTGAGCTCGGGTCGACCATGGCTCGTTATTATATGTTTATATTATTTCGGTGTAATGTCTCTCGGCTGTGTAATAAACATAGTGGGTCCTTTGTTTTCATTCTGGCTTGTTGCGCGAGCAAATGACGTATCTCTGTAAACCAATAGCGTTCAGCTGCGCGTCTAGCTCCGCCTTTTGGTATCTTTGGTACCCTTTACAAAGGGTGACCAAAAAGTGGTGCGGTTCAGTACATTTTAGACAGTGAAAACGGCTATAAAAGCGTACCGAACCGTACTGTACCGTACCATACCACTCAGTGGAAACGGGTCATAATACAGCCATAAATCGTTTTGGGAAAGATGCAACAAGTTTTTCATACCTGGATTTGGGGATCGTCTGCCATTCCTCCTTTCAGATCCTCTCCAGTTCTGGCAGGTTGGATGGTATACATTGGTGGACAGTCATTTTAGGTCTCTCCATAGATGCTTGATTGGGTATAAGTCAGGGATCTGGCTGGCCCATTAAGAACAGTCACGGAGTTGTTGTGAAACCACTACTTTCTTGTTTTAGCTGTATGCTTAGAGTCACCGTCTTGTGGGAAGGTAAACCTTCAGCCCCAGTGCTGAACCCTCTGGAGAAGGTTTTCAACCATGATATCCCTGTACTTGGCCACATTCATCTTTCCCTTGATTCCCTTGTCGTCTTGTCCCTGCAGCTGAAAAACACCCCCACAGAATGATGCTGCCACCATCATGCTTCACTGTTGGGACTGTATTGGAGAGGTAATAAGCAGTGCCTCCACACATACTGCTTAGAATACCGCCAAAAAGTCTCATCAGTCCAGAGAGTTCTGTGTTTTTTTTCAATATGGGGTGCTGTGTGTACATTAATGAGAAAAACAATAAACTTCAATGATTTTAGCAAATGGCTGCAATATAACAAAGAGTGAATACTTTCTATATCCACTGTAGTTACTTTTGGAATTTGAATCACATATTCATTCACTCATTTTCATGCAAATACAGTATACTTCATGTCTTCATTTCTTGTTCCCTCTGTCCTTGTGTGTATCTGAAGGATGAAGCCATACGAGTGAAGGATCTAAGTATTCCTGAGCTCATCGGGATCATGGACACATGTTTCTGCTGTCTGGTTAGTATGTTTGGGAAAGTTACTTATAAAAGTAATGCAATACAATCTTGAGTTATTTTGTTACTTAGGCCCTGTTTCTACTGAGCGGTTCGGTATGTTTTTTTGACCCTCGCCTGTGCGAACAAGTTTCTAGCTTTAAATGGATTAAAAAAAGCAAATGATAGTGTATGTGCATAAATACATTCACTGCGTTGACTGTGTTCTGAGAGCAGAGCTGCATATTTTCTTAAACACATCAAGGTAAGTGTGCAAAGCTCTCTGTTACACTCTCTCACACACACACATAAAACTTCATATAAAGCCTGAAACTTAGCTTTTTTGCATTGCAACTGATGATCAACAGTAAAAATTACAATCTGTACCTCTTCCCAACAGGGAAAACCACCAACAATAAAGAATGCTTGATTATATAGTGTATTACTCCAAAAATGTAATTATAATGGAAGTCAATGGGGCAAAAACAGCCCCAAACCTAATAAAAGGGTAGTTGATTTGAGTCTATTGTTAAGTTTTTGAAAAAAAATCCAAAGAATTTTCCTGAAATATGTGTCAAAATAAGATTTATCACCAAAAATCATTACATTTGCTGAAACACAGAGAAAGTTGTGGCCAAATTAAGCCTCAAAATCACCCCAGAGTGGATGAAGACATGCCCAACAACACACAAGGGTTAAACATTAATATAAATGGTAGTGTAAATTATCCAAAGTGGTTGAGTTTCATCGCTTTTGTTCCTTGTGACTGAATTCAGTGTATCAGCATTGAATGTTCTCTCTCCGTCTCAGATCACGTGGCTGGAGGGACATTCTCTGGCTCAGACCGTCTTCACGTGTCTGTATGTTCATAATCCGGATCTGATTCAAGACCCTGCGCTCAAAGCCTTCGCTCTGGGCATCCTGAAGATCTGCGACATCGCCCGCGAAAAAGTCAACAAAGCTGCCGTGTTTGAGGAGGCAAGAAACTCTTATTTTCTCCAACTGTCGTCTCAGAAGTTTGATCAATTTATATATAAATGATTGATTACACTGTAAATTAGCCTCCTTGTTAGAGCAACTGACTCACATGCTCAGAATTGCAGGCTTGATCCTAGCTCAGCATGAGTTGTGTGCAATAGGCCGGTGGGTTGCACATGGGGGCTCGTCCGGGATGGAAGTGAAGTTTAGGGGGGTGAGTGTAACGGAGGCCAGTTAGCGACGTGCTATCCAGGTAAACCTCACTCCTCTGACCTCAAAAGGTGCTCTAGTGACAGACGCTAGAGACCATGATCTTTAGCCTCCTTGTTAGAGCAACCGACTCACATGCATAGAATTGCCGGTTTGATCCTAGCTCAGCATGGTTTGCATGCAGTAGGACCGGTGGGTTACATATGGAGGCTCGTCCGGGATAGGAGTGAAGTTTAGCAGGGTTAGTGTAACAGAGGCCAGCTAGCGAAGTGCTATGGAGGTAAACCTCACTCCTATGACCGCAAAAGATGCTCTAACGACAAACACTAGAGACCATGATCTTTAGCCTCTTTGTTAGAGCAACTGACTCACATGCTCAGAATTGCCAGTTCGATCCTAGCTCAGCATGGGTTGTGTGCAATAGGACCAGTAGGTTGCACATGGGGGCTCGTCCGGGATGGAGGTTAAGTTTAGGGGGGTGAGTGTAACGGAGGCCAGTTAGCAAAGTGCTATGCAGGTAAACCTCTCTCCTCTGACCTCAAAAGATGCTCTAACGACAGATGCTAGAGGTTATGGTCTTTAACCTTCTTGTTAGAACAACCGACTCCCATACAAAGAATCGCCGGTTCGATCTCAGCTTAAGCGGGTTGGGTGCAGTAGGACCGGTGGGTTAATTTTTAAAGTGGATTGTGTACCTTTGAGAAGAAGTTTGATTTATTATCCAGTGACAGGGACTAATAATGAAGCGAAAGACTTAAAAAGTGTAAAATATTTATATATATATTTCTTTCTGTTTTATTATCGCAGGAAGATTTTCAGGCCATGACTTACGGCTTTAAAATGGCTAACAACGTAACTGATCTGAGAGTCACGGGTAAGTGTCTTGATTGTGAGTAATCTTTGTTATTTTTCTTAAATAAGTAGCAAATATATAATTATCTTAAATAAAAATCAATAAAATAAATATCAATGAAAATTTAGTAATCCCATTTTTTTATAGTTTACGTTTAAAATGTATTTATTTAGAAATTAGAATCAAACAGTGTCTCACCAATTCTTGTTATTTAAAGTCCACATGAATCAGAAGCTTCAAGCTTTTTTTTGTTTGTTTTTTCGTATTGTGATGCAGTTCCTAGAGAAATGGAATATTAAATAAGAAAACGGTGCGTGTGGCATAGTAGACATTTCAAAGATCTTGAAATTGGTTGGGAGAGAGTCATTACAAAACAGTTATTACAAAACTAGCAGTGTGAGCCAACAAAATCATATGGTTAGTTTTGATTTCATATGTTTAAAACCATATGTTTCATATTTTTGATTCTGTTTAAAACCCCACACATTTTGTAGTAAGGATGCATTACGTTTAACAAAATTGACTGTGAAATTACTTTTTTTATTGTTACAAATTATTTGTTTTTGCTTTTTAACAGATGCTGTTTTTATAAACTTTATCATTGAATATTAAAACATAAAATGCAATATTAGAATGATTTTCGAAGGCTGGAGTTATGATGCTGTTCAAGTAGTCTAATCTGTAACCTTTGGGAGAATATACATACAAAAAACAACAACAACAAAAAGATATATAAATCTATAAAATATTTTGTGTTATTTATGATTTCTTTTTAAATGTATATATACTTTTCTAGTATAGTTTTAATTATACATTCAGTCTTTTGATCTCTCTGCTAAATATTCCTCTAGGAATGCTAAAAGATGTTGAGGATGAACTTCAGAGGAAAGTGAAGGTGTGAGGACTCAAATCAAATATCTACTTTTTGTTGATTCTTTTATTATTTATTTATTTTTGCTCTTGTTAAACAAGCCTCTTTTCCTTTTTGCTCCCAGAGTACCCGCAGTCGACAGGGGGAACAGCGAGATCCTGAGGTGGAACTAGATGTAAGATTGATATATTTCACTTCATTACCCTAACCTGCCTAATTAACCTTTAAATGTCACTTTAAGCTGAATATTAGTATTTTGAAAAATATGTAGTTAAGTATTATGTGCTGTCATCATGGCACAGATAAAAGAAATCAGTTTCATGTCTAAAAAAAAAATCTTCTTTCCAATAAACAAAAATAAACAGGGGGCTAATGATTCTGACTCCAACTGTTGGTGGATATCAACTAATATGGTTTGTTTGAGATGTGTAAATCAGCCGTTTTCTTCTCCCCTCAGCATCAGCAGTGCTTGGCTCTGTTCAGTCGCGTTAAATTCACTCGTCTGCTGCTCAGCGCGCTCATCTCCTTCACCAAAAAAGAGGTATGACATTATTAAATCCACTCACCGCTTCACTGAACAGCTCATCAGCTCGTCTCCTGATCTCTAATTGGCTGATTTGACATTTCAGACGAGTGCTGTGAGCGAAGCACAGAAGCTGATGAGTCAAGCTGCTGATTTACTGCCCGCAGTCCACGCCACTATACAGTACGGCATACAGTCACAGAACGACACCACCAAAGGAGGTAACGCACTTCTTACATTACGATTTTATGTCACATACAGACTCACAATATGATATGCAGGGAAATTCTTACACAACCACTTGTGACTTTAAAGTACACATGAAATCAATATTATCGATATTGATTTTGTTAGCTCACGTTGCTAGTTTTGTGGTGAACGATTCATCTGCGCATGTCATTAATAAAAAAACAAATAGTTTGCTCTTGTAATCTTTCATTGAAATTTGAAAATGTTCCTGTTTGTTATCAGTGAAATCCTCAGATTACATCTTTCTGACGTATCGGGCGTGGCTAACGTACTTAACCACGCCCCTCCTACTGTCAGTTTTGTCAACAAACAGAAATGATGAGGAGGTGGAGGTGTCTGTTAGGTTGTAATAACTCTCCCCAAACCCTTTTCCAGATCTTTCTGAGTGAACATCCAATCAGCTTGCAGTAAAAAAAAAAACAAGCCACTCCCACCGTTTTTGTCATTCAATATTACGTTTCTCTTGGAACTGAGTCACAATACGGAAGAAAAGGCAGATTCCAGTTCATGCAGACTTTAAATATAACACCAGAAGCAAAAATAATAATAGTAACATTCATTCATTTTCCTTCCGCCTTAGTCCCTTTATTAATCTGTGGCCGCCACAGCGGAATGAACTGCCAACTTATCCAGCATATGTTTTACGCCCCTTCCAGCTGCAATCCATCTCTGGGAAACATCCATACACACTCATTCACACTCATACACTGCAGACAATTTAACCAACCCTATTCACCTATAAACACGTCTTTGGTCTTGTGAGGGAAACCGGAGCACCCGAAGGAAACCCACGCGAACACGGGAAGAACATGCAAACTCCACACAGAAATGCCAACTGACCCAGTCGGGGCTCGAACCAGCGACCTTCTTGCTGTGAGGTAAACGTGCTACCCACTACGCCACCGTGGCGCCATAGTAGTAACAATAAAAATCTAAATTTGGAGAAATAGAAGTTAAGCATTAGAAAATAAAAGTAAACATAGACTAGTCGATATGTACAGTATGTGGTTGTAGAAAAAAAACAAGAAGTATAAAAAATATAAAAGAGCTATCTGTACGACCAGAAACGTAGAAGTGTTTCGAACAAAGTGCCTGGTGCATAAGAGAGGAAGGAGTTTATCCTATAGGTGGTTACATTCAGTATGGGGGTGTGCGAGAGATCTGCAGAGTGGATGGCAACATCAACAGCCTGAGGTATCAAGACATTTGTGCTGCCCGTTACATTACAAACCACAGGAGAGGGTAAATTCTCCAGCAGGATAGCGTTCCTTCTCATACTTCAGCCTCCACATTAAAGTTCCTGAAAGCAAAGAAGGTCAAGGTGCTCCAGGATTGGACAGCCCAGTCAACAGACATGAACATTATTGAGCGTGTCTGGGGTAAGATGAAGGAGGAGGCATTGAAGATGAATCCAAAGAATCTTGATGAACTCTGGGAGTCCTGCAAGAACGCTTTCTTTGCCATTCCAGATGACTTTATTAATCAGTTATTTGAGACATTGCTAGGCCCACACGGAATCTGCGCACGCAGAATTCCACAGATTTCCGCAGATTTTTAGCCCATCATTGATTTTGTTTATTTACTGGTGTAAATGTGTTTACAATTATATTTATTCAGTTTTCAAATTAATTTCAGTAAAAATATTGACTAATATGAAAATATTCATATGATTTATTTACAGTACAGTTTGTAAAGTACTATTTTCTGTCTTTTAGAAGAGATTGTATATGAGAGACTTGCTTTGTTTACCAAATAAAGTGCATCTAATTGGATTTGCATTGTAAACATTAAATAAAAGTTAAAAAGGTGTTACTTTTTATTTAATATATAATTTTTTTTGTTATGATATTCCTAAAATTATTCCGCATAAATCCACACTCCATACTCCGCAGAAATAGCAAAAAATGTCCGCAGATTCCGTCTGGCCCTGGTCATTGCAGAGATGTGTGGATGCAGTCCTCCAAGCTCATGGGAGTCATACACAATATTCATTCTGTTTCCACTGCAGCATCACTTTATATTCTATACTGGACATTATTTCTGTTAAGTGACAAGACTTTTGTCTAAGCAAAGTCAGACCTTACTGTCCTAATTACATAATTACAAATCAAGGCATGATCATGTTTTATTTTGGTAAAATAAGCGTAATCTAGAGGTCTTTGTCTTTCATATGCGTAAGCCACTTCTGATGCCAAATGAATAAATAAATTAAAATAAAAACTTTATTTATGTATTTTATTTATTTATTTATTTATTTATTTATTTACATACTTAGTCACATAATTATTTATTTTCTGCACTGAAGCTGAACATATTTTAATGTATATATATATATACCTGGGCGCCACGGTGGCCTAGTGGGTAGCACGTTCGCCTCACAGCAAGAAGGTTGCTGGTTCGATCCCCGGCTGAGCCAGTTGGCATTTCTGTGTGGAGTTTGCATGTTCTCCCCGTGGTTGCGTGGGTTTCCTCCAGGTGCTCCGGTTTCCCCCACAGTCCAAAGACATGCGGTACAGGTGAATTGGGTAAGCTAAATTGTCCGTAGTGTATGAGTGTGAATGAGAGTGTATGGATGTTTCCCAGAGATGGGTTGTGGCTGGAAGGGCATCCGCTGCGTAAAACAAATGCTGGATAAGTTGGCGGTTCATTCCGCTGTGGCGACCCTAGATTAATAAAGGGACTAAGCCGAAAAGAAAATGAATGAATGAATGATATATGTACCTACAATTTTTAAGTCTGAACTCAATAAATGTTGATGTTCAGGGGTTAATTTTTATTATGAAAGAATGAAAGAAACTAAATACATGAAAACTATTCCTAAATTTAGACTTTGTATTTCTTAATTTAAAATATTTAAATTTCATTAATTATTATTATAATAATTTGCATGATAATTGCCTTTTTATTCCATTAACGAAAGCATCATGTCTGCATTTGTTTTGTTTTTGTGCAGATCACCCGATCATGATGGGTTTTGAGCCTCTGGTTAACCAGCGCCTGCTCCCGCCTACGTTTCCACGATACGCCAAGATCATCAAGCGAGAGGAGATGGTCAACTACTTCAGCAAACTCATAGAGCGCATTAAGAGCGTGTGTGAGGTCATCAACATCACCAACCTGCACAGCATCCTGGTAAATAACTCCCGACGTCAACACATTTTACAGTAGCAATGCAGATAAATGACACTAATTCTCGCATCGCTGTGCATTCAGGATTTCTTTTGTGAATTCAGTGAGCAGTCTCCATGTGTGCTGTCTAGATCTCTGCTGCAGGTGAGAGCGGCTTCAAGTCACATTATACTTTATTATGAACACGCCTAACAAATAAGGAAATCACATAGTTGAGTTAAAGTCAGAATTATTAGCCTCAATATATGTTTTCCCCAATTTCTGTTTAACAGAAAGAAGATTTTTTCTAATCATAAAAGTTTTAATAGCTCATTTCTCTGGTTGCCGAGAGAGGTTATCGTGCTGCAATTTAAGAAAGCACATGCAACAACAAAAAACACCAGCAAATTAAGAAACAATCTATATCAATTTGACAGCACACCTGTTGCAAATTCTCACAACACAGACAACGGAAGAAACGCGCAGTAAGTTGGTCAAAACACAACAGAAGAAACGTGCAGTAAGTTGGTCAAAACACAACGGAAGAAACGCGCAGCATATTGGTCAAAACACAATGGAAGAAAACGCGCAGCAAGTTTGTCAAAACACAACGGAAATGTTTCAAGAGGATCCAAAAACATGACGGACCCAGCTGATACGGACCCGCCGTGACTGTTGTTCAGTGAAGTGATTGGTGGTCTTTGAAAGGTGTAATAGCCTGATTACACGATTCCGTTGTCTTTTGTAAGTTATCAGTCTAATTAATGATCAACTGAAACGTTGCGTTATTAAATAAATAAACTACATCTGTATCTCGGCTGGGTCCGTCATGTTTTTGGGTCCTCTTGAAACATTTCCATTGTGTTTTGACCAACTTACTGCGCGTTTCTCCCGTTGTGTTTTCAATAACTTACTGCGCGTTTCTTCCGTTGTCTGTGTTGTGAGAATTTGCAACAGGTGTGCTGTCAAATTGATGAGTTAGTTTCTTAATTTGCTGGTGTTTTTTGTTATTGCATGTGCTTTCTTAAATTGCAGTGTGTTAACCTTTCTCGGCCACCGTACATTTCTAATAACTGATTTCTTTTATTTTTGCCATTCTGACAGTACATAATATTTGACTAGATATTGCTTTCACATCTGTGGTTCGGTTCGTTTGCACATACATTGTAGCATTTTTTTGCCGTTTTGGGTCCTTTTCACACCACACTTATTGCTTTGGTCCAAACCAGTTGAAAAGAACCAAAATGCAGTCATGTGACAAAATCCACATCACTCATTGGCCAGATCTTCGTTCGTTTTTGTTTTCTTTTCGGCTTAGTCCCTTTATTAATCTGGGGTCGCCACAGCGGAATGAACCGCCAACTTATCCAGCATTTGTTCTACGCAGCGGATGCCCTTCCAGCCACAACCCATCCCTGGGAAACACATCCATACATTCTCATTCACACAAATACACTACGGACAATTTAGCTTACCCAATTCACCTGTATCGCATGTCTTTGGACTGTGGGGGAAACCGGAGCACCCGGAGGAAACCCACGCAACCACGGGGAGAACATGCAAACTCCACACAGAAATGCCAACTGGCCCAGCCGGGGATCGAACCAGCGACCTTCTTGCTGTGAGGCGAACGTGCTAACCACTCGGCCACCGTGGCGCCCTGGCCAGATCTTATTGAACGTATTTCCTAAACCGCTTTTTGATTGGTCAGAATTAACGTGCAGGAAAATGCCAATGGAACTCCCACAAGTAAACGAACCGGCAGACACAAAATGTCGCTGCACTGGCTGATTGTATCCCTGGTCATAGTATACTATATAGCTTACTATATAAACCCCATAAGATGGGACAGCGCATCGGACTACGGCTGCTGGATTAGTCCAAAAAGGCACTGTACTTTTTGCAGTTGGGTCTGTTTTAGTTCGGATCATGTTCTCACCAGGGTTCGTTTGAAAGCATACCGAGATCACCTCTTCAAGTAGGTCCCAGTACACTTTTTTGGTCCACTTTTGGTGCGCACTTGAGTGTGATTGCTACATTCACACCTGCCAAAACGAACCGCACCAAGAGAGAAAACGAACTCTAGTGCGATTCAACCGAACTAAATTAGGCAGATTTGAAATAAAATGAAAGTAAGATACTAGTATTCAGCTTAAAATTACATTTAAAGGCTTAGTTATGCAAGTTAGGGTAATTTGGCAAGACATTGTGTAATGATGGTTTGTTCTGTAGACAATCAATACCAAATATTGCTTTGGGGGCTAACAATATTGACCTTAAAATGGTTTTTATTCTAGCCGAAATCAAACAAAGAAGACTCTCTCCAGAAGAAAAAATATGATAAATACTGTGAAAATTTCCTTGCTCTGTTAAACACCATTTGAGAAATATTTGAAAAAGAAAATAAAATTCACAGCAGGGCTAATAATTCTGACTGCACTCGTATAATAGGTCTCGAACACATAGATTTAATCCTCAAATGACTGTCGTGTTCCTGTGATTCAGACCACGTTTCTGATAGACAATAAGAAGGTGTTCGGGACTCATCTGATGCAGGATATGATAAAAGATGCTCTGCGCTGTTTTGTCAGTCCACCTGTTCTTTCCACAAAGTGAGTGACTTTTTATTTACACTGTACTTTTGACTTTTAACCCTCAATGGGGCAACAACAGCCCCAAACACAATGAAAGGGTAGTCAATTTTTCTAGAGTGTTTTTTTATTATTATTTAACTCATTTATATAGTGCAATGACAAGAAGTTCAGATCATTTTGCTGGCTTGAATCTTTGAATCTAAAAGATCACCTCACATTCCCATCTTGTATTAACTTATTTTTTTTTTCTTCACAGATGCAGTTTGAATAATAACCACCAGGCTAAAGATTACATCGACTCCTTTGTCACACACTGCACACGGGTTTGTGATTCATTTTAATCTAATAGACGAAACTGTGTTTTTTTTTTTAATAATATGGTCAAATAAGAGGGTTATTATGTGCCACAGCCGTTCTGCAGCCTCATCCAGATTCACGGACACAACAGAGCCCGACAGAGAGACAAACTGGGTCACATTCTGGAGGAGTTCGCCACACTTCAGGATGAGGTGCGTCCAAGATTTTCATTTAGTTAAATCTAATACGCAATAAACATTGACCACATTTACATTTTCAATAGGCAACATTCAGCTAATACTAGAATTGCTATCATTTACTTGCCCCCTTGTTGTTCACTGACCAAAGACTATAGAGTACTCTAAATGTGTAAATTTAAAGGTGCTGTATATACATTTTTGACTACTCTAAATCAGGGGTTCCCAAACTTTTTCGTTCCGGGACCCACCTAGGCAAGTAAGTCAATGTTAAGACCCACATTTTAATATTGAAAATATTAAATCATTTACAGAGCAGTTATTACTTTGCTTAATAAGAATGAAATTTACAGTTTATTTCAATACTAAAGGTCTCATGAGAAACACAGTTGTGTTAAGATGCTAAGATTGTAAGAGGAATAACTGAGTACCGAGTTAGTACTTAGTACTCCCACTGAAAGCTGTGGCCGTTTTGTATCTATTCAAGCAGTCAAAATGATCAGCTCCTGTCGTTCGTTCTTTCAGTTCTTTGCAAAATAAAAAATCCTGGACGATGTCAGTGGAGTCAATGTACCTGACATAAGCCAGCAACTGTGCACTTTTTGCAACATCTGTGCTTTTGTCAAGTTGTACAGCGCTGCATTTGCAGCTGGCTGTATCTGTGTTCATTTTTTGTTGACGAATACTCTTCTTTTTAGACGAAAATATGATCGACCTTTGTTGACATATGCAGAATGTTTTGTTGTCAACTTTTCCGTTTTATCAATCGCTTCGCGGCTGCTGTCATGAATGCTGTATGTTACTGACGTAGACGCGCTCAACACAAATGAATTGGACTCGGTCATTCAATGAATGCTGATTCAGACTTTTTCAGCTCATGTGTTTTAACTTAAAGGATTCGTTTAAAAAACAGAATCGTCTTTTTAAGAGTTATTCACTCATTATTATAGTGGTTTTGATTCAACACAACATAAATATAGCTGCAGCTAAGTGACTGCGCAACCCACCTTTCCTCACAGTGCGACCCACAGTTTGAAAACCCCTGCTCTAAATCATAAAAACACCATATGTTTGCAAATATTTAAGAAACGCGCTAAGTGAGCATACTTGTTTAACTGAAAAACAATGCTGAAGTCAGTTAATCTCCTTTGAAAATGTGCGTCCCGTGCTCGTACGTCTGTTTTTATTTCGGTTTCTATAACCAGCCCACTGCCAGTTTACCCAATTATATTTCAGCACCCTGAGTTGCCATGGTGGAAACGGAGTATTTAATTCCAGTCTTGAAGGCTGCATCAATGTGCATCAAGCTGCGATGCTAAAACGCTATGCTCGCGTAGGGCTGGGTGATAAACTTGGTATCGGTATTTATTGACCTTACACCATTGTCAATATCGATCAAAAACAACATTCAATACGAAGCGCTATAGTTGTATTCAAATGTGGCTGCTGAACGCGCGCCTTGAAAGCAATGCCACTAAGCTTAGGGTGTAAGTTTGTCAAAACAGAAAACAGACCATTTATTCATTCATTTTCTTATCGTCTTAGTCCCTTTATTAATCTGGGTTCGCCACAGCCGAATGAACCACCAACTTATCCAGCATTTGTTTTACGCAGCGGATGCCCTTCCAGCCACAACCCATCTCTGGGAAACATCCATACACACTCATTCACACACATAAACTATGGACAATTTAGCTTACCCAATTCACCTGTACCGCATATCTTTGGACTTGTCGGGGAAACCAGAGCACCCGGGGAGAACATGCAAACTCCACACAGAAATGCCAACTGACCTAACCGAGGCTCGAACCAGCGACCTTCTTGCTGTGAGGCGACAGCACTACCTACTGCGCCACCGTGTCGCCCGAAAACAGACCAATGATGTGTTAAAAACAGGCTAACAATACTTAGAACTGTAGGCTGTTGAAAATATGTGAGGCGTTAGCTGCGATGCTAACACGGTGCGCTACAGTAATGATCTTTAATATTTAAGGAGCTAGTTGTCAAATCGATTGGAGTTCGATCTCGATGACTAATAATCAAAATTAGAATTTCAAACACAGCAAGATATGTAAGTTAGAGCTACACACAACCAAACAGCAGCAACTGATCAGAAACAAATGATCACTGGTTTTGTAATCTGTCTGAAACTAGCGTGAGGTGATCTGTCCCGTATGACCTCATGTATTCCTGCCTTCGCCATTCTAATGCAAATCACATGACTGAAACCACTTAAACACGCTATTGTAAACAAACATGTTGTCGTGATTTTGGGAGATGTTTGCCTCGCTAGATTTACAAAAGAAAAGACCACAAACCCATAAAAACACAGATGTGAATGTCAATTTCTTCAAGCGTTTCTAAATCTGACCCGAAGATACTTTGTCACCACCTACTGGTGTTTATGTTTAAGTAAGTGAATACTGAACAAATGAGTGAACGATTCAACGATTCAAGTCACAAGGGGAATCAAATTTGTTCAAAGGAAATAACACAAGCTCCAAAACACTTTTCTGTGGGTTCATTTAAAAATTTGGTGTATTAAATGGTGACATCTTGTGTTATAGGTCATGATTGAGTGTGTTGTTGTTTTTTTTTGTTCAGGCTGAGAAGGTGGACGCTGCTCTTCACGGTCTGCTGATGAAGCTGGAGCCGCAGCGGCAGCATTTAGCCTGTCTGGGCACCTGGATCCTCTACCACAACCTGCGCATCATGATCCAGTACCTGCTCAGCGGCTTTGAGCTGGAGCTCTACAGCATGCATGAATATTACTACATCTACTGGTACGACCGCTAAACAGTTTAGTATTACAGGCATATCCGGAGGCATGGGTACAGAAGAAAACACACTGTATGCACAGATATGAGCACCATTTTGTTTAAGAAAAATTGTGCATAAAAAAAATGTTTAAATGCTAAATCCTATTTTAAATAGATGACTTTTTTATTTTTGAGACCATTCAGCCAATCCCCAGGTCTGGCAGGAGCACTTTTAGCTTAGCTTAGCATAGATCATTGAATCGGATTCGACCATTAGCATTTTATTCAAAAATGACCAACGAGTTTTGAATTGATATTTAATTTTCAAAGAGCTTGACTGTCTTGTGGTTGCACTGTGTACTAAAGCCAACAGATAATGAAAAGCTGCTATCTTCGAGGTTGATACTGTGCCATAATAATCAAGGAGTTTTGCTGCCATACCATAGCTGCAGCAGGCACAAGATACTATTTTCAAAAAGAATTGAGGGTACCCAAAAGGCGGAACAGTACGATTCGCTTTTAGGTACCTTTTGACAGTGGAAACGACCATAAAAGCGTACCGAACTGTACCGAAACACTCAGCGGAAACGGGCCATTAAAGCTACACAAAAACTATTTTTACACCTGAATAAGCTACTGTAAGTGGAAAGCCACAAAAAAAAAAAAAAAATGAGATGCACAATATACAGTATCAACAGTATATCAGCAGTATTCCAACAGTAACATCATAAACACCCCTTTTAAAAGTCTTCTTAATAACAGTTCACCCATGGAGCCACATTAGTTCCAAACATATATCCAAAATGCGAATTAAAATAGCTAGATGGAAAGTAGCTATTAGGTATGTTTCCATCCAGCTATTTTTATTCGCATTTTGGACATGTGCATAAAAAATGGTTGACGGAAACGCCATGATGCAAATAAATTTTAATAATGCGCATAAAAAACGTATGCGCATAACTGAGTAGGATAAACTTTTTATTTGATAAGAAAAGATGCGCATAAACTGCGATGGAAAAACTTTTACCGCATAAATTCCAGCATGCGCATTAAATAAAGGTCATGTGATTTTGTTATAAGAGATCATGTGATGATAAAAATGTGTGTAAATGGACAAACCAGCACGCTGAGCACATCGTAAAACATCTGAAATGTTGTTTTGGTCATTCTGAAACGCCTTGCCGTTTCAGTAGTTGTGTTATTATATTATTGATGACCTCCAGAATCAAGAGCGTCTGTGCTCCGCGTCCGACACCTTCAGACGCCACCGCGCGTTCACTGCGTGTCAGGATTACCTTCTAAGGCACAAGTCATTTATTAAATGAAGAGAAGATTGACACAGCTTCTCCTACTGCAGCAAATTACGTTTTCACTGTTGATATTTGGCGCCAGTTAATCAGGAAGTGATGATTTTGTCCGCTTTGACTCGTTGGATGGAAACGCTGCTTTATTCGCACGTCTTTTATGCGATAATCCAGTTTTGTGCATAAAGTTCATTCAAATTTTTGGATGGAGAAACTTAGCTAGTAACACCGTAAACACCCCTTTTAAAAGTCTTATTAATAACAGTTCACTTATGGAGCCACATTAGCTCCAAACATATATCCAAAATGCGAATTAAAATAGCTAGATGGAAACGTAGCCATTGAGACATCAGTATCTCTTGAACTAAACAGCATAGAGTCTTAAAATGTAAGATACCAAAAGAAAGTATTGCTAAGAACTAATAGACCTACCACTGTCAGTGTATAAATAACTTGCTGATTCCTTTCTAAAGTCACTTTACTCCATGTGTTTAGCTTCAAATCTCAGGTGATAAGTTACTTTGAGCTCCCTTGAAAATAATTGATTACTCGTATTAATTGTATCCTGCATCAGTGTTATTTTAGATTTTGGCTTCATTGTTAACTGTCATCTACATATCTATCAGCCAATATTTAATTGTTTATTTTCTTAACTCCATAACATAATTTGGCTGAGATAAGAAATTATGCGGAACAATAGTTTTTTTATTGATACTGTCCATTTTTTGAACTTCAATGGCTGTGAATTAGTATGTTAAATGATTAAATTGTCATTTACTGTTACTAATATGAAAGGATATATGTATATAATTAAATTCACCTTTATTTATATAGCGCTTTTACAATGTAGATTGTGCCAAAGCAGCTTCACATAGAAGGTTATAGTAAATTGAGACAGTGTCAGTCCAGTTTTCAGTGTTGGAGTTCAGTTCAGTGTGGTTTAATATTAACTGCTGAGAGTCCAAACACTGAAGAGTAATCCGTTGAAACCAGGCTCAGTTGTGCACAACCATTTCTCCTATGGCCAGACATCTAGTGCAGAGCTGCAGTCTAGGTGCCGGAGGCTGGAGAACTCGAGGCTCGTCTGTCCTTGGAGGGTCACAGGAATCAGTCTCATGCTTGCTACTCCGCCATGCACCAAACAGCTGCTCAGGATACAGCCTGGTCCAAGATTATGGAACCTTGGGATCGTCTCGTCGCAGGTCTTGGATCACATCCGTGGCGCTGCATAGTCTCTGGGGGCCTCAGGATGAGTATCCCCGGGTGGAGATAGAGAATAACGAGAATAATTAGCGTAGCTGCTGTTCGTAGTGTATATAAAGGAGATGCGTGGAGCACATTCATGCGGCATACCGCTATGTGATGAATTGAGTGTGTGCTTTACTAAAAAGATAGGTCTTTATTCTAGTGTTGAACTGCGAGAGTGTGTCTGAGCCTCGGACATTATCAGGAAGGCTATTCCAGAGTTTAGGAGCCATAAATGGAAAGGCTTGACTTCCTTTACTTGACTTAGCTATTCTAGGTAGTACCAGAAGCCCTGAGTTTTAAGATCTTAAAGAGTGGGTTGGATTGTAGCGAGACAGAAGGTTGGTTAGATAAACAGGAGCTAGATTATTTAATGCTTTATAGGTAAGAAGTAATATTTTAAACTCAATATGAAACTTAACAGGCAGCCAGTGTAACAAGGATAAAATTGGGGTGATATGATCATATTTTCTAGACCTTGTAAGAACTCTGACGGCTGCATTTTGTACTAGCTGAAGTTTGTTAATAGAGGAGGCTGGGCAACCAGCGAACAGAGCATTACAGTAATCCAGCCTAGAAGTCATAAAAGTATGAACTAGCTTTTCCGCATCTGAGATGGATAGCATACGTCGTAGCTTAGCAATATTTCTCAGACGAAAGAATGCAGTTTTTGTGATATGGGAAAGGCAGTAGATACAGCAGAGCTAAATGCTAACTTTGTATCCCTCTAGTTGCAGGTCGAGTTGTGAGATCTGCTGTGTACAGGATTTAATTAAACTTTTAGTCTAAGCTATAAAACTGCTCATGAAACCATAAATGTTTATTTTGGATATTACTTGTGAAGATATTGTCTGTCACAGCAGTACGCGTAAACTTATCGATATAAGTATACTCCAAGCAAAACGTCTAATAGCTATGTACTGGAGGAAAATGGAAAGGCCATCTATTGTCCAGTGGATCAATAATATGTCATTCTGTTTAGCCATTGAAAAGATTTCATACATGTTAAAAGGCAAACTTTCTGTTTTTGAGAAAATGTGGACACCCTTTATTAAATGAAGCAGTTTATTAAATGAAACAAGAAAAGATGAAATAAACTGACATTGACGTAGCCTATCTACATATTCCCCCTATTTCCAAAGATTTATTAAAACAAACCATTGCCATATTGATGATATGGTGCATGCCTTCTATACAGTATATGATATATATTTTTTCAACAATTTCTTCCTAATTTTTGTTTTTTATAAAATAATCTGTTACTAAAATTTAAACAACCTGTGCTCCCCCCCCCCCCCCTTTTTTTTATTTATTTACTTATTTTTTAAATTTTTTTGTGGGTTTGTGTGTGTGTTTTTTTCTCTCTTTCTTTTGTTTTTCCCTCTAAATTGAAAAAGATGTAAATATGATTGTGATGTTATATTTTGTTATAATTCTATTACATCTCTAAACTTTTAGTCTAACTTCAAATATCAGTGCATCATTGAAAGTTACCCTTAAAATATGTATATATTAGTATGGCTCAAATGAAGCGGATTTTAGCATTAAACATAAAGACATTATCCATTTGTAACTTAGTAACTGAGTCTTAAATGTTCAGCAGCAAAACAGGCTGGAAAACTCATCTGATAATGATTGAAAACAGTTAACATGTCTGTGTCTCAATGTCCAGGTATCTGTCAGAGTTCTTGTATGCGTGGCTGATGTCGACGTTGAGTCGAGCCGACAGCTCTCAGATGGCTGAGGAGAGAATCTTAGAGGAGCAGCTCAAAGTGCGCAGCAGCAAGAAGAGCAAGAAGAAGAAGAAAGGTTTCCTACATTCATCCCTTCTGCTTTGTATGATTGTCAGGTTTCAGAGTCTTGACCCGCTGTGTTTCTGCTGTCTCCTCAGCTCGTCCTCTGAGTAAAGAGATCACCATGAGCCA
>CAIGQQ010032185.1:132213-147034 GCA_903798035.1 Danio albolineatus
TCAACATTAGTGAATTTACACTGTATTTAAATGATGATGATGATGGTTAAATTTCTTTCAACACATTTCTAAACGTAATAGTTTTAATAATCCATTTCTAATAACGGATTTCCTTCACCATGATAACAGTACATAATATTTGACATGATACTTCACAAGATACTAGTATTCAGCTTAAAGTGACATTTAAAGGCTTAACTAGGTTAATTAGGGAAGTCATTGTTTAACAGTGCTTTGTTCTGTAGGCAGTTGAAAATTCTTAAGGGCGCTAATAAAATGGACCTTAAAATGGTGCTTAAAAAATTCAAAACTGCTTTTATTTTAGCATAAATAAAACAACGGAGACTTTATCCAGAAGAAAAAATATTGTAGGAAATACTGTGAAAAATGTCTTGCTGTTAAACATCATTTGGGAAATATTTGAAATCACAGAAGGACGAATAATTTTGACTTCAACTGTACATAAAAATTATGATACAAATGCCAATGCCCGTTTGACGTCTAAAACTAACAAATTGAACAAAACGCAAACTAGTAGGGCTATGCGATTTAATCAAATCGCAATTTGAAACGTAGTGATTAGTTAATTGCAAGAAGCTGCGATATAAAATATAAATATATTATTTTCATTTCCCCTGCCTAAAGCAAATGCGTGACAGCCGTCTGTGTGTGACAGTCTTATTAGCCAATTGAGTGAGCACACTTTCATTCATCCCAATCTGAATTGCGCAACAACTATGCGGAACGCCCACAATAAAAGAAAAGAAAACAAACAGGAAAGCGCGGACGAGTGGGGTGATGGCGTCTGCTGCTTCAAAAGCATTAAAAGACTGATTAATATCAAAGAAAAACAGCATAATATAGGAATATTTTGGTTTCAAAGTCAGTTTCAAATTCAGCTGTCGCAGAATTGTTGCAGAATATTGAGCTGAATCTTGACTACACAATTAAATTGTAAATCAAACCGCAATATCAGTTCAAAAGAAAAAATAAATAAATAAATAAATAAATAAATTGCAATATCTGTTAAAAAGAAAAAAATATTTAAAGAAAATAAATAAATAAAGCGTAATATCTGTTAAAAAGAAAAACATAAAATAAATAAATCGCAATATCTGTTAAAAGGAAAAAAACATTAAATAAATAAATAAATCGCAATATCTGTTAAAAAGAAAAAATATATTATAAAATAAATAAATAAAGCGTAATATCTGTTAAAAAGAAAAAAAACATAAAATAAATAAATAAATCGCAATATCTGTTAAAAAAGAAAAAAAACATAAAATAAATAAATAAATTGCAATACCTGTTAAAAAGAAAAACATAAAATAAATAAATCGCAATATCTGGTAAAAAATAAAAATAATAATCACATATATTTTTACTATTAACTAGATATTTTCACTAAATATTCACTAGATATTTTCACTAAAACGCACAGCCCTACGAACTAGTAATATTTAAAATAACATGCATAATATCTGAAATTTGTCTTCTTTTTCTGGCTTGCAGGTGTGGGTATTGACGGGGGAAACAGTAAGGATTGGGAAAACAACTCCAAGAGCATCCACCTGATCAAGCAAACAGGAAAAGTGCAGGCCCTGGACGAAGAGATCCAGAGTAAGTGCTTGGGGTTACAAATGGGGTTTATTTTACTAATCCAGACTGAAGACTGAGGGTGCGTTCACACCAGGCGCGGATTGACTTATGGAGGAATGGATCCATAAGATGAATGTGTTTGAATAAGATTAGCGAGTGTATTCTGCTGTTAGGTTTGCGCAAATGAGTCAGTACAAATGACGCGACTCGAGAAAATGATATGGCATGAATTGAATCACTTGCTTATTTTAATAGTTAAGTACATTAACAAAAACTAACAATGAAAAAGTGTAGTGAAAATACACTATTGGCCTGACAAAAGTCTTGTTGTCGATCCCAGTTTTAAGAGCGACTTCTAGTTGATCATTTTGAAAAGTGGCAGAAGGTAGATGTTTCTGATGAATCATCTGTTGAACTGCATCCCAATCATCACAAATGCTGCAGAAGACCTACTGGAACCCACATGGACTCAAGATTCACGCAGAAATCAGTCAAGTTTGGTGAAGGAAAAATCATGGTTTGGGGTTACATTCAGTATGGGGGTGTGCGAGAGATCTGCAGAGTGGATGACAACATCAACAGCCTGAGGTATCAAGACATTTGTGCTGCCCATTACACTACAAACCACAGGAGAGGGTAAATTCTCCAGCAGGATAGCGCTCCTTCTCATACTTCAGCCTCCACATCAAAGTTCCTGAAAGCAAAGGAGGTCAAGGTGCTCCAGGATTGGCCAGCCCAGTCACCAGACATGAACATTATTGAGCATGTCTGTGGTAAGATGAAGGAGGAGGGGTTGAAGATGAGTCTGAAGAATTTTGATGAACTCTGGGAGTCCTGCAAGAACGCTTTCTTTGCCATTCCAGATGACTTTATTAATCAGTTATTTGAGTCATTGCAGAGATGTGTGGATGCAGTCCTCCAAGCTCATGGGAGTCATACACAATATTCATTCTTGTTCCACTGCAGCATGACTTTATATTCTATACTGGACATCATTTCTGTTAAGTGACGAGACTTTAGTCTGAGCAAAGTCAGATCTTACTGTCCTAATTAAATCATTACATATGAGTAGGGCCAGACGGAATCAGCGGACGTTTATTGCTATTTCTGCAGAGTATTTTGTTAAATCTGCGGATTTATGCAGAATGATTTTGGGAGTGTTACAACTAAAATCTTAATATGTGAAATAAAAAGTCATACCTTTTTAGCATTTATTTAATGTTTACAATGCGAATCTAATTAGATCCACTTTATTTGGTAAACAAAACATGTCTCTCATATAAAATCTCTACTAAAACAGTGAAAATAGTACTTTACAAACTGTATTGTAAATAAATCATATAAATATTTACATATTAGTCAATATTATTATTGAAATTAATTAGAAAACTGATTGAACATACATTTACACACATTTACACAAGTAAATAAACAGAATCAATAATGGGCTAAAATTCTGCAGAAATCTGCGGAATTCTGCGCGTGCAGATTTCGTGTGGCCCTACATATGAGCCATGAATATATTTTATTTGGGTAAAATAAGTGTAATCTAGAGGTCTCTGCCTTTCATAGAAGCCACTTCTGATACTAAATAGTCAACTAGAAGTCGAGTTATTATTTGTTGTTCCTAAAACTTGGATAGGCAACAAGACTTTCGTCAGGTAGTGTATGTATTAGCTTTTACTAATATATTACTAAATTTAAAAGTTGTATACAGTATGGTAAAATGGACTGGAGTTAACATGACCTAACAATGAATTAGTTGGGGTTTTATCAAAAGATTAAAGTGATAGTTCACCCAAAAATAAACATTTATTCGCTAATTAACGTTCCTCAAGTGTTTAAAACCTTTATAACTTTCTTTTTTTCTGTTGAACACAAACAGAGAAGTTTCAAAGAATCGTAAAAACCTGTAACCATTGACTTCCATAGTAGGAAGAACAAATAATGTGGAAGTCAATGGTTACAGGTTTATAACATTTTTCAAATAAGAAATAAACTTAGACGGATTTGCAAAAGTGAATGGCGAGCAAATCATGACTGAATTGTTGGTTCTGGGTGAACTGTCCCTTTAATGAACACTAATAAACGCATCATTTGTTGTTAGTAGCTTAATTCAGTTGTTTTCCTTTGCATTTCATTTCACATCTGTTTTTTTCAATTAAAAATATATTTAAATATCACTTGACCTTAAACTGTAAGGTTAAGGTTGTGCTGATATGTTTTTTTTTCTCTCTTAGCAACTTGTTTTAGATGTCTTAAAGAAGACGTACCATTCAGTTATTTTAAAAGAGTACAACTTTCCCTTATTTCTTTCTTTCCTTTTATATACTGTATATGTGCTTTCTTTTTATATACTTTACTTAATATTATTATTATTATTATTTTTTATTATTATTGATATATTTTAATAGAACCTAAATGTATATGTGTGCGACGGGTTTTTGTTTGTTCTCCAAAAAAAAAAAAAAAAAAGTTATTTGTTTGCATGGTTCGTGACAAAAAATTATCATAATGTCACAATGAACTTTATTATTGTAAGCAGTTTGTAAGTGATCATGTGCTCTGCAGGGCAGCAGGATATTGATCTTGATGTGGAGTTTGACGTGCACCTGGGAATCGCTCACACTCGGTGGGCCACTCATGGCGTCCCCAGCCCTGTCAACAGCCATCCACAGAGATCAGACAAGACTAACGGTCTGTGACCAGCAAACGTTTAGTTTCACAGAAATCCTGTCTGTAAAAGAACACTTTGTAGTTGTGACTGACTATATTATTTTTATTTTTGTGCAGAGTTTATTGTCATCCATAATGGAATCATCACCAACTATAAAGACCTGAAGAAGTTTTTGGCAAGTAACACATTTCAGTATCATCTGCATTATAAACAATGCTGGGTTGTATATTACCAATGTTGGGTCAAATATGGATAAACCCAATAGTTAGCCTTTTTTATTTAACTTTTTTTCAGATGATACATTTCAGTATCATCTGCATTCTAAAAAACGGTGGGTTGTATATTCCCAATGTTGGGTCAAATATGGATAAACCCAATAGTAAGCTTTTTTTATACAACTTTTTGTTTGTTTGTTTGTTTAATATACAACTGTAACAATGCAGAATTAGTGAATGAAAACACACACTTCAGTGCATAGAATTATGCAAACAAAAAAACAACACAAAAGCATAATAATACATAAAAATTATATATACAAATACATGACAACAAAATCAAACAATCGAGTTTTCCATGTTTTTATTATATTCATTCATTCATTTTCTTTTCGGCTTAGTCCCTTTATTAATCCGGGGTCGCCACAGCGGAATGAACTGCCAACTTATCCAGCATTTGTTTTACGCAGCGGATGCCCTTCCAGCCACAACCCATCTCTGGGAAATGTTTTTATTATATTGAAATTAAATTTACCTCAAATGTTGGGCTTTCCGTATTTAACCTAATGTTGTGTTAATACTACCCAAAATTGTTTTATAGTGTATAAATCCATTAATTGAACATGTGGGTCAAAGTTGAGGCCCCTTTTTGATGTCTGCATTAAATTAAATTATATAAGCATTCATAGCTCTTCACTTTTTCCACATTTGTTTGTTACAGCCTTATTCCAAAATGGATTAAATTCATTTATTTCCTCAACATTCTACACACAATCCCCCACAATGTGAAAAAAGACTTTTGAAATTGTTGCAAATTTGCAAATCTTCCACTTACGGATGATAGAGGCCACTGTGCTCATTGGAACTTTCAAAGCAGCAGGGATGAATTGGGAAACATCAAATTCTTCAAAATTGCTTGCCAAGTTTTGAATTAAATTTCATATTAGGGATCAACAATAATTGACAGTTTTGCGATTGAGCGCCTCCAAGTGCTGTTTTTTTTTTTAACAATCTTTTTTTTATTGAGATGTAATAGAATTATAACAAAATATAACATCACAATCATATTTACATCTTTTTCAATTTAGAGGGAAAACAAAAGAAAGAGAGAAAAAAACACACACACAAACCCACAAAAAAATAAAAAATAAGTCTCCAAGTGCTGTTTACTGTAACTTCAGCAGCTCCGTGCACATGAACAAAAAAGTGCCAATCTGATTGGTGGAGAAAAAAACGAGCGTGATTCTTAAAAAATGATAAGTTCGCGTAATAATGATAATTGTAAGAAATAACCGCCAAAATTAATAGACCTAGTTAAGCCACATAAAACAAAAGCACAAATATGATATATATGGCAAGTTCAGTGGCTGGAATAAGCCTAAAATTCCCTTCAAGGCAAGTAATTTCACTCGGCGGCCATCCTTGAAACACCTCTCGAGCAGTATGCTTGGGTGTTCTGTTTGAATGGGGAAACATCAAATTCTTCAAAATTGCTTGCCAAACTTACGATTAAATTTCATATTAGGGATCAGCAATAATATTAAACAACAACTGTATCTTTCGTTTCATTTCTAAACGTTCGAATCGCACAAAGTGTGCCGAAATTCACATTTGTCAGTCTATATATTCTTCAATGTGCGCTCGCATTGACAGTTTGAGCGCCACCAAGTGCTGTTTACTGTAACTTCAGCAGCTCCGTGCATGTGAACAAAAGTGGCAATCTGATTGGTGGAGAAAAAACCAGCGCGAGGCGTTTTTAAAAAAAAATGACGCTTTTACGCCTGCTGTTTTGCACGTTGGTGTGCCAATCGCTTTGGTGGCATTTATTTAGTCGCGAAACAATTCCAGACATAGCATTGGATGACAACATTTCAGATGACGGTTCTATAGCCTACAGCTAATCAATCTGTCAAATTGTGCGTTAAAATTCTAAATAATAGATAAATTATCTAAAATACAACTTCAGCAGCTCCGTGCACGTGAACGAAAGTGCCAATCTGATTGGTGGAGAAAAAACGAGCGCTTTTACGCCTGGCGTTTTGTGAGTTGGTGTGCACGATCACTTTAGCTGCCTTTGTTTAGTCACGTGGCGCTAACGTCGACGGAAAACGCGAGCAAAAAGCATCCTAGTGTGAACAGGCCTTAAGGCAGTTAATAATATTGACCTTAAAATGGTAAAATTAAAATTCAAAACTGCTTTTATTCTAGTCGAAATAAAACAAATAAGACTTTATCCAAAAGAAAAAATATTATAGGAAATACTGTGAAAAAGTCCTGAATCTGTTAAACATCGTTTGGGAAACATCTGAAAAAGGAGAAATCAAATTCAAAGGAGGGCGAATGATTTTCAGCTGTATTTATACCATGTTTTTGCTCGTATGTGTACAGGAGAGCAAAAATTACGAGTTTGAGTCTGAAACGGATACGGAGACCATCGCCAAGCTGGTGAAGTACATGTATGATAACAGGGAGAGCAGTGACATCACGTTCGCCACACTCGTGGAACAAGTCACCCAGCAACTGGTAAACGCATTTCCCTTCACCTTAGAAGCTTTAAAGGTCATACATAACCAGAACGATGTGATAATACGTGTCCTGTGCACTTTAGGAAGGAGCTTTTGCTTTGGTCTTCAAAAGTGTACACTTTCCGGGACAGGCAGTGGGCAGCAGGTAACCTCAAAATTCATTCATTCATTCATTCATTTTCTTTTCGGCTTGGTCCCTTTCTTAATCTGGGGTCGCCAACTTGATGAACCACCAACTTATCCAGCATTTGTTTTACGCAGCGGATGCCCTTCCAGCCGTAACCCATCTCTGGGAAACATCCATACATTCTCATTCACACACATAAACTAAGGACATTTAGCTCACACAATTCACCTATACCGCATATCTTTGGACTTGTGGGGGAAACCGGAGCACCCGGAGGAAACCCACACGAACACGGGGAGAACATGCAAACTCGTCACAGAAATGCCAACTGACCCAGCCGAGGCTCGAACCAGCGACCTTCTTGCTGTGAGTCGACAGCATTACCTACTGCGCCACCGTGTCACCATAGATCAAAATTATATGGTAAAAGTAAACAAGGGGTGTCTAAAGTCAGTCTTGGAGGGCTGTTTACTTGGGAAATGTCGCTAGTCTGTAAAAAAAAATACGGGCGTAGTGTTTGTGACGTCATAAGTAGGTTTCTGAAGACCCCTAATGAAGCTATAAGGGGGCAAGGCTAATTGTCACCATCTCGTCATCACTGCGGGGAGAGCCAAAAATGGGCAAAGATGCAAGGCGTGGGTGGAGCTAGCATGCTTGCTTGCATTTTACTTCATGAAATGCTAAATATTTAAATTAAATGCGACTCTTGTTCGTGTTCTGATTGGTTGTATTTGGTTGGTCTTTTAAAAACTCGAATTAAAGCTTCAAATAAACCCTGTGTTATTGTAAATGCTAGGTTATTTCTAAAAATCCAGGCATAGCATTTCAGATGACTGTTCGATAGCCTAAAGCTAATCAATCTGTCAGATGAGCTGTGAGGCGAACGTGCTACTCACTACGCCACCGTGGCGCCCTTTTTATCAGATTACTGCTGGCTAAAATGATACATTATTATCTTGTTTTGGATTTTACCAATCGGTCGGACTGGAAAAAAACTATTAAATACTAAAATTGGCAAAACTTACAAGGTATCTTGTAGAATAGAGCCTAATAAATCCAGTTTGTCCAAGTCTTACATCTTTTCCTGCTTAATAAGTCCTTCTCTGTATGATTTATCACCTTACACACATTTTCCATTTTCCCCCATTGTTTAAATGGCATAAAAATAGACAGCACGACACATTCGACAGGGCATCCATGCTGATGTTTACATCTAAGTAGCGCCAGTATGGCCATGCATATGGGCATCTGATGAAATTGTGATGCAGGTTAAAACACACTGGTATTTGTTTGGTTACAAAATAAACAGTACTCAGATCCATTAGTGTATTATAGCCTCTTTCTAGATCACACCTAAGAACATTATGGAACTCATTTAGTATATCGATTTTATTAAAGTTAGCACAATAGGCTTTTTTTAAAATGTCTTTGTGTCAACCAATCTTTGTATCAGCTTAGAGAGACCATATGTCCTCTTTTTTTTCCAGACATTTCCTCGTTTTAGGACCTGCCGTGATTTCTAAATATCCTAAAATGTCTTTCTATAGTTGTTGTTAATTTTATGTGTTTTTGCATTATTTTAATAACTATTTTTTAGGGGTTTTCACCTTTGTTATGATATAGGACAGTGGAGATTTCAGACAGGAAAGCATTGGGAGCAGAGAGAGGGGAAGCATCGGCAAAGGACCTCGAGCCGGGAATCGAACTCGGGTCGCCGTGAGCACATCTGTGCTATATGTCGGCGCACATTACCACCAGGCTATTGTCGCTAACTTTTTGCATAATTTTATACAAAATTTTATACCGAGTACACAGCTTTGTTGGACTGAACGCGTTTTTTGCGTTGAGAATAATTCTTTTGAATGACATACTGAATGACAAATGAAAGCAGAGGCGGGGTTTCCATTAAGGTGACAGCGGTGTTTGTGTTGTCAAAACAACTACAAAGACTTTTGAAGATGGAGGAGAGTGATTTGGTGATTGCTGTTTTTGAGTTATCCACGCTGTATGACTTCACAAATCTTGACTGTCACAATATTATTAAATGTGAAAATTATAACAATATCAACAGCAACATTCGCGCACAGCTGATTCAGGCTCCGTTTACACTAGTGTGTTTTCGTTTTAAAACGCATAAGTTTTGCTACGGTTATGCCATCCGTCCACACTACCCCAGAGCTTTCGAGCCGCGAAAACGGAGCGTTTTGGAAACACTGGAGAGGCCGTGTTCATTCTAAAATGCTGCTGCTCCCTCTTCGTGTGGATGGGGGAAAACGGAGACCTTTTAAAACGGAGGCGTGGCTGCTGAGATTGGCTATGTGATTGGGGCTTTTGGGAATCCTTCCCTTATTCGTCAAGCGCACATGACTATAACGCCACCGGAAGACAGCAGACCAGCCTTCACTGTAAACACTGTATTTTCGACAGCCATGGATGTTTTATATTCATTTGTTACTTTAAGTAACAACTCGACCTCGTCGTCTGTCCACAAAAAGACCTCTCTTGCTTTTTTTGTCATCGCATTCATCGTTCAACCAGCGTTTGTTGACTAACAATAACCAAATGCCGAGCGAGACACGTGCTTCCTGTTTATACTTGAACACGCATGCCCAGAGTGCGCAAATAGTCATGTGATATACGTTTCTGGTGGAGTAGTGTGGACGGAGATCTGTTCAGAAACGCTGGGTGAAACGCTAGTGTGGACGCGGATCGTTTTCATGCTAAAACGCCGTTTTAAAACTAAAACGCACTAGTGTAAACGGGGCCTCAGTCATTGCCTAGTGGCATAAAAAGACCGCACTTCTTTTTTCTTGTCAACAAAAAGGCAGAGCAGTGCGCCCCTTTGCGTGTTCAGAATGCAAAAGCGCGTTTGGTGTGATCCCCCTTTTAGTGAATGCTCTGTAATGGCAATTTTATTTGTGTTGGCCTTAAAAAGACTTCTATTTGATATAAAAAATCTCTTTTGTCACTATAAACAAATATACAACACTCTCATTGTACTCTTTCTTGAGAAAACACGCAGCAAGATCCTTCAAACACTTTTTAAACAGAGATTTCTATGTTTTGTCCAGGAGAGGAGGTCCATTACTGATCGGAGTTCGAAGTGACCACAGGCTTTCCACAGATCACATCCCTATCCTGTATCGCTCCTGTGAGTTTCTACACACTGCCTTCATAACACACGCTGACCTCACAGCACATTCAGTATTTTTTCATATTTATTTGTATTTATTTTAGAACAGAACATTTTACATTCCACAAAAATGTGCAATATTCAACATGAAATAATAAACTAGCAATAATAAATAAATCACAACATTGGGAGATTTGTTGTTCCAGATTCAATGCATTCAACAGTTGTTAACATTGCAGTTAGCAATGTTTTAGAGGTTTTAAGAAATTAGTTCTTTTTAAGTCCTAAAATAAAATAAACTGCAATGGAAACACTTTTACCGCATAAATTCCAGTATGTGGATTAAATAAAGGTCATGTGATTTTGTTATAAGAGATCATGTGATGATGAAAATGTGTGTAAATGGACAAACCAGCAGTGCGTTCACTGCGTGTCAGGATTGCCTTCTGAGGCACAAGTCATTTATTAAATGAAGAGAAGATTGACGCAGCTTCTCCTACTGCAGCAAATTATGTTTTTACTGTTGATATTTGGCGCCAGTTAATAAGGAAGTGACGATTTTGTCCGCTTTGACTCGTTGGATGGAAACGCTGCTTTATTCGCACGTCTTTTATGCGAAAAACGCATAAAGTTCATTTCGCATTTTTGGATGGAAACATAGCTAGTGTAATAGCATTTAAATAATTGCAAAAAAAACCCTAGAAACTACGTGTGTTTAAATGTAGCTTTTGTTAGTTTAACGTGTATCTTGTGATTTCCACCGTGCGTGTTTGTAATGAGGCAACAGACAACAAATAAACGTATAACCAATAGTCATTTGAGTATGATGTCATGGAAAATTACAGTATGTACAGTAGTCAACATTTCAAGTAGATCAAAATTAATCAAATTTGTCCCAAATAATACAACAACAGTGTATTTTTTTAGTATGCATATTTGATTTTCATCAGTTGATGAAATGTTGACTAGTGTAGTTTATCATACATGATTAGGTATGTTCATTTTAGAGTTAACCTAATAAATAAATAAGCTTTACATAAATTTTTGTTGGTGGTTTGTGAAATTTCCCTGTAATATGCTATAGTAAATGATGCTGTTATTATCTTTATAGCTGGTAAAGATAAAAAGACCTGCAACACCCTGCCCAGGATGGACGAGGACACGTGTCTGTTTCCTGTGGATGAGAAAGCAGTGGAGTACTACTTTGCATCTGACGCCAGGTACATCCTTGTGTTACATGTTTGTTGTCACTTGTTGTCAAGGTTTCGGGTTGGGGAAAAGGAGCGAGGACTCTATTGCAAAGAAAAGAAAAAAAAAAGAGTATTTATTAATAATGAAACAAAATAAAATGCAAAACAGCAAAACAAACAACCCCGAGGGGGAAAACATCAATAAAAAAATAAACAAACAACGAACTAGACTGGGCTGGGCTGGTCGGCAAGTAAATATTATATTGTTTTTGAACATGTTTTTTCAGTATTTGGTTGTGTTTATAGTTGTTGTGATACCATAGCAACTATAGAAATTTAAATAGGCTATTTTTATAACAGGGATATGGTTCTTCCTATAAGTTACTATAGAGAACGACGCGTCATCACTCCACTAGCAGATTCGCGCTACGTCATCGATTTTGATCCGCCCCAAAAATTATTTTAAACCCCGAAGATGAAGTTAGCTGACAAAAGCTCAAAATTATCCAGTTTTCCCCATAATTAAAGATAACAGGAGCTAACGCTGTCTTAACTGATGCTCAACACACACAGATGTTAATGTTTTAAAAGTACTCCAGCATGTTCTGAACCTTTAAATAATTATAATAATGCAGTTTATTTAAAGGCGCCTCTCTTGACACTGGTCACCATACATCATAACAAGAACGATCAATAGATGAAAACACTAAATCTCTGCTTGTGATGTTTCTGCAGCGCTGTGATCGAACACACCAATCGTGTCATCTTCCTGGAGGACGATGATATCGCAGCAGTGAGCGACGGCCGTCTCTCCATCCATCGAATCAAGCGCACAGCGGGAGACCACCCAGCCCGCGCCATCCAGACCCTTCAGATGGAGCTGCAGCAGATCATGAAGGGTACGAGCGCACTAAAACTACTGGTCGAAAACATTTTCGTCAACTCAAATCAAATGCATTCCAACAAAAACCAAACAAACCAACAACAGTCGCAGGAAAACTGAAACAAAATGATAGTTCGCAAAATATAAAGAATCCTTTTCACAATTTAGAAGTGCTTATTGTCTGATAAATCTGACCTGTTTAGAGAAATACCTGTAGATTTTGCTTCTACACGCAAACACATTCATTCATTCATGATTAAACCTCCGGGTGCTCCGGTGTCCCCCACAAGACCAAAGACATGTGGTATAGGTGAATTGGGTAAGCTAAATCCGTAGTGTATGTGTGTGAATGAGTGTGTGTGGATGTTTCCCAGAGATGGGTTGTGGCTGAAAGGGCATCCACGACTAAAAACATATGCTGGTTCGGTTGGTGATTCATTTCGATGTGAAACCCCTGATTAATAATAGGGGTTTAGCCAAAAAGAAAACGAATTAATAATAATAATAAAATTTAATTCATTCATTCATTAGTTTTCTTTTCAGCTTAGTCCCTTTAATAATCTGGGATCGCCACAGCGGAATGAACCGCCAACTTATCCAGCATATGTTTTTTACGCCGCGGATGCCCTTCTAGCTGCACCCCATCATTGAATTTATTATTAATCACTAAATCTCTCTCAAAACATAGTAAACACGGTAAAAAGTAGTAGAAAAAAATTATAATAATATACATTTTAACAAATCAACATTTTAAGAAAAAAAAACATAACAATAATAATCAGTATATTAGATTGACTCAGATGTTGCTGTCATATAATCTCTATTTCAAGAGTTCACACTTAGATATGCTTAGCGTTTATAGCAGGTTTGTCATGCTGAGAGAACCCTGAGCTCAGAGATATTTTAGCCCAAGGCTCCCGCCCAGTCAGTAAGCATATAAGGAGATCCGAGATCAGATAGGTCTCGAAAGCTCCCCCTTAGAAAAGGGAGGGATAAAAAAAGGAGGAAATGGGGTGGAAGGGGGGATTCTTCTAAAACGAAGAAAGAGCAGTAGGGAAAATTGTCCATTTAAAGTAAACTTGGATCGCTCTGATTGGATTATTGCTGATTACGCATGATCAGCCAGGCGTGCTTAATCATATCACGTGCTCCTCTCGAAATTAGTTTATGAAACTTCACTTCCTGTAGGTCTAATTAACATTTAAGTTCACTTTGTTTTCCTGCTGCTTTATTCCAATGATTTGGAAAGTTATTATTTAATATAATAAATATAATATTATTATTATAATATAATAATATTATAACAATATTATAATTAGATATGTTAATAATATTATAATTAATCATTATTAATATATAATTAACAATTAACAATTAACAATATATATATATATATATATATATATATATATATAATTATGATTATTATTATTATTATTTATGGCGACTTGGTGTCTCCTCACAATAAGAATGTCACTGGTTCAAGCCCTGGCTGGGTCAGTTGGCATTTTTGTGTAGAGTTTGCATGTTCTCCCCGTGTTGGTGTGGGTTTCCTCCGAGTGCTTCGGTTTCCCCAAGTCCAAACACATGCGCTGTAGGTCAGTTGGATGAACTAAATTGCCCATAGTGTATGTGTGTGAATGAGTGTGTATGGATGTTTCCCAGTACTGGGTTGCAGCTGGAAGGGCATCCACTGTGTAAAACATATGTTTGATAAGTTGGCGGTTCATTCCACTGTGGCGACCCCTAATTAATAAAGAGACTAAAATAAATCACTGATTAATATTTATTTATTATTTATTATTCTCTCTCTCTCTCACAATCACTCTCGCATACAAATAACACAGATTCACAAATAACCGCAGAAAATACTTTTAACACCATTAAACTATTGTCATTTACTTTATCTTGTACATAAGACTGAAGACTTTGCCAAAGTCAACCAATTGTTAGGGTTAGGATGTCTGAACTTGCTGGAATGGCTTTTTATTACTCAATGAAGAATATTAAAGCATTAAAAAGCATAATTTTATATAAAATATGCCATTTTTAGAGGTAAGTACATAAATATATATATTAATAGATAGATTTTAGTTAAGCAAAGTCATTAAAAATACATATTTTAAACTCTCATATGAAAATATTTGAGCACTAGAGATAATTCAGAGCTGCAAAATGTAATGTGCTTGAGGTTTAAATAATCCAAGAGACTGCTCATACTGTTGATTTTCCACAGCTGCCATGTGAAAGAGCAAAATACTAGTCAGCAGAGGGCAGTAGATTGCATCAAATGTGCACCGCTCCACGTTTCTCCTCCTTTTTAATGCTCCTCCTTCATCCCTCCATCCACATCTCCACATATTTCTCCTCACCTCCCTGTTTTTCATTTGACCTATTGAAAAAAAAAACAATTCTCATGACCTATATTCAGGGTAAATCGTCCCTTCAGATTTATTTCTGCATTCCTGCTGT
>CAIGQQ010032185.1:147434-166387 GCA_903798035.1 Danio albolineatus
ATTCAGGGTAAATCGTCCCTTCAGATTTATTTCTGCATTCCTGCTGTGTATCTCAGTGATTCTGTGCGGAAAAAAATAATCAGCAGTGTTTGTGATTGAGTTTAAGCTAACAACAATCCCTTAATACTGTCTGTAATGAGCTATTTCTAAACATGATTGTTTTTCATTGTATAATGACTCTTAAAGGGACAGTACACCTGAAAAATATAAAATGGTAACACTTTATAATAAGGTTCATTAGTTAATGCATTTACTAACATGAACTAATCATGAACAACACTTGTACAGCGTTTATTAATCATAATTGAACATTTACTAATGCATTATTAACATCCAAGTCCATGCTTGTTAACATTAGTTAATGCACCGTGAGTTAACATGAACTAATGATGAACAACTGTATTGCAAGTTAACTAACATGAACAAATACTGTAGTAAATGTATTGTTGGTAACACTTTATAATAACTACACACTATGAATCATCTATTAAGCATTAGCAAATAGTGAATTCATTATTTGTTAATCATTAACACTACATTAATAAACGTTAGTAAGCAGTTTAATCCTGCAGCTACAAATGCTCTATTCTTGACTTATAAGTACATTTATAATGTGCTTAATAATTGTACTTTATTACTTCACTGATTAACCAACTAAATAAGTATCGCATTGTTTACAAACCATTTGTATTTAAGAATAGTTGGTGTTTTTTAATATCATTCAGAATGAGTTAGTAAACGATTAATAAACTATTGAAATCAACATTTATATTATTTATTATTCAGGCGTATAGTAATGACTACTATGTATTTTAATAAATGCTTTATTAACTCAACTTACTGCAGTTTTGTGACCTGCTCTAAAGCGAGGACTATTCATGCTTTATAAATCCCTTATAAATGACAATTAAAGGCTTAATATCAAATAACAATACATCTTTGCAATCCTATCTATATAATAAAAATACTGTAAAGTTTAAACTTTGCTGAATAACAGGAGTGTCAAATACAGCATAACATTGGATAAAAAACAACAATATAATTTAAAAGTATATTATGATACAACATTTTAAAGTTATTTAGCGATGTTTAAACTGTACAGTCATTTTATTTTAGATAAGGTTGCAAAGATTTATTTTTCATTTGATACAATTTCATTTGTGTACAGTTGAAGTCAGAATTATTAGCCCCCCTTTGATTGTTTTTCTTTTTTAAATATTTCCCAAATTATGTTAAAGAGAGCAAGGACATTTTCACAGTATGTCTGATAATAATTTTTTCTTCTGGAGAAAGTCTTATTTGTTTTATTTCGGCTAGAATAAAAGCAGTTTTTTAATGTTTTAAAAACCATTTTAAGGTCAATATTATTAGCCCCTTTAAGCTTTATTGTTTTTCAATAGTCTACAGAACAAACCATCATTATACAATAACTTTCCTAATTACCCTAACCTGCCTAGTTAACCTAATTAACCTAGTTAAGCCTTTAAAAGTCACTTTAAGTTGTATAGAAGTGTCTTAAAAAATATCTAGTAAAATATATTATTTACTGTCATCATGGCAAAGATAAAGTAAATCAGTGATTAGAAATGAGTAATTAAAACTATTATGTTTAGAAATGTGTTGAAAAAAAATCTTCTCTCCGTTAAAATAAATAAAATAAACAGGGGGCTAATAACTCAAGGGGGCTAATAATTCTGACTTCAACTGTATATTCAAATTAATAGAAATCAAAAAAGTCGTATTTCTGTTTTCTGTTTAGAATAAACCTGAGCCTTTAATAATCATTTATAAGGGATTTGTAAAGCATGAATAGTCCCCACTTTAGATCAGGTCACAAAACTGCAGTAAGTTGAGTTAATAAAGCATTTATTAACATACAAATTAACTATTAATATATGCCTAAATAATGCAATATATAAATGTTGATTTTAATAGTTTATTAATCATTTACTAACTCATTCTGAATGATCTTAAAAACCATCAACTATTCTTAAATAACTGGTTTGTAAATAATGCAATACTTAATTTAGTCATAGAAAATAAATCCATTAAATCCATGTTTAGCCCATCATTGATTCTGTTTATTTACTGGTGTAAATGTGTGTAAATTTATATTTATTCAGTTTTCAAATAAATTTTTGTAAAAATATTGATTAATATGAAAATATTCATATGTTTTATGTACAATACAGTTTGTAAAGTAATATTTTCTGTCTTTTAGTAAAGATTTTTTTCGAGATACTTGCTTTGTTTACCAAATAAAGTGGATCCAATTGGATTCACATTGTAAACATTAAATAAAAGTAAAAAATGTATTACTTTTTATTTTATATATGAATTTTTTTGTTACACTCTAAAAAAAAAGGTTCTTCAGTGGTTCTTCAGAAGTTCTTTGCGATATTTGAGGTGCTATTTAGCACTTTTACTGTGTAAAGAACCTTTAAAGCACCATAAAGGTTCTTCAGTGGTTCTTCAGTGGTTTTTTTAAGGTGGTCAGGGTGCTATATAGCACTTTTACTGTGTAAAGAACATTTAAAGCACCATAAAGGTTTTTCAGTGGTTCTTTGGGGTGTTTAAAGTGCTATATAGCACCACAACTACTGGTAAGCACTTGTTCTTATAGCTAATTCTTATAACTTTTATGCTGGTTTTATTTGCGGAAAGGGTAAAGTTACATAATGAGCACCTTAAAATATAGGTGCTATATAGCACCATTTGACAAAAGTACTATATAGCACCTATTTTTTTAAGGTGCTGTATAGCACCAAAAAAGGTTCCCCCCTCGTTACGACCAAAGAACCAGTTTTGGTGCTATTTAGCACCTTTTTTTTTAGAGTGTATAATGTTCCTAAAATAATTCCGCATAAATCCACAGATTTTTAACAAAATACTCAGAAAAATTAGCAGAAATAGCAAAAAATGTCTGCAGATTCCGTCTGGCCCTACTTATAAGTCAAGAATAGAGCATTTGCAGCTGCAGGTATAAACTGCTTACTAACACCTATTAATGCAGAGTTAATGATTAACAAATAATGAATTCACTATTTACTACTGCTTAATAGATGATTCATAGCGTGTAGTTATTATAAAGTGTTACCATGTGGGGTAACTTTATTCATTATTAAATAATCATCTTTTTTTTTATAGATTTATTTTTAGCCTTCATTAGATAGGACAGTATTGAGACAGGAAGCGAAGTTGGAGAGAGAGAGGGGGTAGAGTAGAAAAGTGTCCTAGAGCCGGGATTCGAACTCTTGACGCCCTGACTTGCTGCCGCACCATTTGTCCGCGGGCTAACCACTAGACTATTGCGCTGTTGTGCACATTGTGACAATCTGTTACTGCTTTTTTATGTTTAATCATGTAGAACAGGGGTCACCAATCTCAGTCCTGGAGGGCCGGTGTCCCTGCAGAGTTTAGCTTCAACTTGCCTCAACACACCTGCCTGGATGTTTCAAGGATACCTACAGTAGTAAGACCTTGATTAGCTTGTTCAGGTGTGTTTGATTAGGGTTGGAGTTACAATCTGCAGTACACCGGCCCTCCTGGAACAAGTTTAGTGATCCCTAGTGTAGAATCTCCCTTTTGTGCTTCACCACAGTGTTCTTTGATGTTCTAATGTAACATTTTCTAACATGGCTCTGGATGTTCTGTCAAAACAGGAAACTTCAGCTCCTTCATGCAGAAGGAGATCTTCGAGCAGCCCGAGTCTGTGGTCAACACCATGAGAGGAAGAGTTAACTTCGAGAACGACACCGGTGAGCCCAGACCACTCAGTCATTCTCAAACCATGAGTGGAGCTTCTAGAGAATTCTTTTTTGTTCATTCAAACACGCTGTATTGCCACACAATCCGTTTAATAAGAACAATGTGTATCTTTGTAAACATTAATAATCTGAAACCATGGGTTGTTTTTTTGGTCACTTACTGTATGTTGACTTTGGGAGAACTGCACGATCAGTCAAACACATCATTTTCCAGCGTTTTCTGTTCTCATGAGCAATGAGTCAGATTTCAGCAGAATGCTAAGTTGCTGGTTTTTATTGCTCCTCTGGCTCTTTTAAGGGCACAATATGTATGATCGGTTCATTCATTTCCAAAAACCAATACACTAACAGTGTTGTATATTTTGCTGACCTACATGAGTACACCCCATTTTGAAAATGATCATTTGTATCCATTTCTCAGTGAATATGGGTAATATATGTGAGGGGAAAAATCATTTTAACCCCAGCTGATTTTGTAAGTTTGCCCACTAACAAAGAAATGATCAGTCTATAATGTCAATGGTAGGTTTATTTGAACAGTGAGAGACACAACAATAACAAAACAATCCAGAAAAATGTGTTTCAAAAAAATATTTGCATTTCTATGAATGAAATAAGTAGTACTTGGTGGCAAAACCTTTGTTGGCAATCACAGAGGTCAGCCGTTGTACTTGTACTTGGCCACAAGGTTGGCCACAAGGTTTGCACACATCTTAGGGGGGATTTTGGCCCTCTCCTCTTTGCAGATCCTCTCCAAGTCATTAATGTTTTGTGGCTGATGTTTGGCAACTCGAACCTTCAGCTCCCTCCACAGATTTTCTATGGGATTAAAGTCTGTAGACTGACTAGGCCACTCCATGACCTTAATATGCTTCTTCTTGAGCCAATCCTTTGTTGCCTTGGCAGTGTGTTTTGGATCATTGTCATGCCGGAGTACACAAACACACGACCCATTTTCAATGCCCTTACTGAGGGAAGGAAGTTCTCATCCAACATTTGACAATACATGGCCCCATCCATCCCCCCTTTGATGCGGTGCAATTGTCCTGTCCCCTTGGCAGAAAAACACCCCTAAAGCATAATGTTTCCACCTCCATATTTGACGGTGGGGATGGTGTATTTGGAGTCATAGGCAGCGTTCCTCCTCCTCCAAACATGGCGAGTTGAGTTGATGCCAAAGAGCTCGATTTTTGGTCTCATCTGACCACAACACTTTCACCCAGTCCTCTTCTGAATCAGTCAGATGTTCAGTGCAAAACGTCAAACGGGCTTTTAGCTGGGCTTTCTTGAGCAGGGGGACCTTGCGGGCACAGCAGGATTTCAGTTCTTCACGGCGTAGCGTGTTACCAACAGTTTTTTTTTTTGGTGACTATGGTCCCAGCTGCCTTGAGATCATTGACAAGTTCCTCCCGAGTAGTTCTGGGCTGATTCCTCACCATTCTCATTATCATTGAAACTCCACCAGGTGAGATCTTTCATGGAGCTCCAGACCGAGAGAGAGTGGCGGTCAATTTATGTTTCTTCCATTTGCGAATAATTGCACCAACTGTTGTCACCTTCTCACCCAGCTGCTTGGCGATGGTCTTGTAGCCCATTCCAGCCTTGTGTAGGTCCAAAATCTTGTCCCTGAGATCCTTGGAAAGCTCTTTGGTCTTGGCCATGGTGAAGCGTTTGGAATCTGGATTGATTGATTGCTTCTGTGGACAGGTCTCTTTTATACAGGTAACGAGCTGAGAGGCTTGTTACCTGTATAAGATCCACCTGGGAGCCAGTATATACAGCCCTCACTGTATATTGGTGAATTTGAACAAAACTAATTTATTAAACGGATATATTTATCAAAATAATACTTTAGTCATGGAACATCTTTAGAAATTGAAAAATATACATTTAAATTCGTGTCATTCTCAGTCTCAGTGCTGCAGGTGGAAATGCAGAGCCAGTTTAGAAATATAAAACACCTAAAGAGTGTGGTGTTCTCTAAGGGGGTAAACAGACTCTTCCAGTTCAAGAAGAACTGAAAAACTCTTGGAAGAATAAGTAAACTGCACATATAATGGCAGTTTTAGATGAACTGCTGATGTAGATGCTAAGGAAATAAGACAAACAACATACAAATAAGTCCTACAGTGTCGATTCCTACAATACTTCATTGGCTGTTTCAGATGCCAGTAGCTGATCTGCAGGTGCAATTACCCCTATTAAGATATTAAAATCAGTGATCACTCATTAGGAAAAAAACAGAGAACAGACCAATATTTCTATTTAAGGATCGATTCGTTTGATACATTTCCAGTATCAAAAATTATCGATCCGCCAACCCCTATTTTGTGGACTGTGCAAAAGACATTAATGTGTGTGTGTATGTGTTTGTGTGCGCAGTGACTTTAGGAGGGCTGAAGGACCACATTAAAGAGATCCAGAGATGTCGAAGGCTCATCATGATCGCTTGTGGGACCAGTTACCATGCTGGAGTTGCAGTATGTACACCACACTAAAACACACCGGCCCACTTCACTACTGGCATTAGATTAGATTTTTGAAAACGCTTACTGATGCCACATTTGGAGCTAGTCAGAAGCATTAAACAGTGCTACATTCAACAATGCTTGTGTAAATGCTAATTCTTTAATGACAGTTATTTATATACAGTCAGAATTATTAATCCTCCTGTATATTTTGTTACCCAATTTCTGTTAAATTGAAAGATTTTTTTTTCAACATATTTCTAACCATAATAATAATAACTGATTTCTTTTATCTTTGCCGTGATGACTACATAATATTTGACTTGATATTTTAAGATGCTAGTATTCAGCTTAAAGTGACATATAACGGCTCAACAAGGTTAATTAGGCAGGTTAGGGTGATTAGTCAAATCCTTGTATAACGATGGTTTGTTCTGTAGACAATCGAAAAAAGTATTGCTTATGGGGTCTAAAAATATTGACCTTAAAATGGCTTAAAAAAAATTAAGAACTGCTTTTATTCTAGCAGAAATAAAACAAATAAGACTTTCTCCAGAAGAAAAAAATATTATAGGAAATACTGTACAAAATTCCTGAATCTGTTAAACATCGTTTGGGAAATATTTAATAAAGAAAAAGAAAAAAAAATCACAAGAAGACGAATAATTGTGACTTCAACTGTATAATTAGTTACAACTCTTGTTGACCAGCAGGCAGGGCTTAATTTGTGCCCAAACATTCCGGATCCGGCACCTCATTTTACCAGTCGCCCTCTTTAACCGGCCTCCTCCCCTGTCCGCTGATCACTTTCACTTTCTTCCACGACTCCCCAACCCTCTTCACTTTCGTCCGTGACCCCCCCCCCCAGGCGTACAGAGCCAACACCCCAGCCCCCCGCTCCCCATATTTTAACATCCTCGGGTACATGCCGGATCCGTTACCTCAGTCTGTCCCCAATTCACAAATTAAGCACTGCCAGCAGGTTATGAAAGACAAAAGCCCCTTTCACACAGTGATACCGGTAAATATCCAGAAAGACTTTACTTTTGAATTCAAAAAAGTGCTGTTCACACAGGCGAGGACTTTCCGAAATTTTTCAAGAAAAGTCCATTTACAAATCCATTCCAAAACACTGGTAAATTCTGACATCACTAACCAGAAATTAGCTCTAAACGGCTGCGATTGTCTTTTTAAACATAGAAGGGGTCCGGCTTTTGTTGATGGCTTCACATTTATTTAAAGCTTCAGCGTTCATGCAGCTGCTTTGTCCCAGAGACATCCAAAGCGTGAACCGCAGCTAAATGTTTACACATTTGACTACATTACAAATTCTGTGGATGGATAAATGTTGAGAACATCTTCGATGAAAACATATGAAGAAACGCTTTCGCATGTTGAGATGTACAGAATACGTGTGTGTGCGCTGGTGCTCACCGGCTGCTTTACTTGCGTCAAACAACTGAAGTAGAGCTTGAAGGTAAACAAACAGCGGTTTATCATAAGCATTAAGATATTTATTTTCACAGTTAGCATTAATAACGAACATAGAAATGTTACCTGACTAACTTTTAGCAGCTAAATGTGTCTGGAATAATATTCAAAGGCTTTTATTTTCATAAACAGCGCGGATGTGTGTGCTTCTGAATGTTCTGATTGGCTGGAGTAGACGTCTCTTTCTGGCAATTTTCCTTCTGCGTTCACACAGAGCAGCGCTTCTTTTTCCCGAAAAATTGTTGGAACGAATTTACTGCCATTTTCAAAAAGGGCCTGTTTACACATGACCCTTTTCTGGAAAATTGATGGTAATTTTCCGGAATGGTCTGTATGTGTGAAAGGAACTAAAGACACACTAATAAACAAACAGAAAAGTTATAATATCATACACACATCAAAGTCTTTAGCTTGGACTTAAAATGCTAAGAGAAGAAGCTTGTCTTATGGGTAGTGGCAATTCTTTTCACATCCTAGCAGCAGAGACACAAAACACACAGTCTCCTCTTTGTTTAGGTCTTGAATTAAAATGCAATAGACTAGATATTTAATATATCATCTGTCGTATAACCGAAAATATTTGGATCAAAGCACATTGGAGACTTTTAATCTGAGGCGTAAATGCAATCCAGCTGAAGACCGTCCGGAAATGAAACACATGCTAATGTCAGGTGTGAAGAGGCCACGGAGACGTCTACAAGCTCCAAACCAGCATTTGAACGCCACACAAGCAGATATCAGTGAGCAATTTGCTTGAGTTCATATAAGGGTTTATTTTGGGGTGGCATTGGAAATTAGAGCACAGTGTTTTGTGAAAAACTACTGTACTTTTACTATTGTTTTACCCTGTTTACATGGGGAAAAATTCAAGAATTAAATCTTCCATTGTAAACAATTAAATGCTTTTTTGTTTTAGGTTTTGGGTGGCTCAGTGGTTAGCTCTGTCACCTCACAGCAAGATGGTCGCTGGTTCAAGTTTTGATCTTTTTAATTTTGTGAGCAGACTGTATGCCTTCAGTGGTTCAATCGGAATATTTTTAAGCTACAAGATTATTTTTTGGGGGGGTGGCACAGTGGCTCAGTGGTTAGCACTGTCACATCACGGCCAGAAAGTCTCTCGTTCAAGTCTCGGCTGGGCCTGTTGGCATTTCAGTGTGGAGTTTGCATGTCCTCCACATGTTTACATGGGTGTCCTGCGGGTGCTCCAGTTTCCCCACAGTCCAAAGACATGGCTATAGCTAAATTGAGTAAACTTAATTGGCCTTAGTTTATGAGTGTGTGTGGGTGTTTCCCAGTACGGAGTTGCGGCTGGAAGGACATCTGCTGCGTAAAACATATGCTGGATGATGTTGGTGGTACATTCCACTGTGGCGACCCCTGATTAATAACGGGACTGGGCTGAAGGAAAATGAATGAATGTTCTAAGTTTGCAGTCATATTTATAATTTTTTGTTTGTTGTTGAATTGCTTTTTTATTTTAATGGAAATACAAAAATTAGTATTTTGACACATATCCTTAAGATTTGTCCAAACAGATTTTGAGGTTCCGATTATACTAAAATTATACTAATATAATGAAAATGCTCCCCGTCCAGGCATTTTTATTGGGATTCAGAAAAACGATCTTTGATGCATAAACGTGATGCAGTGAAATTACGCAGTGTCTGAAACACGGCTAGCTTTTGTCAATATTACTAATATGACTTGCTTGCATGAAAACATTTTGTAAGGGTCGATTCAGAACATGTTTATTTTGATGCAGATCCTCGTGTTTGAACCACAAAAAGTGAAAGTTATGAGATTTTTCAAGGGATGTTTAATATCATAGTGTCTGCTTCAGCTATGGTACAGCAGCAAAGTCCTTGGATTATTACGCTGGAATGAGAGTATAATTCCTAACCTGGTCAGTGTAGCAAATAGATACAGAACAGTTAAAACTACAAAACAGTTTAATAGGAAAATTAACAAATCTCTATTGTCATTTTTGAGTGAGATGCTAATGGTCTAATCTGATTCAATTATCTATGCTAAGCTAAGCTAAGCTAAAAGCGCACCCTGAAAACACATGCCAACACTAGGAGAACCTGCTAATGCAACACAGAAATGCTGACTGGCCCAGCTGGGTCTTGAACCAGTGACCTTTTTACTGTGAGGCAACAGTGCTAACCACTGAGGCACCATGCTCCCCCCACAAAAGTATTCTTGTAGCTTAAAAATATTCCGATTAAACCACTGAAGACATACAGTCTGTATTGAGGAAGTTTTTTGTTATTTCTCTGAACTTTACAAAATTAAAGTGATCAAAACTGTATGGTAATTTTTGAGTGAAATGCTAATGGTCTAATCTGATTTAGCTATCTATGCTAAGCTAAACTAAAGGTGCACCTGGAAAACCCACACCAACGCTGGGAGAACCTGCAAACTCCACAAAGAAATGCCAACTGGCCCAGCCGAAACTTGAACCAGCGACCTTTTTGCTGTGAGATGACAGTGCTAAACACTGAGCCACCATGCCACACCCCCACAAAAGTGTTCTTGTACCTTAAAAATATTCAGATTACACCACTAAAGACATACAGTCTGTATTGAGGATGTTTTTTGGTGTTTTTCTGGATTATACAAAATTAAAATGATCAAAACTCTATGGTAATTTTTGATTGAAATGCTAATGGTCTAATCCAATTCAATGATCTATGCCAAGCTAAGCTCAAAGCGCACCCGGCAGACCCACGCCAATGCTGAGAGAACCTGCAAACTCCACAAAGAAATGTCAACTGGCCCAGCCGAGACTTGAACCAGTGACCTTTTTGCTATGAGGCGACAGTGCTAACCACTGAGCCACCATGCCACACCCCCACAAAAGTGTTCTTGTACCTTAAAAATATTCATATTACACCACAAAAGACATACAGTTTGTATTGAGGATGTTTTTTGGAATTTTTCTGAACTTTACTAAATTAAATTAATCGAAACTGCATGGTTGTTTTTGAGTAATGCTAATGTTTTTTTTGCTAATTTTTGCTAATGGTCTAATCTGATTCAATGATTTATGCTAAGCTAAGCTAAAAATGTTTTAAAAATGGTCAAACTCAACTGTTTAACTCTGGGGGAGCTGTAAAATGAACATATTTTCCAAAAGTGAAGTGTTACTTTAGCGTTTTCAATGAAAACGTCTTGCTCTAAAAGGCCTTGGCTTAATCATTAATACATTTTAAACAATAAAACAAATATTTAAAAACCATGCATGATAAATTATGGATACAATGAAATTCTCATTTCCTGCTTAGACTCGTCAGGTGCTGGAAGAACTGACTGAACTTCCTGTCATGGTGGAACTAGCCAGTGACTTCCTGGATCGAAACACACCCGTCTTCCGAGATGATGTGTGCTTTTTCATCAGCCAGTCAGGTTGGTTGTTGTGCGTGAAGTTGTGTATGATGTTTTGGTTTTAGGAAAGCATCTGAATGCTGTTATATGTGTGTTCAGGAGAGACTGCAGACACCCTGTTAGCTCTTCGCTACTGTAAAGAGAGAGGTGCCCTGACGGTCGGCATTACCAACACTGTAGGCAGCTCCATCTCCAGAGAAACAGACTGTGGCGTTCACATCAATGCCGGCCCTGAGATCGGTGTGGCTAGCACCAAGGTGGGTTCTGTTTTTTGGCCTGTTTACTTTTAAGTACTCGCCAAGCACTTTTTTTGCCATGCTAAGCAGTGGTAAAGGGTTAGTAGAAAATAGAAATAGAAAAATGTATGTCATTGGTTACTCACCATCATGTTGTTCTTAATTTTTTAAAACCTTCAAACAGATTTAGAACACAAATGAAGCTATTTCAGGTGAAATGTGAGAGCTCCCTCATCCTCCAAACTATTGACTACAGTTATTTTAGTTTTATGTGCACACAAAATTATTCGTTCATTCATTTTAATTCAGTAAGCCCGTTATTTATAAGGGGCAGCTACAGTAGAATGAACCGCCAACTACTCCAGCATATGTTTTATGCCGGGGTTGCCCTTCCAGCTGCAACCCAGTACTGGAAAACACCTATACATACATACATGCATGCATACTCATTCTCAGTCATTCACACACATACATAGAGTGACCAGACACCACAACTTTTATTCATAAATAAAACTTGTGTCGGGGTGCCATGGTGGTGTAGTGGGTAGCATGATAGCCTCACAACAAAAAGGTCGCTGGTTCGAGCCTCGGCTGGGTCAGTTGGCATTTCTGTGTGGAGTTTCCCCCAGTTTCCCCCTTAGTACAAAGACGTGATACAGGTGAATTGGGTAGGCTGAATTGTCCGTAGTGTATGTGTGTGAATGAGTGTGTATGGATGTTTCCCAGTGATGAGTTGCAGCTGGAAGGGCATCCGCTGCGTAAAACATTTGCTGGATACGTTGGCGGTTCATTCCACTGTGGCGACCCCGGGACTAAGTCGAAAGAAAATTAATGCTTGAGCTGGGGGATAGACCGGGGTTTGTTAGTAGTGGTTCATTGGAAAGGGCAGCTGATAGTTGCTTAGCAATAGTAGATGCCACCAATGTACATCTCAAACTATAGGATAAAGTGCTACACTTTCTTCAAATGGTCGAACCATATTTACACACCTAAAAGAACTGCACCAGACTGATGTAAATAAATACACCCTAAGATTAACTTAATCTGCATATGCTGTTGATCTGTCTTAATCTCTTTAAACCCGTAGTGAGTGTAAGTCATAATGATTGTTCTTTTTTTGTGTGCCATCTGATACTAATACAATCTAAAGTTCCCTCCAGGCAAATGCTTCTATTGTTCAAAATGCACTTGTTTGAAAAAGGGTTCAGTTGTTTATATGTTGTAAATAAGTTCTGAATCGTCCCTCACAAAATGTCTTCATGCAAGCAAGTCACATTAGTAATATTGACGGAAGTAAGCCAATTTTCAGACACTGCGTAATTTTACTGCATCATGTGTTTTTGCATCACGAAAATCGTTTTTCTAAAAATAAATTACATAAAAAAAAACGGCTGGACGGGGAGCGTTTTCATTCTAACCTCTACATTTGATTATTAGTATAAACAGCGCCTCAAAATCTGTTTGGAGAAATCTTTAGGAAATATGTCAAAATACTAATTCTTGTCTTTCCAATGAAATAAAAACGCAATTCAATGAGAAAAAAATAGTAAATATGACTGCACACTTAGAAAACTCATAAATTTTCCTTTAGCTTAGTCCCTTATTTATCAGGGGTCACCACAGCGGAATAAACCGCCAACTCAATCATTCATTTTCTTTTCAGCTTGGTCCCTTTATTAATCTAGGGTCACCACAGCAGAATGAACCACCAACTTATCCAGCATATGTTTTACACAGCGTATGCCTTTCCAGCTGCAACCCATCACTGGGAAACTGACCCAGCCGAGGCTCGAACCAGCGATCTTCTTGCTATTAGGCGATTGTGCTACTCATTGTGCCACAGCGAGGCACTGTTTCAGTTTATGTCATTTTAAATGCTCAATCTCGTTATGCGCTGATTTACATTTTTCTGTGTTTGTGGAAAAAAGCAGGCGAGTCAGCTGAGCTGACCCAATATGATCCGGGCAGAGCAAGATTCTCGCGATGACCACCTGCGCAATAACGTTCTTTGTCATGCAGTTTCACTTAGTAAAGACAACCTTCTTTGGCATTGATGTATACAGCGGCCATTTGCGCTAAACACAGTGAATGCAACACATCGAGATTCAGGCCATCAAATGATCCAGTCCGAGTCTTTCCACACTCTCTCCGCCCGTCTCAGCTGGCTGATCAACATTCACCACATGATCGCTCTCATCGGTGTCATTATTTGTACCTTTAGGTGGGTTTGCAAATGTATACTGCTAAAAAAAATTTTAATCTTATGCAACCCCCCACAGAGCTCGCTAAAGCCCCCTTGTGGGCCGGAACCCCCCCTGTCGGGAACCGCTTCCATACTCGATAATTTTTGGTTTCTTGCAGTTTTTCTGGAAAGTAAATCTAATTGATTTTTGAATCAACCAAAACTACAACTCTGTATTAACATCGTTTGGTACGAAATTGTATTCATTTCCCATGGTGTCCTCTGTCACTGTAACATACAGTATAAACCCATATGACATCTTCCTAACTAAAGGAATCTGTTTATAAGCGGTTCACTGGAATTGTTTCTAAGTAGGTAAACTAACGGTATAGATTTCTTGAACATAACCGCTAGCTATGGGATAGCAGTGGATTACAGAGTCAGACCAACTTAAAGCACATAATGAGGGTTGCCAAGTGGGTAGAAAGATTTGATAATAGAAAATCCTATACTGGTAATAACCCATATGACAGATTCAGGCCTGTGCCTCCCACATGAGCACCATAGCTACCATTCACAAAACTAACGATGTGAAAAGAATGTATGTAAAGTAAAAAAGAAATGTTTTTGGTCCAAGGAGAGCAGCTGGATTTGGCTGGACGAGAGATGTTAATACTGAGAGAAGAAATATGACACGCACAGTAGACTGCACTTTCAATTCTCAAACTTTCAAGTCTATTTTAGAAGAGAAACTGCATACGTTATGCTACCGGTCATGTATTAAAGATAAGAGCGCTTCAGTTGATTTATGAAAGAGCTTTGTTAGGATTGAAGAATGGATGCCTGAGAGCTGAATAAAGTGTTGTAATTGCCTATTAAAGTCATTTGCTACGGTGTAAAATAATGTGCCAGGACATCTGCCACAATCCTGCATTAGTTGGGGGGTTTTTTCAGTCAGTTTAAAATGTTACAGACTGCCTCGGATGTGTTCCAGGTTTCGAATGAAATGCAGGACTCTGGATTTGTGGATCGAGCCCTAATTAGTTTGGTGATTCATTTGTTTCTGTATTCGAGACTATGATGCAGTTGTGAATTGAGGACTCCCAAAGGTTGTAAAGGACCAGGTGTTGTGAAGCTTTTTAAAGCAGAATGAAGGTTAGAGCTTTAAAAAATGTACATTTAAAGACTTATCGTTTTTTAATCGTATAATAGATTGTTCATGAGGACATTCCTGCCATAAATTCCCATTTTTGAGCCAAACAAATCCATACATCCATCAATACAAATATCCATCCGTCTATCTATCTATCTGTCTGTCTGTCCATCCGTCCGTCCGTCCGTCCGTCTGTGTGTCCGTCTGTGTGTCTGTCTATCTGTTTATGTGATGTCTACCTATTTACCTACCTATTTATCTTCCTTTCTACCTGTTTACCTACCTACCTGCCTGCCTACCTGTCTGTCTGTCTGTCTACCTATCTATCTGTCTATCTATCTGTCTGTTTACCTATCTGTCTGTCTGTCTGTCTGTCTGTCTACCTATCTAAATGTATGTCTGTTTGTCTGTCTACCTGTCTGTCTGTCTACCTATCTATCTGTCTGTCTGTCTCTCTGTCTGTCTGTCTGTTTACCTACCTACCTACCTACCTGTCTGTCTACCTACCTACCTACCTACCTACCTGTCTGTCTACCTACCTACCTACCTACCTACCTGTCTGTCTATCTATCTGTCTACCTATCTATCTGTCAGTCTGTTTGTCAGTCTGTCTGTCTGTCTGTCTGTCTGTCTGTCAGTCAGTCAGTCAGTCAGTCAGTCAGTCAGTCAGTCAGTCCATCAATTCAAATATCCATCCATCTATCAATACAAATATCTATCGATCTATCTATCAGTCAGTCCGTCAATTCAAATATCCATCCATCCATCCATCAATACAAATATCTGTCTATCTGTCCATCTGTCCATCAGTCCATCAATACAAATATCCATCCATCCATCTTTCCATCCATCAATACAAATATTCATCCATCCAACTATCAATACAAATATTCATCCATTCTTCTATCATTAACATCTGTGCAAACATCCATTTGAACATATATCCATTCATCAATGCAAACATCCATCCATCAATACTAACTTCTATCCAAACCTATATCCATTCATCAATGTAAACATCCATCCATTAATACAAACTTCCATCCAAAAATTCATCCATCCATCAATACAAACTTTCATTCATCCATCAGTACAAACCTCCATACAAACATCAATAAAAACCTCCATCCAAAAATCAATAAAAACCTCCATACAAACATTCATATATCCATCCATCAATACAAACTTCCATCCAAACATCTAACTATCAAGATGATCATTCATCCAAAACTCCATCAGTCAGTAAAAACCTTCGTCCAAACATCCATCTATCAATAGAAAAATCCACTCAAACCCTCATGCATAAATACAAACATCCGCCCAAACTCCCATCCATCAATACATACCTCAATCCCACCATCCCTCCATCAATACAAAAAAATCCAAATATCCATCCATCAGTAAAAACATCTATCCAAACATCCACCCAAATATCCAGACATCCATCCATCCATACCTCCATTCATCCATCCAAACCTCTATCTATCAATACATCCATCCATCCGTCCGTCCGTCAATAGAAACATGTATCCATCCTTACTCCCTTAATATAGAAGATTCATCCAAACAAACAACATTCAAATAAACAAACAAAAATAGCGTGGAAGATTTAAGCAATGTTACAATTTGATTCCCAGTTTTAAAAAATGTATAGTCATAGTGTGACTAAAAGATAATCTCATGCCTGTTGAATCACTACATCCAAGATCCATGAGCAAGGTTCATCTTCTCACAGGGTCCAGTTCTAAGTTAAAAGTTCATGATACGTTAATATTATTCTGGGAAGTGGGTATAATGTATATTGCAACAATCATTTGACATTATATTGAAGTTTTGTGGTGCAGGTTTTTCAACCTCCATGGATGTAATCAAATTCCACGAACACAAATTTGACACCCGTGTAAAATGATGGTCTGTTTAAAACGAATTGTCATCAGAATGACTTCTCGGCCTCAAACAAATACCCTTTGGAGATATTAAGAAACATCCTGATCATTCTGAAAGCTGTTTCCCCAACTGGAACTCTCATCATAAAGAAAACGACACTGAATTTCTCATCTATCCATCAATAAAAGTAGAAATGCATCCATCCATTCTTCTTTTATCCTCCCACTCTTTGGTTCCAGATTCATGTTTTTCCATATCAGGGGCATCAAATCACAAAACATCCGCTTCATTATAATACCCCCCAAATTTACTCAATCGCGCATCCTCAAGTTGAGTTATTCTGGCTTTTTGTTTGCTGCCTAATGTACCATTAAACCATTTTTTTAAAAATGTCAGCAGAATCGTTGGATTTCTCCACAGATGCAGGCTGTTATTTTCAATCCACCCATGTCTGCATAGCACTAGAGCGGTCCCTCGGGGGAACTTTTAGACCCACACCCTCCCTCAACTACTTGGAGATTTGTGCTCCTGGGTTTCCAGATCGCAGCTGTAGTAAATTGGATTGCAAATGCAAACTGGAAAAAGTAAAGTTATAAGTTAGCGGAGAAAGCGACTCATCTTACTGATGCCTTTTTTCCTGACTCTAAAGACACATTTTTAATATATCCTACTGTATAAGTAAGTGGGTGTGAGGGTTGAGTATTAGACTAGCAACTTTGAAGTTCACTTTTATGTTTGGAAAAAGATCATTTTTTGATTTTGGACACAAAAATGGTAAGGTTCCACTTCTTCGTTCAACCCAATCAAACATCTTTATAGTTTTCAGGCAACAGACACCCTCCGATTGTTCCTTCTACTTTGCCAAAATACATCAGTTGCAACACCACTTGCAGCCAGTTAGCTCATGCCAATCTTATCAGCCTGTGCATTTGATGTACTGTAGATGCGACCTTTTGCTCAGTTTGTCTGAATTTCGCAAGTTTTCCTGTCCCACGACAACACTTATGTTTCCGAAATATTATTACTGTGGCAAGATTTGATGCATTTATGATTGTTGCAAAATCAGTGCTCCCCTAAATTCTTTCCAGGCACTTCTCTTCCATTGGTAGTCCAGCTTTCCATTGGTATTTTTGCTTGTTTGCATAGAGCAGGGGTGTCAAACTAAGTTCTTGGTGGTCCGCAGCTCTGCACAATTTACCATTAACCCCTATTAAACACATCGAGGCTGGGTTTCCTCATAACAATGCATCTTAAGACTGTTCTGTATGTGCATCGTTGCAACAATTGGTGCACCTCCAACATAATCTTGCAAGAACTTGTTCTACGTGCTACTTAGGAATGGTTGTCCATTTCCAAAGTGTTGAATTATAACCTCATGTGGAGTCGTATTCTGAACGTTTAACATGATAATCAGCATCTCCTGTTGATTAGCAATCAAGACGAGTCTATATTAAGCACCTACCTGTACTCTGAAGCCCAAAACAGAGGGGTAGGGGATGGGCTAAGGGGTAAAAATGGGATTGGACCCTAGGGGTTCTCAACCTTGTTGCTGGAGATCTACCTCCCTACAGATTTCAGCTCCAACTTTGATCAAACACACCTGAACTAACTATTTGGCACCGGAACATTCATTCATTCATCATTCATTCATTTTCTTCCGCTTTTCCGGGGCCGGGTCACGGGGGCAGAACTTGGAGAACCCCAGACTTCCCTCTCCCCAGACACTTCCTCCAGCTCCTCCGGGGGGATCCCGAGGCGTTCCCTGGCCAGCCGAGAGACATAGTCCCTCCAGCGTGGTCTGGGTCTTCCCCGAGGCCTCCTCCCGGTAGTACCGGGACAGGAACAGTACTTGATAATTAAAGGCAGGTGTGTTTAATATGGGCTGCAACTGAAATCTGCAGGAAAGTAGATCTCCAGGAACAGGATTGGTCACCCATGCTCTAGGTTTTATAATCGTTCTGCAAGTGTGTCCTTTGACTCAGAGTTACCTGGACTGCTGTGTAGTCTATCATGGTTAAGAGATTTGTTACTTACTGAGTCCATTGGGACTTGGTCTCAGCCTATTAGTTGTGCATCAGAACAGTACTTGATAGTTACAGGCAGGCATGTTTGATATGGACTGCAACTGAAATCTGCAGTAAAGTAGATCTCCAGGAACAGGATTGGTCACCCATGCTCTAGGTTTTTATGGTCGTTCAGCAAGTGTGTCCTTTGTCGACTTAGTGTTATGTGGACTGCTGTGTAGTAGATCGTGGTGAAGAAGAGATTCGTTACTTACTGAGTCCATTGGGACTTGGCCTCAGCCTATTGGTTGTGCATCAGAACAGTACTTGATAGTTACAGGCAGGTGTGTTTGATATGGGCGGCAACTGAAATCTTCAA
>CAIGQQ010032185.1:170825-190483 GCA_903798035.1 Danio albolineatus
ATTGACAAATAGTTGCAGGGAAATTAAACATGAGTAACAAAGCAGAGCCAGTAACGATCCTGTCTACTGTCCCAGGCGTCTCTCATGCTGGCCCCAGGCCATCTGGCAGTCCTTATTGTTGAGCTCTGCTATTCCTCTTTCTTTTTCTACTTTGGAGAAGAGAGGAGAACAAAGTATCACTGCTTAAAGGGCACCTATGGTGAAAAATCTACCTTTTAAGCTGTTTGGACAGTCATATGTGTAGGTATAGTGTATAGACTGCCATATTGGGGTGATATAAACACACCCAGTCCTTTTGGTTCAATTTAACAGCATAAAAACAATGGACCAATTGGAGCGGTTTTGAGACCGACCGCAACTTGACGTAGGAGTGCGTTCCCCCCGCCCACCGAATTGATTGACAGCTGCATATTAACATGTCTCCGTAGTAACGCGTATAATCATATCAACAAGACAGGACGTGCGCAAAGCAAGCGGGAATAAAAGATCTGTTCAGCGCTCTGTGATCATCAGTCATCATCAGATGTGATCAAGAGTGAGTTTCACAAGTTTAACATGTTTTAAAACAGTGCATGTTTGTGATAAACTACAGCGATTCACTTCAGCTTTACTTCATCAGCACAGCAGCGTGTCAGGACAGTTATAAAAGAAGACGCTTCAGTCTCGGTTTGTTGACGTTAAAGCAGGTTTATTTTGTACATTAACATAACAGATATCCATACAGCAGTGAATATTAACCTGTATCAGGATCGGTAGGCAGGGAGGACTAGCCTAAGGCCCCGTTTACACTAGTGCGTTTTCGTTTTAAAACGCATACGTTTTGCTACGGTTACGCCATCCGTCCACACTACACCGGAGTTTCCGAGGTGCGAAAACGGAGCATTCTAAAACGCTCCTGCTGCGTCTCGGTGTAGACGGTGGAAAACGGAGACATTGGAAAATAGGCGTGGCTGCTGAGATTTCGCTACGTGATTGGGGCGTTGGGTCATTGCGTATCCTTCCCTTATTCGTCAAGCGCACATGGCTATAACGTCACCGGCAGACGGCAGACCAGCCTTCTCTGTAAACACTGTATTTTCGATAGCCATGGATGTTTTATATTCATTTGTTACTTTAAGTAACAACTCGACCTCGTCGTCTGTCCACAAAAAGACCTCTCTTGCTTTTTTTGTCATCGCGTTCATCGTTCAACCAGCGTTTGTTGACTAACAATAACCAAATGCCGAGCGAGACACGTGCTTTCTGTTTATACTTGAACGCGCATGCCCAGAGTGCGCGAATGGTAACGTGATATACGTTTTTGGTGGCGTAATGTGGACGACATCTGTAGAGAGACGCTTGGGTTAAACGCTAGTGTGGATGCGGATCGTTTTCATGCTAAAACGCCGTTTAAAACTAAAACGCACTAGTGTAAACAGGGCCTAAAAGGGCCAGTACACAAAAACAGCAACAAGCTGTTTAGAGCTATAATACACAGACTTCACAAAGCTATAATCGATAATCTGATGGGTGTTTTGAGCTGAAACTCTACAGACGCATTCTGGGGACACAAAAGACTTATATTAAATCTACAAAAAGGGGTAAAAGATGTGCCATTTGAACAGACTCTGAAATGTTTTGTTTTTTCGGAACGGATTCATGAGTACGCATCAGACTCTGATAACAAGGTTCGTTTACATGATAAATTTTCCGCATATGAATACGGACAAAACATATAAGAAAATTTCTGACTTCAGTGTGCAAAGACCTTAACGATGACTAATGATTCTTGAAATAATATTGGGTAACTGACAAGATCTGGGGCGCCACGGTGGCGTAGTGGGTAGCACGTTCGTCTCACAGCAAGAAGGTCGCTAGTTTGAGTCCCGGCTGGGTCAGTTGGCATTTCTGTGTGGAGTTTGCATGTTCTCACCATGTTCGCATGGGTTTCCCCCAGTGTTTCCCAGTGTTGAGTTGCGGCTGGAAGGGCACCTGCTGCGTAAAACATATGCTGGATAAGTTGGTGGTTCATTCCACTGTGGCAACCCCAGATTAAATAGGGACTACGCCGACAAAAAATGAATGAATGAATATTAATGACTAATATGACAATATTCATATGATTTACGTACAATACAGTTTGTAAAGTCTTTTAGTAAATATTTTATACGAGAGGCTTGCTTTGTTTACCAAATAAAGTGGATCTAATTGGATTCGCATTGTAAACATTAAATAAATGCTAAAAAGGTATTTTATTTATTTAATACATTACGGTTTTAGTTAGGCGCCACGGTGGCCAAGTGGTTAGCACGTTCGCCTCACAGCAAGAAGGTCGCTGGTTCGATCCCCGGCTGGGCCAGTTGGCATTTCTGTGTGGAGTTTGCATGTTCTCCCCGTGGTTGCGTGGGTTTCCTCCGGGTGCTCCGGTTTCCCCCACAGTCCAAAGACATGCGGTACAGGTGAATTGGGTAAGCTAAATTGTCCATAGTGTATGTGTGTGAATGAGACTGTATGGATGTGTTTCCCAGAGATGGGTTGTGGCTGGAAGGGCATCCGCTGCATAAATCAAATGCCGGATAAGTTGGCGGTTCATTCCGCTGTGGCGACCCCGGAATAATAAAGGGACTAAGCCGAAAAGAAAATGAATGAACGGTTTTAGTTATGATACTCCCAAAATCATTCCGCATAAATCCGCACATTTTTAACAAAATTTCTGCGCAGAAATAGCAGAAAATGTCCGCAGATTCTATCTGGCCCTGCTGATGATTCTTGAAATAATAATAGTTATATGACAAGATCTGATAACGTGACATCTGACACTTCTGTTTTTCTTCCACACAGGTTGACTGCCCAAGAAACCTGGCCAAGTCTGTGACTGTTGAGTAAATGCTTCCCGACCAACACCCAAAACAAACACACACACACACACACACAAACACACACAAATATGGACTATCAAAAAAAAAAAAAAACATGAAGGCAATTGAAGAATTTTCTACATGTCAGCTTTCCTATAATAACAATCCTACAGAAGCTGAAATGTATTTTAAAGTAGGCGAATCTCATCTCCGACTCTGGAGGCTTCATATCATTGCTGTTGACTGGAATGTGATTATTATTATTATTATTATTATTATTTTTATTATTATTTGTATTCTTAATATTATTTGTTGGTTACATTTATGTGGTGGCGTGGTATGGGGTGGCAAAACTAGATGTTACACAGTGCAGCCTATAATATGTTTGTCTTATATGTTATTGTCTTATGATATAATATTCCTTTGGCCCAGATAGACTTCTAGATGCTTACTGTCAAATACACATCAGCATTTGTGTATCACAGAGTAACACAAGAGCCTCAGGACTCTCCGTTAGCAGCTTTCTCCTTAAAAACAAACATATATACTACATTTGTGGTACTAAAATGGAACTGTGAATCAGTGCTTAGTGATCATTTGCACACTATTTTGGTTATCCGCTGTGCTGCTATTTAAGTGGGTGTACTTGTTACTGATTAGCATATTTATCCCTGAATGACCATATTTGGAATTTCCTTTGCATGTGGATTTCTGTAGTTTTAGGAGGTTTGAATTGCATTGCGAACCAAATTCACAGTGCATCGATCTGAGACGTTAAAACATGTCTTGTGGTTTGTGAAACAGAAGGTAATACTTTACAATAACGTTCAATACTTTTATATGTATATGATATAAATTAATAAATTAATAAATTAAAGGGATAGTTCACCCAAAAATGAATCATTTACTCTTTTTCGATTGTTGTTTTTAAGCTTTACGAGTTTTTTTCTTCTGCTGACCACAAAAGATCTTTTAATGAATAATAAATCACTATAGAAGCCAATAAGTGCCAGTTTTCAGCATTCTTCGAAGTATCTTCTTTTGTAGGTTATGAACAAGTGGAGTAAATTATGGAATATTTTTCATCTTTGGGTACACTCTCCCTTTTTTCCCAAATTTAAACCATTGTTGCATTAACTAATGAGGGCGAATTGAGACTTGTTGTAAAGTGTTAGCCTAAACACTGCATATTGTTTATCTAGAAGCTTCTTTCATTCCTTTTGCAAGGAAAAATGAATGAGAGACTCTGCCAGAAATGTAAAGTATCAAGTTTATGAAGTCAGTGAATGTGTCGTCTAATCGTTTTAGAGAAGTTTCTATGTGCTTTTGCCAAACTGGGTCATAGAAATCGTCGCGTCTATTTAGATTTCATGTAAGGAGGTCTACTAGACCAGTCAGCCATTTTGAAATTCAATGAAATGTTTACTAGGCTTAAAGGAACGGTCTACTTTATTTGGAAATATGCTCATTTTAATACTCCCATAGAGTTGAGCAGTTTAGCTTTACACATTTTTGAATCCGTTCAGCCAATATCAGAGTCTAAGCACTTTAGCTTAGCATAAATCATTGAATCGGATTAGACCATTAGCGCCTTACACATTTTTTTTAAGAGTTATGCAAGTTAAAAGTGTTAAGAAATTTGCCATTTTATAGGTCGATATGCCTAGGAACTATACTCTCATTCTTGTTTGATAGAAGAGTTCCTTGATTATTACACCAGAATGAGAGTATAGTTCCCAGTCTAGTCATACTGACCTAATTTTTTTTCCACTTTAATTTGTCTAATATGTGTAAAATAAATGTAGAAGATTCAAGTTTTAAATAAGAAAATAATCAAAATGTTTTGTTTTTTTTTTGGTGCAGATGCTAATGGTCTAATCCGCTTCAATTATTTATGCTAAGCTAAGCTAAAATCGACTGAATGGATGAAAAAATGGGTAAACTCAACTTTTTAACTCTACAATACTTGAAAAAAGAAGTGTTTCTTTAATTTAGACAAAGATAATTTGCATATTGGGTTTTGAAGTACCATCTTTGCTTACCACAAAAGTTCCGTGACAAAGAAGTACCACAAAAAATCTGTGACGTTGCTGTCTCAACATACTGTATCTGTAGTTACTCTTCAAGTGTCAATTATAATCCGTCACTGAAAGGAATCTAAGATAGTTAAGCAGTTTAGCTTTACACATTTTTTAATCCATTCAGCCAATATCAGAGTCTACCAGGAGCACTTTGGCTTAGCTTAGCATAAATCATTGTATCAGATTAGACCATTAGCATCTTGCACAATTTTTTTTTTTTTTTTTTTTAAAGGGTGAGTTAAATGTGAGTTAAAAGTGTTATGAAATGTGCTATTTTATAGGTCGATATTGCTAGGAATTATACTCTTATTCTTGTTTGATAGCAAATTTCCTTGATTATTACACCAGAATGAGAGTATAGTTCCTTGTCTAGTCATATTGACTTAGAAAGTAGTGTTTTTTAAAAAAATTGTCTGTGTACAATAAGTGCAGAAGATTCAAGTTTTTAATAAGAAAATTATTTAAATTATTATTTTTTTTTTTGGAGCAGATGCTAATGGTCTAATGCGATTCAATTATTTATGCTAAGCTAAGCTAAAATTAGCTGAATGGATTCAAAAATGCTAAAACTCAACTGTTTAACTCTACGGGACTTTAAAAAAGGAGGAGTGTTTCATGTAATTGAGACAAAGATAATTTGCACATTGGGATTTGAAGTACCATCTTCGGTTACTACAAAGGTTTAGTAGATCTGTGACGTTGCCGTCTCAACTGTATCTGTAGTTACTCTTCGAGTGTCAATCATAATCCGTTACTGAAAGGAATCTAAGATAGAGTTAAGCAGTTTAGTTTTACACAATTTTTAATCCATTCAGCCAATATCAGAGTCTACCAGGAGCACTTTAGCTTAGCTTCGCATAAATCATTGAATCGGATTAGACCATTAGCATCTTGCACAATTTTTTTAAAAAGAGTTATGCGAGTTAAAAGTGTTATGAAATTTGCTATTTTATGGGTCAGTATTGCTAGGAACTATACTCTCATTCTTGTTTGATAGCAAAGTTCCTTGATTATTACACCAGAATGAGAGTATAGTTCCTAGTCTTTCTAGTCATACTGACCTAGAAAATAAATATTTTTTCATTTTCATTGGTCTAATATGTGTACAGTAAATACAGAAGAGTCAAGTTTTAAATAAGAAAATGATCAAAATGTAATTTTTTGGAGCAGATGCTAACGGTCTAATCCGATTCAATTACTTATGCTAAGCTAAGCTAAAATCGACTAAATTGTTTCAAAAATGGTAAAACTGAAGTGTTTAACTTTAGGTGACTTGTAAATTGAGCTTATTTCCAAAAATTGGGAAATATTTCTTTAATTAAGACAGATAATTTTGCATATTGGGTTTTGAAGTACCGTCTTCGGTTACCACAAAAGCTTAGTAAATCTGTGACGTTGCCGTCTCAACATACTGTATCTGTAGTTACTGTACGAGTGTCAGTTATAATCAGTTACTGAAGGGAATCTAAGCTACAGCTCAACAGTGTACTTGAAGTATATATATATGCATGAAACTTTTGGCTTCCAATCGTCGTTTTCATTATTATGGAAATCTCTGAGGCCTTGTTCTAAAGGAGACTTTAAACGCGTCTCCGGTTTACAGTAGTACTGCCAAAGAACGCAGAGGAAAACCGAGAACATTAATACACGCGCCCCCATACTACGCCACACTCACTTTTGATTGCTTCCATGGGACCATTTTCTTGTTTTATTTCTATTGGGTATAGAAGGCTTCTATTTTATATACTGCTTTATTTGCAATTAAACGCATATGTACTTTGATTCACATGTGATTTTTAAACCTTAATTTGTTCTGCATAAAATCAACATGATTATCGATATCGTCTGAATCTTCTGTTTAAAGAGCCAGAAATCTCTGCTATTTATGGCGTGTAACCAAAGGTTGAAGAAAGGTCATGATGAAGGTACAGTACAGTTCTAGAGCTATATACGATTCTATTTTTGTTACTCATGAAAATGGGTGTAAATATTCCATGGACTTTAATTGTAGCATTGATCTTTGGTCTGTGGAGCACTGAAGTGCGTTGCATCTTAGGGTGCTTTCACACCTGTTGTTCCGAAACAGGGATTCGGATTGTTACAATGTTGCACTTTGTACTTGGTGCGGTTCGCTTTCACATGGCAATGTTTCTAAACAGACCAAAACAGCTAAGGCAGGTGCGAGTAAACTCTCCTCACATTGGTCAGAGTTTCACGGTTTGTTTAGCAGAGTCCCGCTCAGCTGTCATGCGTCCTTATATTAATTTATGGCAATGAGCAAGACATTATAAGCGGAAAGCTACGCTTTAATTTTAAACGGTGACACCCACAGGTGTTATCACCAATAGGGATGGGCGATACCAATATTTTTACAGGAGCACTTTAACTTAGCTTAGCATAAATCATTGAATTGGATTAGACCATTAGCATCTTGCACAATTTTTAAAAAGAGTTATGCGAGTTAAAAGTGTTATGAAATTTGCTATTTTATGGGTCAATATTGCTAGGAACTATACTCTCATTCTTGTCTGATAGCAAAGTTCCTTGACTATTACACCAGAATGAGAGTTTAGTTCCTAGTCTTTCTAGTCATACTGACCTAGAAAATAAATATTTTTTTCATTTTTATTCGTCTAATATGTGTACAGTAAATACAGAAGAGTCAAGTTTTAAATAAGAAAATGATCAAAATGTAATTTTTTGGAGCAGATGCTAACGGTCTAATCCGATTCAATTACTTATGCTAAGCTAAGCTAAAATCGGCTAAATTGTTTCAAAAATGGTAAATTGCGCTTTTATTTTAAACGGTGACACCCACAGACGTCTTCACCAATAGGGATGGGCGATACCAATATTTTTGTTTCCGATACCAAGTATTTTAAGACAAGTATCGTCGATATCGCTACCAATACTTTAATTACATATTTTATAGTGATTAAAAAAAATGTTTATCACCTTTATTATAATTATTATTATGATCATTATTATTATTATTAATATTATTATTAATATTAAATTAAACACAAAACACATGATTCCTTTTTACATTTATTAAAATAACAGAACTAAAATTGCATGGCACCATATATGACGAAAAATACTACACTGCAGAAACCTTGTTTAAGTAAAAAAGTAGATCTCTCCCAGTTATTATGTGTACTTAAACTTTGCATTTTATTTGATAAACAAGTTTATTTAAAACTGTTTAAACTAAACTACAAAAAAATCAAAATGCCTTTACTTGAGTAGGCTGCAGTCTATTGTCCTGAACCCTGTGAAATATATCAGAAATCTGATATATGCCAGTTTACACAAATTACATAAATGACAGAGTTTAGAGTAGGGTTCCCCCTCAGCGTACTACGTACTCAGCCTGTCTGTACTACTGAGCCGTGAGCTAACGCTGACCCATTAGCGGAGATACAGCGGAAGGATATTATAGTTCCCATTCGTGTTCCTATTTAAGTAAATATTTATATAATATGTGGCGCTATAATTATTGAGATATTTTACTCAGTAAGAAAACCCCCAGAAAAGATTGATACTTTTACTTAAGGATCGATCCTTTTGATACATTCCCAGTATCGAAAATATTGATACTTCAGGATCGATCCGCTCATCCCTAATCACCAAGTATAAATCAGAGGTAGGCCCTTGGCTAGAATAATGCATTATAGGCTTTACATTATAGAAAGTATAACAGATAAACCAAGACTGCAGTTCGGTTATGCCGAGTTCAGACTGCATGATTTTCACAGTAGTCGTGTCACTGATGTTTTCACACTGCATGACTATCTGGGCTAGTGTTCTGTCGCTGCTTTGTTTACACTGCAAGATGGATCGGTGACACGGAGTTTCACACTGCATGACTTCAAAATAGGAAGAATCGCCGACAACTTTGTCCAAACTACGTCTCACACCCAAAAACACGTAGTATATCTTTTGTTATCAACTACATAACGAGAAAGAAGCCTTTAATGGGGTAGAAAATGTACATATTTGCTCACCTGGCTTTGAAGGGAAAATTAAAAAAATAAGTTCAGTGGTCTTTAAAGACATTGTATCATGAACCTTATGCTGAGTTCAGACTGCATGATTTTAGCCCCGATTTTGACTCGCCGACAGGTTTTGAGAAATCGCCGACAAATGCCTGAAATCACAGGAGAATCGGTGCTCGTTCACGCGAGTGACAATCACACAATATGAACTATCAAAGACGCGATCTGAGAGAATCGCTGATGAGTCGCCGATACCTAGGAGATCTTTGGCGTGCTGAATATCTGGAGCTGTTGGCGATTCAAATCATGCTGTGTGAAATGTGTTTTGACTGAACATAACATCGGCGATCGCCTACAGCCAATGAGAGAGCAGCATTCACTAGTGTGGGTACCTGCAGGCTAGAGGGAGGTTGGGGGACAAGTTAAAAGCGCTTATTTTCAGTTTATTCTGACAAAAAAATAGGAGGGAAAATGAGTGTAAATTTGGCAGAAGCCCCCGTGTCTGTTTGACGTGTCATGTGAGCAATATCACAACCCAACCCGGTCAAAAAATAAAAACAGTTGAGGAGAAATTGCTAATTCCCTTCAAAGCCAGGTGAGCTAATATGGACATTTTCTATCCCATTAAAGGCTTCTTTCTCGTTATGTAGTTGATAACAAAAGATATACTACGTGTTTTTGGGTGTGAGACGTAGTTTGGACAAAGTTGTCGGCGATTCTTCCTATTTTGAAGTCATGCAGTGTGAAACTCCCTGTCGCTGATCCATCTTGCAGTGTAAACAAAGCAGCGACAGAACGCTAGCCCAGATAGTCATGCAGTGTGAAAACATCAGGCTTCATGATTTTCACAGTAGTCGTGTCACTGAACTCGGCATAACAGACAGCTCTCATTAATAGTTAACATGCGTTCACTTTCGTATTTGACATGAAACGCACGTTTACCAGTAGGAATGACATCCCGCCCTATTCATAATTCTCTCTTCATATCGTCATATATGCCTATTACATATCCATATACTGTGATATAACCGAGCTCGGATCGTTTTGCTTTCTCACTACAATCGATCTGCTCCAGAGTTTGTTTCAATCAAGCCGAGACCACCTCATTCAGACGATCTCGGACCGATTGTTTTGGCTCGGATCTGAGCGCGATTGCTGGATTCGCAAATGCCAAACGAACAACGCTAACTGGGGAATCGAGACAGATTCCGAAACAAAAGTCTAGGTGTGAAAGCACCCTGAGAAACACCTTCAAGATTTGTGGTAGCTAGTTTTCTTTCTTCCTAGATCAGTTGTGCCATCCTTAAATAGAGTTTAAGATGTAATTTCGGAGGCATTTATCACTGTTTAAGGTTAAGCATGTCATGTGTTTGGGCAGTGTGATCTGGATTTAAAATCATGATTCAGAAGTTAATAAAACATGTAGTGTTTTTAACGCTCTGCTTGCATTCATTTAACTTTGCTCAGGATCTTCTGAGAAAAAAAAAAGCACTTTCTCGAAATGAGATTTAGAAAATAGCAAGATTTTAAAAATAGTATTCATGTTTTATGTAATTTAATAAACACTCACTGGCCACTTTATTAGGTACACCTGTCCAACTGCTGGATAACGCAAATCAGCCAATCACATGGCGGCAGCTAGATGCATTTAGGCACGTAGACATGATCAAGATGATCTGCTGCAGCTCAAACCGAGTATCAGAATGGGGAAGAAAGGTGATTTAAGTGACTTTGAACGTGGCGTGGTTGTCAGACGGGCTGGTCTGAGTATTTCAGAAACTGCTGATCTACTGGGATTTTCACGCACAACCATCTCTAGTGTTTAGAGAGAATGGTCTGAAAAAGAGAAAATATCCAGTAAGCGGCAGTTCTGTGGGCACAAATGCCTTGTTGATCTCAGAAGAGAACGGCCAGATTGTTTCCGGCTCAGAAAGGCAACAGAAACTCGAATAACCACTTGTTACAACCGAGGTCTGCAGAAGAGCATCTCTGAATGCACAACACGTCCGACATATATGTAACCCTCTTCATTGATGTGCTTCCCCAAAATATCTCTGAGTTGTGTATGCGTGTTAGGATGAATAAGAAGGACACCAAGACCGTGGTTGAGGCAAACAGCTTTCCCTTTAATGGACTCCTCTCTTCATTTTGTCACTCTCACAGCAGAAATGGCACTGTAACAACTTTACCACAAGGAAACACATCTCAGTACATCACAAAACAACCTCAAAGATTACAATGTGTAATAAATAGGCCTGTCACGATATCTATTTATTGTTGTACGATATATTGCACCAAAATATATCGCGATAAACGATATTATTGTCATTTTAAGACTATTTTAGGCCACTCATTATAGAATGCCAGAATGGCAATATAATAGCAACATAACGCAAGCACACTATTCAAAAGAACACATAATATTTTATTCTTAAGAATATTTAATTAAGTCATTTTAAAAATGTATTGATTAGGCATTGGAATCACAATGTAAAAACGCACATCGAAAACAAATAATAATAAATGTTAAATGTAAATACTACAGTGTTTTTTTTAACCATACTGACACTGACACCTCAAACAGAGATAGAGAGGTTGTACAAACAGCTAAAATGTTGCAAGAATTGTTTTTGAGGTATGGCCGATATATATTGCATCACCAAAAATCATTGAGGTATTGTGCGATAAGTCGATATGTTGATTTATTGTGACAGGCCTAGTAATAAATTATTATAAATAATGTACTTGTAGCTACACCTAGTAAACTAGCTGTTCACAAACTAACTCAAACACTGAAACAACATATGACAGGCAACTATAAATGTTAAATATATTCAGAATATACAGAACCAACCAAATAAAAATGCAATCAAACCTAAAACAACACAAAATGTGCTCCGCCGCATGGAAACATCCAAAATATAGTCAATAATAATAGTCAATCTATCAAAAATAAGCACCTCTACACATAAGTTACTATCCTAACTGTCACACATCTCTTAAAATAACGCGGATGGCAAATATTAACAAAATTCAACAGATTCTGTGTAGAGCTGGAACAATCCTCCTTACCTTTCCCACAAGGAAACACAACTGAGGCCAAACAACAGCCCGTCTTCCTATCACAACACACAACTCCCCCAGAGGAAAGGAAGAGCTGTAACATCTTCCCTACATATATGTCAAGGAATGGAATGTCAACAAATCAGGTGAATCCAGCATGGTGTGAAAGAAGATGAACTGCTGGAGATCGCAAATGACGGCTGCCTTTTGAGGGCTATTCGCGTGTTAGTGTGACACGCTCGCGCCTTCCAGATGCACCCAGTTGAACGTATGGCAGAAGCGCACCGCAAGTCACGTGACAATCAGCTTCACATTTTGGTAGACATCTCAGACGAACACCGAACACCCGAACACTGCAGTGCTTTGTGATTTTCTCCATAACTAAAACTTGTATCAGGGCGCCACGGTGGCGTAGTGAGTAGCACGTTCGCCTCACAGCAAGAAGGTCGCTGGTTCGAGCCTCGGCTGGGTCAGTTGGCATTTCTGTGTGGAGTTTGCATGTTCTCCCCGTGGTTGCGTGGGTTTCCTCCGGGTGCTCCGGTTTCCCCCACAAGTCCAAAAACATGCAGTACAGGTGAATTGGGTAAGCTAAATTGTCCGTATTTTATGTGTGTGAATGAGAATGTATGGATGTTTCCCAGAGATGGGTTGCGGCTGGAAGGGCATCCGCTGCGTAAAACAAATGCTGGATAAGTTGGCGGTTCATTCCGCTGTGGCGACTCCAGATTAATAAAGGGACTAAGCCAACAAGAAAATGAATGAATGAATGAATGAATAAAACTTGTATCAGAGCTACTGCAATGTTTTGTCAGCTTGTCATCCTCTGAGAAAACGGTTGATGTTCGTCGATCAATCTACGTAAATTCCTCCCCCTTGCCCCCGATCCGCGGTAAAACTGTCAAGTGTTGCCTGGTCCGTGGTGATAAGAAGGTTGGGGACCACTGCAGTAGCTGATATTGAGACAAAGGCGCCAGCATGCCAACGGATACAATGAGCACACACGATACTACGATATTCCTTCAAAAGCAGATCGTAGAGACATTTACGCCCTATTCACACGGGGCGTCAGCGTCAATGCTTCCCATTCACTTTGAATGGGTGACGTCAGGCGTTGCCGAACTGCATTGTGGATCCGTCTGCGCCGCTTCAGTGGCGTTGCTCGCTGCAGAAGTTGGGAGTTTCTCAACTTTTCAAGCACCAACGGAAGCGTCAGCCAATCAGATCGCTGTATGCAAATACACCAGCTCAGACAATAGCCAAGTGCTGACTAATTTCATTGGCTGACGCTGCTATGACAATCGCGTCAGCCCCAACTTCAGACACGCCCTCTGTCAAGCGTTGAAGCTGAAGCCCTGCGTGAATGGGGCGTTAAATCATCTGTGATCAAAAATCGTCATATCGCTACTCTGTACCATAGACTGTAAAAAATATGGACGTAGTATCCGTGACGTCACCCACAGGTTTCTGAAGAGCGCAAAAGAGGCCACAAGTGGGCGTTGCCAACTGGCGCCATTTTGTTGGCGCGTCACTGCTCCAGCTGGGGGTATCCAAATAAGAGCAAAGAGGCGGAGCCTGAGCAAAGCAACAGAAGCATGCTAGCATTTTGCTTTAGTTCGGGAGAAAAGCATAATGCTTCGTTACCTGCGACTCGTTAGTGTTCTGAGCACATGTGCTTGGCTGTACACTATATTAATAAAGTGTTAAACCTTTTTAAAAACACTGTTGTAATATACTGAGCCACTAAACATTGTTCTTATGACGTTTTTCTACAGGAGGGAAATGCGAATTACTTCCAAACACTTCAGATATAGTCTGTGTTAGTAAATGCAAGGGTATTTAAGAAATCCAGGCAAAAAACTGTATGACAACGCTTGATGACTGTTCTAGAGCCTACAGCTGATCAATCTGTCAGATTCTGGAGGGCATTACAGCTCTAAAGACAATTATAAATGAGAAATTATCTTAAATAAAGCAAGTACATTTATAAAGATGGTATTTAAGTGTATCATTTGACTCACCTGGGAAATGGAGACCCCGTGAACGGTTTGTGAGCACAATTAACTGCATACAGCGTGCCATATCATCTGATAAATGTAGGAAATAATTACAAAAGGCGACTCACTGTGTAAAGCCACAAAAATAAGACGTATATACCGAGTTCAGCGGCTAATCAGACGGAATCAGCTGAGGTGACGTGACGGCAACCAGCGAGACCTAGCTGTCACTCAAGTGGCCACGCCCTTAATTATGCAAACTTAATATAAAGGAAACGTAGGAGTTATAAAACAATTCACCCCCTCAGAGTTGTCATGAAGGGTAATATTTGCTATATGCATCAAAACCATCAATTGTACCAGGCTGTAAACATGTTTTTACAACCTGTAAAAATGGCCAATTTACCATTGAAGTCAGAAACCCCCTGGAGTTCCTGGAGCCAGCCCCCGAAGGCGAGTCGATGTATTGCAGTTTCAGTTACTTCCGTATTGGCTTCCCGAGGGGGAGAGCGAGAGGTTGCCGCTTGCTATGTACACGCCAGGGATCACCAATCTCGGTCCTGGAGGTCCGGTGTCCTGCAGGGTTTAGCTCCAACTTGTCTCAAAACACATGCCTGGATGTTTCAAGTATACCTAGTGAGAGCTTAATTAGCTTGTTCAGGTGTGTTTGATTAGGGTTGGAGCTAAAATCTGCAGGACACCGGACCTCCAGGAACAAGTTTGGTGATCCCTGCGCTATACTATATCTGTCCAAACAGCTTTCAAAAGATGATTTTGCATGATAGGTGCCCTTAAAAAGTTCCCTTTACCCCAAAACAGAGCAGAAAGGAGTTTTGCTATGACTCCAGCTGAACGGATCTTGGCAGCATGTAGCCTGTGGAAGCGCCTGCGTCATGCTTGTTGATGACTGGATTGTTTTATTGGCTTGAGCGGAAAGTAGGTCAGGGAGTTTGTTGCCGAACACAAACTTCTCTAAAGAAAGCCAACAGTAACCCCTCACACTTATGTGTATGCGGCCACTTTATATGTGAAATGTCCGTTCGCTGCCAGGTCTGAGCTCATTCTCAGGTCTCTTGGGTGCTTCAGTGTGCCGCTTCTCCAGCCACAACAATAACTCATTGGGGTGTAGTGTCTGCCAGAAACATAAATGTAAATATTATAGTGGCCTTGTGGCTCTTTAAGGTAATAAATTATGGCAAACACACATTGTTCAACCTGATATTAAAACCTAGTGATGTTTTGTTTTAATACAAGAGCTCTACAGAGCAGATTTGGCCAGTGTATCTTTATTATCTATGAAAATAGTTGGATAATTAGCATCAGGCTTTTACTTCATTATTAAGCAGACTCATTGAAGGCCGTTTATTGTCCATCGGCTTAGTTTCTGTTTCAGAGGTCACCACAGTGCAATGAACCGCCAACTATTTCGGCATACGTTTTGCGCAGTAGATGCAGCTGCAACCTAGTACACACTGATACTCTACGGACAGTTTAGTTCATCCAATTCACCTATAGCACATGTGTTTGGACTGTGCGGGAAACCCACGTTAACACGGGCAAAAAACATGCAAACTCCACACAGAAATTCCAACTGACCTAGCCGGGAGTGCTATGCATAGAGCCACCGTGCTGCCCATTTAATGAATGCCAGTCTGGATGAATGTAAAAAGTGTGTGTGTAGTGTTAAATAGCCAGTTGATTGGAAATGGGTTCCTCGGCCTACATTTTTGTGGATGTAAAATATGTTACTTTGTGTACATTTCGTTGATTTTACATTGCTTTTATGTGTTTTGTTGAACCACGTTTCACTGGACTTAAACCTGAGCGCTCTGCATTGCAACGGTGATTGTGTAAGGAGAAGATCCATTTGTCACGTAGTCATAAAGCCATATGTTTAGCTTTTTATGAACGCTTGAAGTTCCATATATGGCTGAACTTCCAGATGTTTGTATCTGTGCATAGTGCACATAAAGGAGACACCTGCACTTGTAGTCTTCTGATTTTGGTTATTTAATTTATTTATTAATTTTTTATATATATAAATCAAAACAATTATATATATTTTTCATTTTATTGTGTATTATTATTATTATTTCATTTTCTTGTCGGCTTAGTCCCTTTATTAATCTAGGGTCGCCACAGCGGAATGAACCGCCAACTTATGCCTCATGTGTTTTACGCAGCGGATGCCCTTCCAGCTGCAACCCATTACTGCGAAACATCCATTCACACTCATACACTACGGCAAGTTTAGCTCACCCAATTCACCTATACCACGTCTTCGGACTTGGGGAAACCAGAGCACCTGGAGGAAACCCACTCGAACACGGAGAGAACATGCAAACTCTACAGAGATGCAGACTGACCGAGCTGAGGCTCGAACCAGTGACCTTCTTGCTGTGAGGCGATTGTGCTACCTACTGTGCCACCATGAGCCCTTATTATTATTATTATTTATATATTTATTTATCTTATTTGTTTGTTTATTTATTTAGCTTTATTGTTTTGTTTTGGTTGTGTAAAAAAACATGTCTGCAATAGATCCCAACCAAGCGGCAACCTCCCGCTCTCCCTCGGGAAGCCAATACGGAAGTAACTAAGACTTGCAATTCATCGAAAATTCCGCTAGTCCTGGCTGTCCTGGCTCCATAATAGAGCAAATCTCCAATGAGCCCACTGGCGAAATGGCCAATTTTACAGCAGAAAAAAAGGTGTTTACAGCCTGGTACAAAGAGCGATTTTGGTTCATATAGCTTATATCACCCTTCAAGACAACTGTGAGGGGGGTGAATTTTTTTATAACTCATCCGTTTCCTTTATATTAAGCTAAATTAAGTTTGCATAATTAAGGGCGTGGCCACTTGAGTGACAGCTAGTCGCGCTGGTCGCCGTCACGTCACCTCAGCTGATTCCGCCTGATTCATCGTATTTTTGTGTTGTTTTATATGGCTTTACACAGTCAGTTGCCTTTTGGAATTATTTCCTGCAATTATCAGATAATATGGCATGCTGTGTGCACTTAATTGTGCTCACAAACCATTCACGTGGACTCACGTTTCCCAGGTGAGTGAAATTATATACTTATACCATCTCTATAAATGTAATTGCTTTATTTCGGATAATTTATGATTTATAATGTTCTTCAGAACTCTAATGCACTCCAGAATCTGACAGATTGATCAGCTGTAGTCTATAAAATCGTCATCTGAAGCGTTGTCATACAGTGTTCTGCCTGGATTTCCTAAATAGCCCTGCATTTACTAACACAGACTATATCTGAAGTATTTGGATGTAATCCGCACTTTCTTCCTGTTGAAAAACGTCTTAAGAACGATTTTAAGTGGCTTGATGTATTACAGCAGTGTTTTCAACAGACTAAACACTTTATTGATATAGTGTACAACCAAGCACGTGTGTTCAGAACACAAACGAGTCGCAGGTAATGAAATATGATGTGTTTCTCCCATAAGAAAGCCCTAAGCTTAATGCCAGCATGCGTTCCGTAGCTCCGCTCATGCTCCGCCCACGCTCCGCCCCTTTGCCCTTGTTTGGTATGCCTCGGTTGGTGCGATGACGCGCGAACAAAATGGCGACGGTTGGCCACGCCTACTAGTGGCTTCTTTTGGGTTCATCAGAAACCTATGGGTGACGTCACGGATACTACGTCCATATTTTTTACAGTCTATGATCCCAACACACTGTTTTCACTGTTTTGTTTTGTTTTGTTTTGTCTTCTTTCATTTTTTTAATTTATTAATTTTTTTTAAGTGTATTTTTTTTCTGCTGGAAGGGCAATTGCAGCATAAAACATATGCCAGTGTAATTGGCGGTTCATTCCACTGTGGTCACCCCTGATAAATTAGAACCTAAACCGAAATTGCGTAAGTTGCGTAAGTGAGCGTTTTTTTATTTCACTTTATTTTTGTTTTGTTTATTTTGTTTTTCATTCATTCATTCATTTTCTACTGCTTATCCGGGGCCGGGTAGCGGGGGCAGCAGTCTAAGGAGAGAACCCCAGACTTCCCTCTCCCCAGACACTTCCTCCAGCTCCTCGGGGTGGATTCCGAGCCGTTCCCAGGCCTCTGGAACACCTCTATGTATGCATGTATGTATATGTATATGTATATATATATATAGATGTCACGGTGGTGCAGAAGGTAGCACAATCGCCTGACAGCAAGAAGGTCGCTGGTTTGAGCCTCGGCTGGGTCAGTTGGCATTTCTGTGTGGAGTTTGCATGTTCTCCCCGTGGTTGCGTGGGTTTCCTCCGGTGCTCCGGTTTCCCCCACAAGTCCAAAGACATGCACTGTAGGTGATTTGGGTAAGCTAAATTGTCCGTAGTGTATGAGTGTGAATGGGATTGTATATGTGTTTCCCAGTGATGGGTTGCAGCTGGAAGTAAATCCACTTTGTAAAGCATATGCTGGATAAGTCGTCAATTTAACAGGAATCTCCAGACACAACACACATGCACACTTCTGACATCTCACACTCATTTATGACTTTTATTTCAAAACAAAAGAACACAGTAAAAGAACTTAAAATGTAATAAAGAGTCATTTGGAAAATGATTCATTTGCATGATTCCTTAAAAAAAACATATATGATTGAACACGGACATATATGATTTCTCTGATGTTAATTACCCATAAAACCATCATGAAAACAGGGTTTGGGAATCATAGAAACACAACATTGGTGTCACAATGGGACTGCAATAACTTAGACAAGTGCTCTTTAGAAGGAAAGGATTGTTGAATCTGATGTATTGTGACAATAATATATACACCATGTAATTATGAACAAAAACAAACTCGTATATCAAACGCAGTGGACTCTGGGTTGTAAATAGTTTCTCTGGCAAAAATAATTTCCAATGCGAAAAGCTGCTGTGGTTATTCACGGCGGTTTAAAAGTTGTGCTTCAATATGATTCAGAATCTCAATCATGCCTCGACAACAACAACACAATAAAACCTTGTATTTAAAACAAATCTACACAGGGATACGTATTTATACACGCAGCATGTAAGAAACATTTAGTAATAATAAACAATGCACACATACACCGTTACAACTGTGACGTGCAAAAAGTAAGGTGATGTTGCTTATTTTACATACATTTCAGATTTGTCTCTGACGTTTCAAGTCCGTCTCCATAAACACCTCAACATGTACGTCAGTGTTTCCCAACCCGGTTCTTGAAGGCACACAAACAGTACATATTGTGGATGTCTCCCTTATCTGTCCAGGTTTTGGAGTCTCTTCTAATGTTCTGATGAGCTGATCCAGGGGTGTTTGATTAGGGAGAGGTTGAAAATGTGTACTGTTGGTGTGCCTTCGGGAACAGGGTTGGGAAACACTGCTGTACATCATCAATAAGATTTGTATTTACAAAGTGTGAATGATGACCTTTTCTTTAGAGAAAATTATTCATTTAATTATTCATGATCTGGAGTTTCGTTAATAAATCCGAAGACCAAACTTCGTTCTCGAACCCAATCAAAGCCACCAAAATGACTATTGCACAAATAAATGTTGATAACCTGAACAAGCGACGGCCTTCCTGTGGCAAAACACTGAACTAAGAAGGTATATTTATATATATGTATGTATGTATGTATATATATGTATATATGTGTGTGTGTGTGTGTATGTGTATATATATATATATATATATATATAT
>CAIGQQ010032185.1:196609-223040 GCA_903798035.1 Danio albolineatus
TGGAGTGTACAGAGTGTATCGTGTGTGTATAAGTATGGAATGTGTATCATGTGTCATATGTTTGGAGTGTACAGAGTGTATCGTGTGTGTATATGGAATGTGTATAGAATGTGTCATGTGTGTATAAGTATGGAACGTGTACAGAGTGTATCATACATGTATAAAATGTATCGTGTGTGTGTATATGTATAGCGTGTACACACACCAGAGACCCAGGTTCTATCCCAGACCCTGACAGGAATCAGCCAATCACATGGCAGCATCTCAACACATTTAGGCATGTAGACATGATGATCTGCGGCCGTTCAAACTGAGCATCAGAAAGGGGATTTAAGTGACTTTGAACGTGGCATGGTTGTTGATGCAAGACAGGCTGGTCCCAGAACTGCTGATCTACTGGGATTTTCACGCACAACCATCTCTAGGGTTGACAGAGAATGGTCCGACAAAGAGAAAATATCCAGTGAGCGGCAGTTCTGTGGGCGCAAAGGCCTTGTTTTTGCCAGAGGTCAGAGGAGAATGGCCAGACTGGTTCCAGCTGATAGAAAGGCAACAGTAACTCAAATAACCTCTCGCTACAACCGAGGTCTGCAGAAGAGCATCTCTGAACACACAACAGGTCCAACCTTGAGGCAGATGGGCTACAGCAGCAGAAGACCACTATAGACAATAGAAGATTGGAAAAACGTTGCCTGGTCTGATGAGTCTCAATTTCCGCTGCGACATTCGAATGGTAGGGCCAGAATTTGGCGTCAACACCATGAAAGCATAGATCCATCCTGCCTTGTACCAACGGTTCAGTCTGGTGGTGGTGTAATGGTGTGGGAGATATTTTCTTGGCAAACTTTGGGCCCATTAGTACCAATTGAGCATCGTGTCAACACCACAGCATACCTGAGTATTGTTGCTGACCATGTCCATCCCTTTATGACCACAGTGTAACCATCATCTGATGGCTACTTCCAGCAGGATAACACACCATATCATAGAGCACGAATCATCTCAGACTGGTTTCTTGAACATGACAGAGTTCACTGTACTTAAATGGCCTTCACAGTCACCAGAGCTCAATCCAATAGAGCACCTTTGGGATGTGGTGGAACGGGAGATTGGCATCATGAATGTGCAGCCGACAAATCTGCCACAACTTCGTGATGCTATAATGTCATTATGATAAAATCTCTGAGAAATACTTCCAGTGCCTTGCTGAATCTACGCCATGAAGGATAAAGGCATTTCTGAAGGCAAAACGGGATCCAACCCGGTACTAGTGAGGTGTACCTAATAAAGTGGCCAGTATGTATAAGTTATAGCTATAGAAAAGGAGCACAAATATACACTATTTAAAATGTTAGATATGCAGAATATATAGAAAACAGAACTAAATAAAATTCTTAGCTGTAGAAAACAGAAGTGTTTCTAACAAAGTGCCTGGTGCATAGACGCAAGTGTGTCCTACAGTGTATTCTTCTAGTCAAGCCCCTCACCTGCCCGAAGCACACTCCGAACTACACTCTATATTAACAACAACACATTAAATACAGCAAATAAACTGTGATAATGTGAGAAATCTTGACTGTGGATAAACTGATATTACTGAGGTCTCATTTCTGCAGGTTAAATTTGGCGAGGAATCAGTCGTGACCCACATGTGACGCGAGTTCTTCTTTAAATGAATGATTACAGTAGCTTTCAATAGCAATGTCTGCCAAGCCCCTTAGACTGAGCTCAAACCTAGCTTGGACAGCCTTTACCTCCTGTGCCCCATTATATAAGCAGCATATGTTAAAGCTGGCTTCAGATGCTGGAATCTTCTGATGGCTTTGCCAGACAACAACATCCCTATCCGGCAGCATAACTGTCTGTGTTTGCTTTACTGCGCACAGCTGTTTGTCCGGTGTAATGTTCTGCATATGTGCCTTTATCATCACTTTAACTACCACTGCACCAACTCTAGCAGCTTTTGGAACATTATTGTTTTTTTTTTTATCAATTTAAACACTCAAGAGACTTCTCTTCCATTGTCTCTTCTGAAAGTATAGTGAAAGTATGGTGACAGAATGCTCAAATGCGCTGCAAGTTAAGAAAACACAAGGAAATTGATTGATTCATTTATTTTCCTTCGGCTTAGCCTCTTACTGTATTTTTCAGGGGTCACCACAGTGGGATGAACCACCAACTATTTTTGCATGTGTTTTATGTGCATGTGATGCCCTTCCAGCTGCAACCCAGTACTGGGAAACACCCATTCGCAAACACACTCATACACTACGTACAAGTTTTGTTTAGCCAATTCCCCTACAGTGCATGTGCACCCGGAGGAAACCCACACCAACACGGGGAGAACATGCAAACTCCACACAGAAATGCCAACTGACCCAGACAAGACTCAAACCAGCAACCTTGCTGTGCAAAACTAAGAAAGCATCGACTTGACAACACACATATGCAAATTCCCACAATATATGCAGGTCTCATTTTCATGTCCTGCGCCATGTTGTCTAAAAACAATGCATTTGAGTCCATTTGTGCGCGCATATATGTTGTAATCTGAAAGGTAGGTGTGTGATAGGGGCGGTTCACGCAGAATGCGTTTTTATTTCCACTGCGCTACTTTTCTATTGTTTTTTAAATGCAAACACATGTTTGACGGACGTGTGTAACCATTATGCTTGCGCCTCGTGTCTTTTGAAGTGCCGTGGTTTGTAGACGCAGTTTGAAGTTATAGTAAATTAAACTTTTACTAGTAGCGCTGCTCATCACTGTCAGTTCCAAAGCAGCGGGCCAATCAGACAAACTCGGAAGTGGGACAACCGTTGCAAGTTTCTGCTTAGAGGGACTCTGAGTCTTGGGTTTTTAGAAGCAAAGACACATTCGGTGTGAATGAGCTCTTAGGCGCAATGTTGGCTCGTTGCTACACAACCAAAAGGATAGCAACACTGATCAACTTTCTAAAGTCATGCTGCATCCAAAATCTCATAGTATATAGTACAGTAAAAACAGTATGCAAGTCGTTAAGAATATCCGAATTCATAGAATTCAAAAAACAGTATACGAGAAGAACTTGAATGACCTACTACTTCCGGCGAGATTCTGAAGTGCGCATTTGGTGAATGCTACGCTATCCCATGATGCACCACAAGAGAATTTATGAATGGGAGTGAAGCGATGTAACTGACGCGGGTAGGTCACTTGATGATGACAAAATGGGAGATTTAGTATGTCTGAGTTCATTCATAGTACTCACATTAATACTGTATAGAACAGGGGTGCTCGACCCTGTTCCTGGGGATCTACCTTCCTGCAAAGTTCAGCTGCAACCCGGATCAAACACATCTTAACCAATTAAAATAGGACCTGAACAGCACTTGATAATTACAGGCAGGTGTGTTTAATATGGGTTGCAACTGAAATCTGCAGGAAGGTAGATTTCCAGGAACAGGGTTGACCAACCCTGGTATAGAACATACTTTTCTAACGGCCGAGTAGTACATTCAAATGCAGTACCTACTGAGTAGTAGGCGATTTCGGAAGCAGCCTCAGTGTTTTTTCTGGGGAGTTATTTAAAAAGCGCTGCTCATTCCTGTCAGTTCCAAAGCAGCGGGCCAATCAGACAAACTCGGAAGTGGGACAACCGTTGCAAGTTTCTGCTTACAGGGACTCGGAGTCTTGGGTTTTTAGAAGCAAAGACACATTCGGTGTGACCGAGCCCTTTAGGCGCATTGTTGGCTCGTTGCTACAGAACAAAAAGGATAGCAACACTGACCAACTTTCTAAAGTTATGCTGCGTCCAAAATCGCGTACTTCCATAGTACATAGTAAACAAAAAACAGTATACAAGATTCTGAAGTGCGCATTCGATGAATGCTACGCTATCGCATGATGCACCGCAAGAGAATTTATGAATGGGAGTGAAGCGATGTAACTGTAAAAACAGGGCTATTTAAAAAGCATGTCCACAATATGCATACACATTGCATATTACTCTCACAAGGATGCGCAGCAGCACACAAACATAATTAAATCTGAAACATTAATGGATTAAATACAAAAATGGATAAATATAAAATTCTCGATATGTCTGTATTACGCAGCCATGATTTAGACTGGTCATGTAGGTTCTGCTAAAACATAATTTTCTCCTCTACAGAACATGCGCGGCTCTATTTTAGCAAAGTAAAGTAAGAAGGTCCAACATCAACAGAACCGTTTGGACTTAACACCATGTGCTGAGGGTGTTGTCATTTATAACTGAAGCAAACTGCAAAACTCAACACCCACACCCTGGCTTTCTCCAGGGATCTAGCTTAGTAGCTCTAAATGTCATATCCCGCTGTATGTTTGGAGGACCAAACTGTGAGTCACATTTGGCTTCGGCTTTGGACCTACTCCTCTTAAAGGGAGAGTTCACCCCCCAAAAAAGAAAATGGTCACACTTTATTTTGATGGTCCGTTTGTTGAATTTAAGTTACATTTGCAACTAATTCTCATTAAATTATAAGTGGACTGTTAGGTTGGGGTTAGGGTTGGGGTTAGTGTAAACTGACATGTACTTGCAAAGTTTCTTATAGTCAGTTAAATGTCTGTTGAATGTCAGTATCAACAGATATTAAGCAGATAGTCTACTAATACTCAAATGGACCATCGAAATAAAGTGTTACCTACATTTCCTCTGTTTATTTGCTTGGTCCAGGATAGCCGGCAAGCGCAGGTGGACTTTTACTCTCGGTCTGTTGTTGTTGTTTGTTCAGGCGAGGATTGAAAAAATGTTTAAAAGAAGCACGAACTGAAAGCAAATACACACTACAGAGCCGAAGCCAAGTCCTGCAGCATTTGTTGTTCCAACACTAGTGATAATTTGTTGGCAATGTTGGATAAACATTAGCAAATGAACGAATAGTTCATTATCATCCTTTATTAAGCCCTCAAGCTTTACCAAATCATGCGCGTTTATCCCACAAAAGGAGATATTTTTTCTTATACAAGGAAAAACAAGCACCAAAAACTTTTTGAAACTAAACTAAACAGAAATGTAGACAGTTATCTACACTGTAAAAATGATCTGTAAATTAACAGTTTCTATAATTAGTGATTCACAATTGTTTTCCGTTTAAATACAGTTTTTTTGCATTATGGGAAAAAAATATGTTTATTTACATAATTACATTATGGGATGTTGATTTCGGCTCATGTCAACTTTTGATGATAAAAATTAAACTCAACAGTATAATAAAGTGACAAGCAATATAATGTATAAGAAAAGAAGAAAGATCAAGGTCCCATAATGCAATTCAAATTCATAAATAAACCCATCAATCACAAAATACGTAAAACTGATAATTTACGGATCATTTTTTACAGTATATGATTGAGCTACTTGAGCTCGAAACGTCAAGTCTTGTAAAGTAATTATTTGTTTAACATTTGTAATGTAAGATTTTCGGGGGCTCGTCCAGGATTGAGAACTTGGTTAAAACACAAATTCAAAGACAATTGTGCTTCAAAGTAAGAATAGACAACAATAACTGATATACAAATAATCTAATCGCCTGCGTAAAACATATGATGGATAAGTTGCCGGTTCATTCAGCTGTGGTGACCCCAGATTAATAAAGAGAATAAGCCATAAAAAGAAAATTAATGAATTATAACAATGCGACACGCTGTCAACTTACAGCAAGAAGGTCGCTGGTTTGAGTCTCGGCCGGGTCAGTTGGCATTTCTGTGTGGAGTTTGCAGGTTCTCCCCGTGTTCGGGTGGGTTTCCTACAGGTGCTCCGGTTGCCCCCACAAGCCCAAAGACATGCTCTATAACTCTATAAGCTAAATTGTCCGTATAGTGTATGTGTTTTTTGTTCCTGGTCATCCAGGTTGGAGCTTGAGCATTGGGCTAATGACGCACTTCATAAAAATTAGATGTTACGAAACATGGTGCGGCTAAATATCAACTTCAATATAAATGGCCTTGGGAGTAAGTAATAATTATAATATTTCAAGTCACCTTAAAAACATAATGCAAAAAGTTTGAATGAGAAAACTGATAGTGCAGTTCAATAAAAAAATACTTATTTAAATGTGAACCTGGATCCCAAAACCTTTAAACTAAGCGCATACTCACACTATGCTATCGGAACCGTGCCCAGGCCCGTTTCCTGGATCGTTTGAGAAGTGTGAGTGCTCTGAATCGGGTTCAGGCACGGTTCAGTTGGCCGGCCCTGGCCCGGTTGGAAGAGATGTGCCTGAGCGCAGTTCACTTGGGCTTTGGCGTGGTACGCTTGTAGTGTGAGTGCAAAGCACACCTGAGCCCGAAACTGAAGAGGAGACGTGACTTTTGGGGACTGTTTTGGGGACTGCAGAACAGCTGCACCTTCAGCAAACCTCCTAATTCCTGCAGATTGTTTTTGAGCGTCAACAGTGGCAAATCTGTCTGTTCGGCTAAATATTTGAGTGTGTGTCACTGCATATCAAACGACTAAAACGATAGAATGTTATAAAGAAATGTCCACTGTGCTGAGCGAGAGCGCTTCTCAAACTGAACAGCGCATCATCGATGAAGTAAGCGTGAATGTAATGAGAGTGCGGGCCGTCGGGGGAGACAGGAGACGGGACAAGCATGCTTTGGCCTGCTTAAAGGCAACTGTACACAGTGTGAGTACGTCCTAAGAAGCTTTGCATTTCACAGGTATATTTGTGGGAATAGCCTACAATTAATTGAGTCAAAATTATTATTATTTAATTTTTTTTTGCCCAGAAAAAATGTTCTATTAAGATATTTTTGCTAAATTCCTACTATAAGTATCAGAATTTAAGTTTCAATCAGTAAAATTCTTCTAAGAACTTAATTTACCAAACTTCAAAGGCAATTTTCTCAATATTTTTAACCCTCAAATTCATCCATTCATTCATTTTCCAACAATTTTCACAGTACTGCAACCCAGCATTGGGAAACACCCATACACTCTCACATTAACACACACATACACTACGTCCAGTTTTGTTTACCAAATTCATCTATAGCACAGGCGACACGGTGGCGCAGTAGGTAGTGCTGTCGCCTCACAGCAAGAAGGTCGCTGGTTCGAGCCTCGGCTAAGTCAGTTGGCATTTCTGTGTGGAGTTTGCATGTTCTCCCCGTGTTCGCATGGGTTTCCTCTGGGTGCTCCGGTTTCCCCCACAAATCCAAAGATATGCGGTACAGGTGAATTGGGTAGGCTAAATTGTCCGTGGACAAACCCAGAGATGGGTTGCGGGCTGCGTAAAACAAATGCTGGATAAGTTGGTGGTTCATTCCGCTGTGGCGACCCCAGATTAATAAAGAGACCAAGCTGAAAAGAAAATGAATGACTGAATCTATAGCGCATGTCTTTGGACTGTGGAGGGAACGGAAGCACCCAGAGGAAACCAAAGACTACAGAATACACAAGACATCATATCACTTGTATTATTTCGAATGGGGTAAAGTGTTTCTGTGCCCCTACCTCGAATTTCCAGATTTTAAAATAGTTGTATTTTGACCAAATGGAAACGGAAAGCTTATTTATTTAGCTTTCAGCAGATATAAATCATAATTTCAGAAAAAAAGACCTTTATGATTTTTTGTAGAGAAAAAAAAATCTATTTTGTTCCCCTCAGTGTATGCTGTGTAACACTCCATCATTGTTTGAGTCTGGTTTCCATTTCCTGTCAAGCTGTAGAGTAGTCCTGTATTCGTCTTTTCATTTCTGCTTTTCATCACTTCAGTTAAGCCAAGTCATATTGAATTAACTGACAGTTATAATAGAGATTTAGCAGTCGGACTGTGAAAAGTGCATCACGAAGTGTCTGTTGAGATCTTTTTTAAGTGTCAGGGTTCTCGAGTGGTGGAGATATAAAAATAATTGGCATTTTTAAAAAAGAAATTAAGAGAAAGTTAATACCTCGACAAACTATGTGTATATAATTTTAAATGAGCATTCAAAATATCATAACACTCTCTCCTAACACAAGCAATTTGTCTGTCTGCACCAAAAGTGACACAACCCAGTGCTTAATTTGTGAATTGCGAGGTCCCGGAACAGATCGGGGTAATGGATCCGACATGTTACCAGAGGATGGAGAGGTGTCACGGTTGACAGTGAAGAGTGGCGGGGGGGGTGTGGGTGTCACGGATGAAAGTGAAGAGGGTTAGGGAGCATACCTGCCAACACTCCTGTTTTTCCCGGGAGTCTCCCATATTTCACCTCCATCTCTCGCCACCCTCCCGGTTTGTTATTTCTCCCGGGAAACTCCCGTAATTTGTACGCCCCAATGCTGTTTCAAAAAAAGCACTTTTGTTGATATTCGTCAAGTTGCCAGATCTTAAGTGAAGTTCGATAACTCACACGATTGACGCAACATTCAAATCTTGTAACATATTTTATCTCAATCTGGCAACATGCTTTCCTGAGCAGGAGGTAGATGCGGGACTTGAACGGTGGCAGTAGCAGCTGCATTAGTAGTAGTACACATGATGGAAGGAAAAGAGTCAGGTTGTGCTTCGACAAAGAAAATAATATATACATGTAAATTTACCAACAGCTGGACGGAAGAATTCAAGTGTTTGTCTAGAAGTCACTACGCTTTCTGCAAAGTGTGTTGTATTGATTTTAACGTCGGACATGGTGGGAAAACGACATCACTCATCATGTGAAATCACAACGGCACTAAAATTGTAAATTGTGTTAAAATTTTTAATAATGTTCAATTCCTTAGAAAGTTTATTGTTATCACTTCGCTTTACAAGACCTCATTGTGTCACCAGGAGCCTTGGATATTGCTTTGGGCTCATTTGTATGTTTATTCTGTTATTTAAACAAATAACCCCTCGTTGATAATCTCCCGGGATTTCAAAACCAAATGTTGGCAGGCATGTTGGGGAGTCGTGGAAGAAAGTGAAAGTGAACAGCAGACGGTGGAGGAGGGTGGTTGAGGAGGGCGATTGGTAGGGATGGCTGACGTGAAACTGATGTTTCAACACAGTGTCGAGATCCCGAAGTGTTTCGAAACACTGCACCGAAGCATGATCCGAAACACCTAGGTCACGTGACTGAAGTGTTTCGAAACACCTAGGTCACGTGACTAAAGCGATTCAAAGCATCGAATCTGCGTTTGACTGACAGAAAAGGTCAGAAAAGTCTTCTGTCTCACATGGCCGAGTGGACCGCGTGTGCTTCAAATTGCTTTTAGGTTCGAATCCCAACTTGTACAAATACTCCGAAATCATGATTTTATGTATTTTAATCATGTTGCTGTTTTATGGTGTAGTCTAGTTAGGATACAGCTGTGGATACGCCATCAATATAGAATCATTTTTGTAACACTGTATAACAATAACTAATATTTTACAGTGCTGTGATGGTTGGGTTGAGGTTTTGGGGAGACGTTAATAAAGTACAATTAATGGGAAATTTAATGAATAATTCAAATAATTCTTGTTAACTTCCGGCCACAACCGTGTCTGATCTAGCAACAACCCTGTTTTTATGACCAAAACAAGATATATTTATTCACAAAGTGTTCGTTCGGACGTCAGACCAATGTTAAAACGATACAAGAACAGAGCAATTCAATCTGATATTAAAGCATTTCAAAGTAGCTGCATTAGGCTGGATTCGAACCCACTATTGGCGCATGGTAGTCAGGAACCCTAACCGCTTCACTAAGTTACATGAAGGAAGGCTTGGAAATGTGCTCATTTATGTAAAGCAATCAATGAGCTACATTTTTAATCACTAACAAGTAAGTCATTTAAATGAGGTTTTACCTTGTCTCCTGGCTGTGGTCGCATGATGGACACCCGATCATATCCTTTCTTCAGAAGTACCCACAATGCATCTAGTTTTCCCTGCACATCAAACACATAAAAAGACATCAAAATCACAACAAGTAAAGTAAGCTAAACTCTCCATCAACACTGAGGCCCAATCCCAATTCTAGTTTTGTACCCCTATCCCTTCCCCTTGGCCCCTGAGTTTGAAGGGGAAGTGCTTCAAGATTTACCCCTAAGAAATGGGACAGCACTACAACACCTGCACACGTCATCATATGTCATCTCTTGCTTCACATGAGATCAGACGATCGAGACTGCTGTAGTTATTCCAGTTGTGTTATTTTTTGGTATTTATTCTCTGGAAATGACTGAAGGCAATGATATCGTGTTATCACAGCGATATAATGTGGTAATAAGATCATAACTGCACTGTGCATTTATACCGTGGCCACATTCATCTATGTAAACACACGAAAACAACATTAACATTATGGCAGATACTGTAAACAGCTCATTCCCAGCCACTAGACATTACTGACAGGGTATTCAAGCGTTATCGAGGGATAGAATGTTGTGGGACTGCTATACAGGAGTTATTATTATGGATTATAGATTAAATTAGCGTTTTTATTTTAGCGGGTTTATTTATTAGGGTAAAACACAAACGCGGTTATGAATGTATTAAAACGTATGCTTATTTGTTGTAAAAATTCCTAATAATGACAAAAAATACTAAATTGTGCATTTTCCGTGTGCAGCTATCCTGCTGTTGTGGCTGGTGTATTCTGGGAAATTTTCTTACCCTTTGGTTTCGAGTGTGGTACTGAAAAATGTCCATTTCAACGGTACCTAGCCCTTCCCCTTAGCCCTATGCCTTCCAGCTAAAGAGAATTGGGAATTGGGTAAGGGCTGAGGGGTGGAACTGGGATTGGGCCTAAGTTTCCATCTGTCAATTTCTTAAGCGTATTTTGGACTATCGCATAAAAAAGTGCTCAATGGAAAGGCTAATGTGTGCATTAAAAATGTTTGTAGGGTAGAACGCAACCCAGGCTCATTCTGAAAACGTAGTCCCACGTACATTTTTGGAGGACGCAAAATACATCCCGGGAGGCACGTATTTTTGAACTTTTTGTTTTTGCGAATCCACGAGAGGCCGCTGTAAAACCTTAAATTTCTCTCGCAAGCTCCATTTGCATCTGCTGTTCTCGCGTAAACCCACCAGACGCCACTGTCGACTGATCGTTTGACTGACTGACTGACTGACTGACTGACTGTTTGACTGACTGACTGACTGACTGACTGTTTGACTGACTGACTGACCGACCAATCAACTGACCCACCCTCCTCCTTCCCTTAATCCAACCAAAAAATTGTATCGATCGACCCACCTCTGACAACATAATGTGCCACTGTAAGAATTGGCTATGTCTCTCCATGATAATAAACCCTGAGGATTGTTATGGAATTCCACGAGAAGAGACCACGAGAATGGTCAGGCATTAAGGCAATGAACTGGCTAACCTGAGAAGATCAGAAGACCAGCTGTTCAACTGTTTTATACAAATCATCCTGAGCTTACCTTCCTGACTGTATGTCTTTGCTCCATCAGAGTAGACCATTCACATTTCACATAAAAGGCTCAAGGTTTTAACTTGGTGCATCTTGTAGTTTTATGTTCATGTTTGGTATCATTTTAAATGTCTCTGTGTGATTGGTAAAGTGGTCTTAAGGTCATTGTAATATTTCACTGGTATTTGTTGAATTTGGTTTTAACTTTGATGAAATCTCTGCCAGATGCTCCCCCTCCAGAGGTGATTAACACATCAATACACTAGGCAAGGGTCACTGTGACGCCCTGTTGGGTATTTAAGGTTAAGGTTTTGTACAGATCGGGGGATTCTGTAACCAGAAGACCCCGTTGCAACGTACAAGTTTCTGGGTTCTGTCCCGGAGCTTGTATGTCGCAATGTCTTTCTACATGGTCAGGTATTTTCTGTTGTACAATCTGAATTGGCTTATCGTGTATAATTATGTAAATTGGAATGGAAAATCTTTGCCTGACAAATAAATACAATTCTTGTTTAAACTCTCATATTTCCTGACAATCACTGACTTAATATGATATAATCTAGTGGCTAAATCAAACTCTCTTTAGGTATGAGCATTCAAATTAAACTAAATTGGAGTCAGATTAAATTCGGAATTGGAAACAAATTAAAATACGTTTTCATAAGTAAAAATATTTCTTTTCACATGTGCTAAAAGGCTTACATGCATTTAACTTCACCCATGCTGTTAGCTTCGTCGTTGGGCTAATACATGGATCCTTACACCTCCATAATAATATAATGTCTCCAGAAACACGGTGGGACCGTGTTTTCAGAATGAGCCCGTGTTGGTAAAATGTGTATCTGTTATGAAAAAATGAGTATAAACTATAGCACATTCGCTTAGGCAACCTGATATAAGGCAGTTTTTTGTTTGATTACAACTTTTAAGAGTCCGTTTAAGAGTCAGTTGTTAAATTTCAGTGGTGATTCCAAATATGAAATTGAATAAACTTAATAATAAATTCATAAATTTAATAAACGCTTTTGGAGAATTTTACACTTTGTTATTACCTCCCAGAACCATCTTGTAATGTAATGTGTATTTATATAGCGCATTTAACATGTATGGCCATACACCCGAAGCACTTCATCATCGTGAGGAGGTTCTAACCACACCACTATCTTTGTGCAGCATCCACTTGGATAATGCAGAGACAGCCACAGGACAACGGCGCTAGTGTGCTCACCACACACCAGCTATAGGGTGAGTGGAGAGACAGTGATAGAGCCAATTTAGTGGATGGGGATGATTGGGAGGCCATCGTTAAGGACTGATAGTGTGAATTTACACCCCTACTCTATACGAGAAGCGCAATGGAATTTTTTAATGACCAAAGAGAGTCAGTTTAACGTCTCATCCAAAACACTGTGCTCACTGACAATATAGTGTCCCCTTCACTATACTGGGGCATTAGGACTCACGCAGACCGCAGGTTGTGCGCCTCCTGCTGGCCTCACTAACACCACAGCCAAAGTCTTGAGCGGCTGTGGTCCAAAAGAGCAGGTCTTGCACCTTCATAAGCCAGCTATGACTGTTCATTGCATTTCGTCTTTGTCATCTGAGACGCAAGTAATCTATTATAAAAGAAAAAGGGCGCAAAGGGCTTCTCCTACCACAGATAATTCAACTTTTCTTTTTGATATTTGACACCAGTTTATCAGGAAGTGACGTTTTTGTTCTCTTTAACGTCTTAACTTCTTCATTTGCAAATGTTTTATGCCATATTTCACTTTAGTGCATCATTTTAGTTTGCATCTATGGATGGAAACATAGCTGTTGCCCTTTACATCTTAATAACATGTTCCTCATATTAATAAATCATTATTCATTTATTCATTTTCTTTTCGGCTTAGTCCCTTTATTAATCCAGGGTTGCCACAGCGAAATGAACCACCAACTTATCCAGCATTTGTTTTACGCAGCGGATGCCCTTCCAGCTGCAACCCATCTCTGGGAAACATCCATACACTCTCATACACACACATACATGACGGACAATTTAGCTTACCCAATTCACCTGTACTGCATATCTTTGGACTGTGGGGGAAACCGGAGCACACCCACGCGAACACGGGGAGAACATGCAGACTCCACACAGAAAAACTGACCCAGCCGAGGCTTAAACCAGCGACCTTCTTGCTGTGAAACAACAGCACTACCTACTGCGCCACCGTGTCGCCCTTAATAAATCATTAATCTCTTGGAAATAGGTTATATTAACAGAGATTTGTGAACTAAACACCCCACATGTTGACATTCTAGATTAGTGTAAATAATGGAGGGCGCCACGGTGGCCGAGTGGTTAGCACGTTCGCCTCACAGCAAGAAGGTCGCTGGTTCGATCCCCGGCTGGGCCAGTTGGCATTTCTGTGTGGAGTTTGCATGTTCTCCCCGTGGTTGAGTGGGTTTCCTCCGGGTGCTCCGGTTTCCCCCACAGTCCAAAGACATGCGGTACAGGTGAATTGGGTAAGCTAAATTGTCCGTGGTGTATGTGTGTGAATGAGAATGTATGGATGTGTTTCCCAGAGATGGGTTGTGGCTGGAAGGGCATCCGCTGCGTAAAACAAATGCTGGATAAGTTGGCGGTTCATTCCGCTGTGGCGACCCCGGATTAATAAAGGGACTAAGCCGAAAAGAAAATGAATGAATGAATGTAAATAATGGATGAAGCTGAAAGCCAGTTTAATCTGCCCTATGGTCATTAATATCAGCTTTCTAATGACTCTCAGCTTCGACAAAACATCTTATTGCGCAACAGCAGTTGTTTTTGCCAACAAAAAAAGTGATTTTACAGAAAGCTAATTATTGAAGCCTAACACTTACATGTAATTGTAAAGCACATAAATAAATAACAAAATACTCACTTGAGGTCGAGAGATAAAAAAATAAAACCAAATAAAAACGAAGATACACAAAGTAAGGTAGGAAAAAACGTTGGCAGCATTCAGAGCTCTTGGACGGCAGGATTGAGAGAGGTGAATTGAGGGAAGCCTGGTTTTCGGTGTAATAAAGTGCTGACTCCGCAGGCCCAGTTTCTTGGATGTCGCAACAGTTTCTGGTGTATATTTCAAATCCCCAAGCTATGATTCATAAACGACCCATTTCAAGGACTGACATCTCGAGTCATGCTTTTAGACATATTAATTCAGCAGATGAACTGCATGGTGGAAGGCTGCTCACGTATGGACTGTCAGCAGAATTAGTCTCGTTTATAGTCTTGGAGTTGTATTTAATGAAAAACAAACAAAATATACACTGCTGAGACTAAGCACAATGATCAGTCTGAGGTGAAGCGAATAGTGTTGATTATTTCTAAACAAAGACGAATATTAAGATACAGGAAGTCTACACAACCTGACAAAAGTCTTGCCGTCGATCCCAGTTGTAGGAGCAACAAATAATAACTTGACTTTTAGTTGATTATTTTGAAAAGTGGCAGAAGGTAGATTTTTCTCATGAATCATCTGTTGAACTGCATCCTAATCATCACCAATAAAGCAGAAGACCTATTGGAACCCGCATGGACTCAAGATTCACGCAGAAATCAGTCAAGTTTGTTGAAGGAAAAATCATGGTTTGGGGTTACATTCAGTATGGGGGCGTGCGAGAGATCTGCAGAGTGGATGGCATCATTAACAGCCTGAGGTATCAAGACATTTGTGCTGCCCATTACACTACAAACCACAAGAGAGGACACATTCTTCAGCAGGATAGCGCTCCTTCTCATACTTCAGCCTCCACATCAAAGTTCCTGAAAGCGAAGGAGGTCAAGGTGCTCCAGGATTGGCCAGCCCAGTCACCAGACATGAACATTATTGAGCATGTCTGGGATAAGATGAAGGAGGAGGCGTTGAAAATGAATTCAAAGAATCTTTTGATGAACTCTGGGAGTCTTTGCCTCTTTCTTTGCCATTCCAGATGACTTTATTAATGAGTTTTTTGAGTCATTGCAGAGATGTGTGGATGCAGTCCTCCAAGCTCATGGGAGTCATACACAATATTCATTCTGTTTCCACTGCAGCATGACTTTATATTCTATACTGTACATTATTTCTGTTCAGTGACAAGACTTTAGCACTGTCCCAATGAAATGATTAACAATCAAGGTATGATCATATTTTCTTTTGGTAAAATAAGCGTAATCTAGAGGCCTTTGCCTTTCATATAAGCCCCTTCTTATACCAAATGATCAACAAGAAGTCAAGTTATTATTTGTTGTGCCAAAAACTTACATAGGCAACAAGACTCTTGTCAGGTAGTGTAGATGGTAAGCAAACAATGAGCTCTTGTAATCAGTGTTTTGATGCAGGAGAAGGAATAAAGACCTGAGTAACTTTGACAAGGGTCCAAAACCTTCACTTTGAATGGCCAAGGACTGCCTGTTAAGTTCCGTACTGATTTTAAAATATTGCTCTTGTTTATCTAACCAACCTTTTGTCTCGCTACAATCCAACCTGCTCTTCAAGATCTCAAAACTCAGAGCTTTTGGCAGCACCCAGAATAGAAAAGTCCACTAAAGGAGGTCGAACGTTTTCATATATGGCTCCTAAACTCTTGAATAGCATTCCTGCTAATGTCTGAGGCTCAGAAAGGACCTGTAAAACCATTTCTAGAGATTTGTTTTACTTACTTAAGCCACATACATTTTATGTAGAGAATCAGAGAACGATTTAAACATGCTGTATCAATGAGTTTTCTTAGGAAGTGATTTTATGGAGCAAACGTCACATACTTTTAAGAATCCAGCACTTAGTCGATCTCTCGGATGTTTTCAATGTAAACACAACAGCTTTCTTCTTCGATAAGAGTTCTAGGTGTTGCTCTGAACCTTAAATTACCCCAGATATCAACCCAGAGGAGAACGTCTGGGATGTATGCAACAAGCTCAACCCCTCATGATTGTGAAGCGCTTTGGGCGAATGGCCATGCACAATAAATGCTCTATATAAATACACATTACATCACATAGCCCTTGAAGGCTCCATCTTGCAACTTACAAAGCTTAAAAGATCTGCTGCTAACATCTTAGCATCAGACACCACCTTCTGGGGCAATACTTTGGTGGTTTAGTGCTGTTTTGGCAGCACATAGAGAGTGTACACTACATTGTTGCACTAATGCACAGAATAACCAATGAAAACAAAGGTAATTTATATAGAGTACGTTTACATGGACACTAATAATTCAATTTAAATGCGATTAAGACAATACACTGATTAAGAGTCTACAATGTTAACAGCAATTTTTGATTAATTTAAAGGTCATAATCGAACTAAAGAGAAATCGAATTAAGACATGTAGAGTATGCAGATCTTAGTCGCACATACAGACATGTTAACACCTAAAACTATTACCGTCATGTAGGACGTTTTGGCGCATTTTGCTACAGGATAGTCCACACACACACACACACACACTGTTTGACACTCTTTGCACCTACCGAGTCAGTGAAGACCACCATTCGTGAAATGTGGAGTTTTTTTTTCTTTCATTCAGCATGCGGTATGAACTTCCAACAAAGCAACACTCTTCCAGCAGTTCATAGTTGCATCCAATATCTCGTTTGTCATGCATGAAGTGTTCGCGAATGAAAGTGAAAGTGCCAAATTGCAGTTAAAGTCGACAAAATAAGAATGAAACACCTGAGATTACATGAAACTCCAGAGGAAATGTGGATAGCGTGGTAACGCAATGACATGAATCGAATTATGTGCTATAACATGTAAAACCAATGAAAGGAACATTCAAAAGAAGTTCATGAAAGGAACATTCAAACATTCAAACATGAAAGGAACATTCAAAAAGCAACTTATGTAAACACCTTCAAATTATTATTGTCTTAATTAGATTAAGGCAAATAATTCCATTACTGATGTCCATGAAAACATAGTCATAGAGAAGCATTATATCAAGATTTAGGGTTAAAATTAATTTAAATGTTTGAGAGGAAGTGATCTTTGCATATTGATGTTATTCAGATTATGCCGATGTCCAATTAAAGCAATTTGAAGACTTTAAAGGGATAGTTCTCCCAAAAATCTAAATTTACTTAAACAAAGAGTATATTTATTTAATATACTGTAAGCTATACGATTGACTTCCATAATATGAAAAATAAACACTATTGAAGTCAATGTTTAGACTTCCTGATTTCTTCAAAATATCTTCTTTTGTGTTCAACAAAAAATAAACTCTCGAACCACTCGAGGGTGAGTAAATAATAAGTACATTTAAATTTTTAAGTGAACTATCCCTTTAACATTTGCCAGTTTTAAAGATACCCACTGAATACACAATGTTTTTACAATACAGTATTGTTCTCACCTTTATTGGCGAGTACCATTTTCGAGGGCCTGGGGGTTTCCTCATGCCATTATTTAGGATGCGAGCTGGAGGAGCTTCGAACTCTTGCTCTGGCATTTTCACCCTCGCGTTCTTCGCCTTTTCCAGTTTAGCGCCCTCCTCGGTTGAACCCCTCTCACCCCAGCGAACCTGAAATATTAGCCAACATGCTATGAGACTAAAATGGAATTTTTATGATGATGGAGGTTGATAAGTTTAGATAAGGTATATTATTTTTATTCAGAGACATAGATGTGTTGGTAACAATCAAAGAAATCCATATATGCAAAGAAAACAAACCTAATTAGTTTACAAATGAAGTTATGCGTAATAAAATAAATGAATGCAGGGAAAACATATTGAACACATGAAGAAAGGGAGGCGTAGAAAGGCAATAAAAGCCCAGACAGCAGCTGAAATCTCGCAGTCGTTTTTCAGCAACCCTCTGCCCTTCGTCAGTGTAAATTAATATTCGCTGCTTCAGTCAAATATCCACATTAGCAGGATAAAGATGAAACCAGGGTGGACATTTCAGCAGGATGATGATTCAAAACACAGCCAAGGAAACTCTTAAATGGTTTCAGAGAAAGAAAACCAAGCCGTAGAAAGGCCTAGCCAATCACATGACTTGAATCCAATAGAAAATACAATATAAAGATCAGATTGGATAGACGTACTTTCTCCTTTTGTCATTTTGTCCACTAATTTTTCAGATTTGTTTTGGTTTGCTTTGTATTGTTAGGGTTTTAACCAAAATCTGGTTCAATTCCATGTTAACAGCTTCTTTAGAAATATTATTTCCACAAAAAAAACATGATGTGTTCAATACTTACTTCCTCCACTGTATTTGTGAACAGGTATTTTCTGTGACGATTAAAGATTGACTGAAGTAAACATTCCAAAGAGCAGATGATCTGTATCATACACACTTGTTTAGCTCAAACGTAAACTCTGGTACATCACTAAAAGCCTTTTTGATGGAGAAATAAAAATGTTTAATCAGAGACGGTGGATTATTTGGTCATCTAGGGGTGCGTTTCCAAAAACCATACCCCCATACTACCGTTGGTAGCCAACTAAGGTCGCAAGTTCTGTCGTTACACACGTAGTTTGTCAATTTGGCATTTCCCAAATCCATCGTTTCAAGGAACATTTGCAAACTATTTACTAGCTAATAACTAAACTTCATTTTCAATTTACTATAACCTTCTATGTGAAGCTGCTTTGACACAATCCACATTGTAAAAGCGCTATACAAATAAAGGTGAATTGAATTGAATTGAATTGTTTTGCAAACTTGTGCGTTTGCGACTACACCTCTAGAGCTTTAGTTAGAAGCAGTTCCTGGTTGTGTTCTATCCCCAGTTATTCTCGCTAAGCCCTATTCATTTACATCAACATTTAAAGTCGGAATGATTTAAACATTTAATTCATCTTTCATAGGTGTAATTTGCTTTCAAAGTATTTTTTTACAGTTCAGTTTGAGCCATCTTCATATTGACAATTGCACTCGCTTTGTAGTGCACTTTGAAATCATTGAATCCAATTTTGAAGGCAGCCGTGGCTCATAACGATAGCTAAAGGTGACCTATCGAAAGCGGAGACAATGTTACATCTCCAAAGCTTGTGAATACAAACATATATGGGGTATGTTAATAGTATTAGTTATTCATAGTAGCCTAGGCTATTTATTAAGAAATGTATATATACTGTATATGACAAGGGCTAGAAGATTTCTGCAGTGGTTTGAATGTGTCAAAGTTGTAAATGTTGGCATTAAAAAAAAAAACAATACTTCTTAAAAAAGACATATTTATTTTTATTACTATTATTATTATTAAGTAGGATATTGTTTTTTATTACTTAATAAATAACCTACTATAAATTAAAATTATTAATGTGAGGATTTATATTTGAAATTAGATAACATGTTAGTTTTCTGTAAGTGGCTTTGTATTTTAGAATAGAATATGGAATATTCTCAATAATATTCGTAAAGGAAACATTGGTTGTTTATGTCAAGGAAACTTGATGTGCTGTTTACATTTATTTCAATTAATATGCGAAATAAGTGCATGTTTTTAATTGTATGTGCGTGTAAAGCAATATAAGTTACTCCATCCCGTTTAGAGCATCATTATGGACGTTTTACTTTATAACTAACTTGGTTAAAACAATGGAGTTGCGACAGAGCAACTACAATTTTGGCAAACACTCATCCCTACATCGCTCTTTTCCCAAACGATTCATTGTACTAAGATAGTTCAGCCACGACTAATGTCGTAGTTTGGGAAACCCCAGCCTAGTCCAGCTGGTTATCAATTGGCCAACAAACCAACAACAGGTTGGTCCAAACCATTTTTGGTCATGCTTGTGTCTGGGGTTGTTGACAAAGTCTTCCGTTGGCATAGAGTATTTTAAAGCATACTTTTCCAAACCAATGGATTTGACAAGCCTCTTTCTGTTTTTCATCAGTTGTGGCCTCTTCATTCGCTTTTAGCAACATTGCTGAGTTCAATTACAATGTGATCGGCAAGTAATGTAAACAACAGCGGTTTCATTGTAAGCAGGGGCAAACTGTCAACTAGAGATTTACTAAGAGAATTCATCATCCTTAAGAAGACACTTAACCCCAGGTTCCCCTAGAGACACGGTCCTCTTCCTCTGGATGAAAGCATCTGTTGAGAGACTGAGCTTGTCCCCCAGCGAGTGATAAAACTTGTTTACCTCCATCCTTTTAATGCCACCAACTCCTCTTCCTCCATAGTAGGACGCGTCGACTGTGGGCCACTTCTTCTTAGGACTTCCATCCTCTTCGTCATCCTAGTTATGAACAACAAGACAGTGAAAATGTGACTTACAGTTCTCTAAATAGAGCCAAATGGTTGGGCCACTTAAGTATTCACACTTTTTAAAAAAATGCTGGGTTGTCATAACCCAACGTTGGGTCAGATATTGACAAACCTAATCGCTGGATAAAAAAGAGGGTGTTCGCACACTGCAAAAATTGCTGGCTTCCACAAAATCCCTTTATGTTGCCCCAACACAAAACGATGAAGTTAACTTTAAATTGACAGATACAGGTACACTGGAGCGTTTTAAAGTCATGAAGATCAGTTGATTCATCAGCTTGTATGTCCACTTATAAACAGACCAGCTGATATTCGCAGCTTTAAAATGCTACAGTGTCTCTTTATATGTGTTTACACTCAGTAAACAGCGGTGAGTTCGGTGAACTGATGACCATCACGGCCAATCACAGTCATTTCTGTTGAGCATGTGAACACAACGGCGAATCTGCGATGTTTAAGAACACGCTCAAATGTTAGCGGAAAATGGGCTTTTTTTTTATTTCAGTACCGATTAGTATCAAATTCCAGTATCGTGACAACTCTAATACATGAATAAATTATTGTAGTAATGTTCGTTGTTGTTGTGGGAAGAAGAAGACAGGGTCGGCGGTACAGGAAAGTATATCTTTTTATTTTTCTCAAATAAACACTCCACACGTGAAGCTGTGTGTGCGCATGTCTGTATGTGCTCTCTCCTCTCTCTCGGCTGCTCCCTCTGTCCTCCTTAATAAGGTGTCTCTCCTGCCCAATCACTAGAAAAAACAGGTGTTATTTATTATTTCTGATTGGCCTGCCGATTAGCCGCCGGGCTCTGAGCATGCTCTTCCCCCTCATTGGGCGTCTGATCATGCTTACCTCTCCACAATGATATATACTCAAAAAAAAAAAAAAGACTGTTTCATTCATTCATTTTCTTTTCGGCTTAGTCCCTTTATCAATCCGGGGTCGCCACAGCGGAATGAACCGCCAACTTATCCAGCATTTGTTTCACGCAGCGGATGCCCTTCCAGCCACAACCCATCCCTGGGAAACACATCCACACATTATCATTCACACACATACACTATGGACAATTTAGCTTACTCAATTCACCTGTACTGCATGTCTTTGGACTGTGGGGGAAACCGGAGCACCCGGAGGAAACCCACGCAACCACGAGGAGAACATGCAAACTCCACACAGAAATGCCAACTGGCCCAGCCGGGGATCGAACCAGCGACCTTCTTGCTGTGAGGCGAACGTGCTACTCACTACGCCACCGTGGCGCCCAAAAAGACTGTTTGTTCAAACTATATTTATGTTTAAAATTGGTTGAATTAACAAAATTCTTAAGTAATTTTTTAGGACAACTTAATTGTTTTATTGTCAATCCACTTAAAATTGAAAACAAGATTAAGTGAACTTAAGCGATTTGTGTTGAGACAACATGTAGGAATTGTGTGGAACCAAGCAAGTGCTCACGTCTTGCTAAATGAAACAAAACCCTATTGTGAGGATTTTTTGTTTGTTTGTTCCATGAACATATTTTTTTGGGGTCTTATTCAAATGTCAGAGCGTTTTCCTAAATGAGGTGTGACTCACTCTTTTAAAACATGACTTTTTCATTTATTGCCTCTCTCCGAAAGACACGAGCCACGCTTATTACGCCCTGCCTTGCTCTTCCTGGTCCAATAAAAGAAGTCCAAGTTGGCTCACTCCAGTTATGACTTTATTTTTCCAGCTAAAGGAAATTTAACCCCGTTTAACAATCAGCTCTCAAAATCTACACAACCATCTTTCATCAGTGCATCCATACTTAATCAAAAAGGTTAACAGCCGTCCCTCTCCCTTCATATTTCAGCCGGACCACCCACCAGATTCCCTCTCACATGTTTTATATCCTGAAAAGTTCCTTAAAGAATACTTTAGGGAAAACTTCCCAAGCCGCAGCCGTTCCACGTATGACATTCCTATGGTCTTACAGAAGTGACATCACCAGCGAAAGATTTATGAAAATATGCTATCATATTACGGGTCTTTAATAAAGCCAGACTGAACTAATTCGTTTTTGCGCAGCGGTTAAAATAACAGCCAACAAAAAATCTGCATAGGCCTAGTGTTACGCCTTGACTCACTGAAGAAGGCAAAGGATCGCAGGATTTTATCAAAACATGTAGATGAACATGTTATTTACAAACACTCACTTGGAACAACATGGGGTGCCATCAAGCACGACTTAGAGACAGAATACCAGACGAAGACTGAATAAAACTAAGGACTATAAATACACAGGAAATGATTCAACTGGTTACATACAGGGGTGAGTCACAGGTGGAGGTGATGAACATAATGACACGGCGTGAAACAGAACAAAGGAGCACATGGTGAAGGTCACCAGGTGAAAACAAACACACACGGATGACAGGACCTGACACCTAGTCTTAAATAAAAAGTCCCAAGTAACAAAGAATATAGAATACACAAGATTTGTCACCTGTATAGTTTTGAATTGGGAAAAGTGTAACGGTAAATAAGGCAAATGTAGCCTCGCCTTCTAGTTTTTGTTGTCAATAAAGAAACTGGGTCTCATACTTGCTTCACATACAATCATTCATTCATTCATTTTCTTTTCGGCTTAGTCCCTTTAATAGTCCCTTTAGTCGCCACAGCGGAATGAACCGCCAACTTATCCAGCATATGTTTTTCGCAGCAGATGCCCTTCCAGCTGCAACACATCACTGGGAAACATCCATACACACTCATTCACACACATATACTATGGACAATTTAGCTTACCCAATTCACCTATACTACATGTCTTTGGACTTGTGGGGGAAACCGGAGCACCCGGAGGAAACCCACGCGACCACGGGGAGAACATGCAAACTCCACACAGAAACGCCAACTGACCCAGCCGAGGCTCGAACCAGCGACCTTCTTGCTGTGAGGCGATCGTGCTACCCACTACGCCAAAGTGGCAGCCTGCTTCACATCCATATATATCCAAATAAAGCTTGAACTTGACTTTTAAATGAACCAACTATACTTGAAAACAATTTTTTTTGTTTTGTCATCTGTATGAAATAAACGCAAAGTACAGACCGTCCTGTTAAACGCACATCACACTACCACAACTACTAAAACATCCACAAACTTGTAAACAAAGGGTCGTTGTCATTTCTGGAGGAGATTCACCTTCAAGACCAAGTTGTGAATTACTTCTGAAGACCAGCATGATCAGACGAAGCATTATGATAATGTGTAACACTGTCATAAATGAGGTTGGTGTCGTGATCTTGTTTTTTTTGAGTGCATATGCGCATTAGCTTGGGCAACCTGATGTCGATTGAGGCCCCATTTACACTAATGCATTTTCGTTTTAAAACGCATAAGTTTTCCTATGGTTACGCCATCCGTCCACACTACGCCGGAGTTTTCGAGCCCTGAAAACGAAGCTTTTTGGAAACGCTCGAGAGGCCGTTTTCATTCTAAAATGCTGCTGCTCCATCTAAGTGTGGATGGGGAAAACGTAGACATCTGAAAACGGAGGCGTGGCTGCAGAGATTCGCTACGTGATTGGGGCTTTTGGGTCATTGCGTATCCTTCCCTTATTCGTCAAGCCCCTATCACATGACTATAACGCCACCAGAAGATGGCAGACCAGCCTTCACTGTAAACAACAACATGGACACAGAAATGGGAGTGTTGTTTGCATTATTGTCCGTTTTAGGCGCCATTGTGCAGTTAAACTCTGCCTTTTTTACTACAACAGCTGCATATATTCGCAAGAGGCAAGCTACTGTTCGAGCACTCGCTAATCGCTCGCGTTTCAAGCGGCGTAAGCCCTATTTAGAACGCCGGTTTTGGGTTACACTGGGAACAACCAGCGAGACACATGCTTCCTGTTTACACTTGAACATGCATGCCCAGAGTGCGCGAATGGTCACGTGATATACGTTTTTGGTAGAGTAGTGTGGACTGAGATATGTTCACAAACGCTGGGTGAAACGCTAGTGTGGACGTGGATCGTCTTCATGCTAAAACGCAGTTTTAAAATTAAAACGAACTAGTGTAAACGAGGCCTAAGTTTTGATTTGAACGTTTAGAAACGAAACTTATGAGAGGTTTGTTGTTCAATTTCTTCTGTGATATGTAATATGTATTCAAATATTATCCAAATATGTAATGTAATCCTAAGCTTGGCAAACAGTTTTGGAGAATTTAATGTTTCCCAATTCGGACATAATGCCAGAGCATACTGCCTGAGAAGCATTTCAAAGATGGCCGCAAAGTGAAATTACTTGCCTTAAAGGGACTTTGCTGGTAAATGGTATACACAGTGAGGAAAAGTTAAGTCGATATAGCATAATCACAGGTTAATTATATTTTTAATATGCACTTTATGTGTGGTATTGGCACACTGAGACCTCGGGGATTGTTACATCAACACAGAGTAGGTCTAATCGAATATAATCAAAAATCACCATGAATCTTGCTGTGAGGCGACAGCACTACCCACTGCGCCACAGTGTCTCCCAATGTACAGTATGTGAAATGTTATTAAATTATTATGATGTCTACCTTTACATACCCATAAAATAAGAAAAAAGTTCTTACCGAACTGTCTTCCACTGGAGGTGGTGGAGGCTCATGGATAATCTGCAGAGAGAGGGAGTTTAAGATCACCTTTATTTTTATATTTAGATAACAGTGAAAACTATTTTACTTTCAAAAACATCCATCAAACCATCAAAACAAGCTCATTACCATTCAGCATACTAGAGAGAGACAGAGAGAGAGAGAGTAAGAGAGATAGAGAAAGAGAGAGAGAGAGAATAAAAAGATAAACAATCTCACATGAGCCCACTCAGGCTGGCATGCAAGACCACATGCTCTCTCTCACACACACACTTACACAAAAACTTGTTTTTATCTTCCACTGACAAGTCAAAGGACTCAAGTAATGTTTTCAGTGCGTGCCAGAAAATCAGGTTACGCGAAAACACATGGCTAAGGAATTGCAGCCCTCCCCTCTCTGTTTTCAGTCTGTTTACAAGCAAAGTATGACCTAAAAATCTGGAAGCCAGATTTAAACCCTAAAAGACAGAACTCGCCATTAAGCTTTTCCAGGTATATGTCTTTCGGGGAGTTCAAAACCATTATTTACATGTCCCGAAGCCACTAGTACTACACTTTAAACGATATAGTACATTGTGATCCTGATTCATACTTCCAGCTATATTAATATTAGCATCTATTCTAATCTACCAGCCAAATATTTCAATATTTAATAGATAGAGCAGATGGTTTTTTAAGTTAAATGCAGTGTCATTTGTGGAATATTGTGATAATGTGGGATTTCTCAGTGGTCAACGGACAAAGGAGCAGATTTAGATCAACAGAAATACTATTAAATACTGGTAAACCTTCTTTAAAGGATCTAGAAGTACATTTAGATCAACAAAAATACTATTAAATACTGGTAAATGTTGTTTAAAGGATGTAGAAGTAGATTTAGATCAACAGAAACACTATTAAATACTGGTAAATGTTGTTTAAAGGATGTAGAAGGAGATTTAGAGCAACAGAAAGGCTATTAAATACTGGTAAATGTTGTTTAAAGGATGTAGAAGGAGATTTAGATCAACAGAAATGCTAATAAATACTGGTAAATGTTGTTTAAAGGATGTAGAAGTAGATTTAGATCAACAGAAACACTATTAAATACTGGTAAATGTTGTTTAAAGGATGTAGAAGTAGATGTAGATCAACAGAAATGCTAATAAATACTGGTAAATGTTGTTTAAAGGATGTAGAAGTAGATTTAGATCAACAGAAATGCTAATAAATACTGGTAAATG
>CAIGQQ010032185.1:224631-240236 GCA_903798035.1 Danio albolineatus
AAAATAAATAAATGTAAATGAAAATATTATAAAAATAAAATAAAATGATAAAAAGATATACTTCTAGTAAGTAACACTAAAAAGTAACAGTTATAAAAATGGTAATAATAATAATAATATTAATAATAACAAAAATTATTCATTCATTAATTTATTTATTTTTTGGCTCAGTTTTTTGGCTCAGTTCTAATTAATCAGTTGTCGCCACAGCGGAATGAACCACCCACTTATCCAGCATTTGTTTTACGCAGCGGATGCCCTTCCAGCTGCAACCCAAGACTGGGAAACCCTGTGGGAACTTGGGGGAAACCTGGGGAGAACATGCAAACTCCACACAGAAATGCCAACTGACCCTACCGGGGCTTGAACCAGCGACCTTCTTGCTGTGAGGTGATTGTGCTGGTGATTGGATGTGTTGTGCGTTCAGAGATACTCTTCTGCAGACCTCGGTTGTAACGACCCTGCTAAAAAAACCCTCACTACTTAAACCAACCTAGGCTGGTTGGCTTGTTTTAGCTGGTTGGCCAGCATTGGAGAGGTTTTGACCATTTCCAGGCTGGTTTCCAGCTAAAACCAGCTTGACCAGCCTAGCTGGTTTTGGCTGTGCTCCCAGCCTGGTTAGGCAAGTCAAGCTGGATTTAGCTGGTCACCTCCCAGCCTGACCAGCTAAGACCAGGCTAGAAACCAATAGCTGGAAACCATATAGCTGGAAACCAACAGCTGGAAATGGCCAAAACCTCTCTAAAACCAGGCTGGTCAACTTTTAGCTTTTAGCAGGGGAGAGGTTATTTGAGTTACTGTTGCCTTTCTATCAGCTGGAACCAGTCTGGCCATTCTCCTCTGACCTCTGCCATTTGTGCCCACAGAACTGCCGCTCACTGGATATTTTCTCTTACTCAGACCATTCTCTGCAGAGATAGTTGTACGTGAAAATCCCAGTAGATCAGCAGTTTCTGAAATACTCAGACCAGCCCGTCTGGCATCAACAACCATGCCACATTCAAATTCACTTAAATCACCTTTCTTCCCTACTCTGATGCTCGGTTTGAACTGCAGCAGATCGTCTTGACCATGTCTACATGCCTAAATGCATTGGGTTGCTACCGTGTGATTGGCTGATTAGAAATTTGTATTAACAAGCAGTTGAACAGGTGTTCCTAATAATGTGGCCAGTGAGTGTATTCCTCTGTTGTTTCAAATCTCAATTTTTTTTCCGTAGTAACTCAGGATAACTTTCCCAAAGAGAGACCCTTCTCGGAGAGATTTAAGTGGCAGTCGGACAGAATTACCTTGTACACACGGACGAGTCTTTTTCTGTTTTCTTTTTCAAGACTTATAATAATATTCATTTCTTCGGGCCCTTCGCCTAGCAGGTAAGAGCTCGACCGACGCACATGGAATTTTTTTTCAAAAGTCTAAACCACGTGTTAATAAATAAAGCCAAGCTATTTAAACAAAGCAATAAGCTAATGCTAATTCGGGCCAACAGCTGGTCTCCATGGAAACGGGTCATGTTTGAGCTGCTTCAACCTTAACATGAACTTCACTGCAGAGCTCCACACTTCGCTAACACCACGTCAGTGACTCATTTCTTCTCTTTTCCAGTCGCGCCGCTTCCAGACAAATTCCAGGCATGTCTAGTTCTTCTGATACTAGACTTTGGATTGACAGTCTGAATTATTGGACGTCCCTCAGAAATCAAGACAAAGGCCAGGCTTGGGTTTCGAGTTGTTAAGGCAATTATAATTGGCGTCATTTATGAAACGAGCGTATGACAGAAACGCGTTAAAGCTTGAATTTATCAATATGGATGTGAGTAGAGGCTACGATCAAATCTCACGTCTGGTCTAAGCCGGTGTATGCAAGTTCAGTTAGCATGAAGGTCTGCTTTGTATGTCTAAACGATGATATCTAAGACTTGTGTTTTCTTTACATTTTCGTCTATAGTTTAACAACCAAACATTTACATTTTGTTGCGTCTGTCATTTTGTTACATTTAATCACATTAATACATTTTAGATTAAAATAGATGAAATAGATGATGGCAACATTGAAAACAGAACAAAAAAAGTCATTACAATTCTTATTAATGGAGAAAAAATACTTACGTTTCTGAAATTTCTAATGCCCATTTGATGACCTGATTTTTGAGATGCAAACCAGGCATATTTTCCAGCAGGATATGGTAAAGTATTTACAAAGTGATTTTTTTTTTTTTGCGCAGGGGTTGGCATATAGAAAATACATAACCTTTAATCAGAATAGAACAGTATAGAAAATACAAATAAAAAAGAAAGCAGTGATTTCTAAATTGACTTTGACTTGTATTTCATTGCAGACAATACTACAGCACATCATTTAATGTGTTCCTCATGATTTTCTTTTTCATCAACACGTATTCCAACTTCGGTTCTTGCAACACATTTCAAAAAAGGTTAAGGAAAAACAGTAAAGCATTTGCCACTTTGTAATGTTGCTATTCCTTTTCACAAAATTTACAGTGAAAGATGTTTAAGTACTAAAGTGATTAAGTGTTTCAGGTGTAACTTTGTCCCATTCTTCCTGCAAACAAGACTTAAAGGTGGGCAACAGTACGAGGTCTTTGTCATCACATTTTGCACCTTAAAATGTACCACAACTTCTCTATTGGAGACAGGTCAGGACTGCAGGCAGGCCAGTTAAGTACCTCTATCCTTTTCCTCCACAGCGAGGACTTTGTAATGTGTGCAGAATGTGGTTTTGCATTCATTCAATCATTTTCCTTCGGCTTAGTTACTATTACAGAGGTCGCCACAGTGGAATGAACCACTAACTATTTCAGCATATGTTTTACACAGCAGATGCCCTACCAGCCGCAACCCAGTACTGGAAAACATCCATACACACTCATACGCTGTGGCCAATTTAGTTTCTTCAATTTACTTATACTGCATGTCTTACTGTGGGGAAAACAAATCCAGCGACTTTCTTGCTGTGACGCGACCACTGAGCCACTGTGCTGCCTGGTTTTTGCAATGTCTTGCTGAAATATGCATGGGCATCTCTGCAAAAGAAGAAAGCATGTTGTGCTCCAAGATTTCTATGTACTTTCAGCATTAATGGTGCCATCACAGAAGTGCAAGTTTTGTACCTTTGCCAAGGGCTTTGACACAACCCAATACCATGACAGCCCCTGGCTTTTTGGACTTGTTGCTGGTAACAGTCTAGATGATCCTTTACTTCTTGGGTCTGGAGCACACGGAGTCCATTTCCCCTAAAAATAATACCTGAAATACTGATTCATCTGACCACAGTACACGTTTCCACTGTGTGACGGTTCATCCCAGATGCCTCGGAGCCCAGAGAAGTCGACAGCTCTTCTGGACACTGTTAACATAGGGCTTCCATTTGGCACAGTTCAGTTTTAACTGGCTTTTGTGGACGTAACTACGGCTTGTGGTACTTGACAAAGGTTTGCCAAAGACGTCCTGAGCCAATGAGGAGATATCACCAATAGATGAATGATCAGAGATCACGGTTGTTCAACTTAGGCTTGCACCCTTGTCCTTTACACACTAAAAGTCCTCCAGATTCCTTGAATCTTTTAATGATTCCATGCACTGTTGAAGGTGAAATATCCAAATGTCTTCCTATCTTTCTTTGAGGAACGATGTTAAACATTTCAATAATTTTCTCATGTATTTGTTGGCAAACTTGCGATTCCTCGGCCCATCTTTGCTCCTAAAGGACTAGACCTTTCTTGGATGCTGCTTTAGTGTCAAATCATAGTTACAATAACCAGTTGACATCACCTGTTTAAAATCCCATCATTATTTAACCAATTTACCTGATTACTAGCCCCGTCCCAACATTTTTCCAATGTGTTGCAGCTCTGAATGAAAGGAAAGGATTTATATTTACCAATGAAATGAAGATGACCAGACAAAACATGGAATATTTTGTGTTTATATTGTCTGCAATGAAAAACAAGTCAAAGGAAATTTGGAAATCACGTCTTTCTTTTTTATTTCTGTTTTCCATACTGCTCCAACTTTTTCTGACTTGTGTTTGTAGACTAATCAACACTAATTCGTCGTTTGATGTCTAATCACATCATCCATCCTAACCCGTTCCTTATTCAAACAACACCTTTTTTATTATCTCTAAATTTTAATATCAAACCTTTCTTAGTGTAAAAAACAAAACAACCCACATCTGCAGCTCTCTAGGAAACGCAATAAAAGAAACCGCTTTTAACTTTTAACCTTGAGAGTTCAGAGGTGACATAAGATCCAAGGGTTGTCGGGGCCAATCGGTATACAAATTCCAAGTGACTTTTGACCCCGCGTGTGTCTAATAGACTCAGTCAGTGCTTAACAAGTCATTACAGGTCAAATAGGGCATGAAAACTACTGCAACACAACCTACACAGACTTCATGACTGGAACTTAGCTTAGCAACAGAAAGGCTCATCACATGGTCAAAACAAATAAATCTGGAAGAAAGCCAAGAGTAATGGTCGCGGGTCATAAAAGGTAAACATAAAGGTGCTCCTATAGCATTAAAGCAGTGCTGCATGTAGACCACATCATATACTTGTCTGCTTTTCACACTCAAAAATGACCTTTGCTACTTATTTAAAATGAGTTAAAACAACACAGTTCTTACAACAACTTGATTGTTTTATGTTCAATCCACTTACAGTTGTAAAAATATTAAGTTAACTAAATTGATTTGTATTGGGATAACATGAAGTGTGGAAACCAGCCTTTTTTGTTTACAAGGAATTACATTTGTTGTTTGTTCAAACTACTTATTTAGAAAAAGCTGAAACAACCAACTTAGGCTCATTCTGAAAACATACCGCTATAAATATTTCTGGAGAGTGCCAAATATGTCCCAGGAGCTACGTTTATTGCAGTTTTTGTTTTCACGAATCCACCAGAGGCCACTGTGTGCACTTTTTGACATCTCAAATTTCTCTCGCAAGTGCCATTCGCGCCTGCTGTTCTCGCATAAATCCATCAGAGGCCGCCGTCGACTGACTGACTGACTGACTGATCAACTGACCCACCCTCCTCCTTCCATAAATCCAACTAATAGTGTTTTCAAAATGCACCGATTCCCAATCACTCACTTCCCTTAAACACAAATTTTATAAAGCAAAGCAGAAAAAGAAAAGCCCTCGCCTGATTTTTACCACGTTTTCAAATTTTACCACATTCTCACCCTATTATTTACTTGTTTGTTTTATTTTTTGGCTTCTGTTTTTGTCTTACCCACTTTGTGGAACCATTCTCCAGACTGCAGTTGTGGTCAACTGCTCTCTGCATCTCAAGTTCGCTGACTTACATTGCAAGCTCACTGGACAAACTGGTAACAGCGGGAGGTAAGCTGGTAAGTGTGAAAAAGAACAGCATCATACCGCCCTGTTCGTTTTAAATACAAAATGCAGCCATACTGTACGTACCTCTGGCTACATAATTCGCGATCTCCAGAAATGTATATGGGGCTAAGTTTTCAGAATGAGCCTATGCCTAAATTCACGTATGTAAACAAATCTTCAACAGAGACTGGCAGTACCTATGGACATTATATTAAATGGTGGCCGTGTTGACGTGTCAAAGTAACCAATACAGGCTCATTGTGAAAACGTAGTCCCACAAACGTTTCTGGAGGCCGCACATTATGTAGTCAGAGGTATGTATGGCTGCGTTTCATTTTTTTAAGTGAACGCTACGGGGCGGTGTGACGCCGTTTCGTTTCAGGCTAACTAGCCGACCGCTTGCCTCGTGTGGACGACTTTCCCAATGCAACCAGTTTGTCCCGTTAGCTCGACATGTTCGTCGGCGAACTCAAGGAGGGGTTCAAGTCCAGCAAGGAGTGCTTTCAGAAACAGGTAAGACTAAAACAGAATCCAAATAATGAAATAAACCAGTAAAATAACAGGGTGAGAATGTAGTAAAGTCTAAAAGTGTGTTAAAAATGAGACGAGGGCTTTTATTTTATTCTGGATTGCTTTTTTGAAAGTTGTTTAGGGGTTTAGGGAAGTGTGTGGGTGGGTGGGTCAATCAGTAAAATTTTGGTTGGGTTCAGGGAAGAAGGAGGGTGAGTCAGTCGCTAGCTTTTTATTACAATGTCTATTAGCAGTACATCAAATGTATGTACACACACAGACACACAGACGCACACACACACTCCGAGGGGTGTCACGTACGATAGTGAAGAGGGTTAGTGAGTTGCGGAAGAAACTGAAAGTGAACAGCGGACGCGGGAGGAGGACAGTTGAGGAGGGGGATCGGTAAAATGAGGTGCTGGATCAGATTTCAGAGGTGCCGGATTCGGATCTGGCATGTTTTGGCACAAACGAAGCCTTGGTCTCCTATGTAGGTACCAACCAGACTCAGCCCTGCTTGGCTTCAGAAAGTAACCAGGGTTGGGCTGCAGGGTGATATGGCCATTGGCTGTACTATAATGTTGTATCTAATGACTATGCTGTTTTTATTCTAATTTGTTTGACTTTATTTCCAGATGCCTGATTCCACTTTGGGCTTCTGAGCAGTGCTTTGACATATAAAAAGGGTTGCTATTTGCTTGAGGCAGAAGACTCACCACGGTGCAGCAGAGAGGCCAGAACCACCACAGCAGAGCCAGAATCAGCAGCAGCATCACTATCAGCAGTGCTATGGCCAGGATCGTACCGTCAGACTGCAGGGAGGAACAGATCAACATTCGAGACTTACTATGTTGCACAGGTATATTTTTGGAAATAAATAAATACACAAAACTAACTTAATACACAAATACACTTCACTGAACATGCACACAATGACATCACTTGCAATATAACTGCAGGTTACCCTTGCTAATATATATTTATACAACAGTTCTGTCTGGTTCTCGAATGTGATTGGTCGATATCCGTATGATATTCTGCAATATCAGAATATTCACCCTTCTGTATTACTCCAGCCACATAGAGTGACAGCAGATCAATAAACGTACTACAGTTTGACAAATATTGCAGCTGTTTGACAACATAGTGTACTTTTAAGGCTTTCAGGCGACAGTCTAGTTGTTTAGATTGCAACTATGCAGTTTATTTACAAGGATAGTGGCTATTTTGAATATTTATAACTTCAGAGATACAGCGCATCGCCGGCCATCAGGCTGTCATACCGAGCAGAGCAAAAACTGTTGACATTCCGCCACAAGATGGCGACAGAGACTGTGTAATCCACACAGCTGATCAAATCATTATTAAAGCACTCAATTTTGGGGATTTAAGCCTACCTAACTTTAAATAGTAACAGTTACTGACTCCAGTAAGCTAAGCCAGTGGCTAAATTCTCTGTCAGTCAAACTACTGGAAGTAGGAAGTAACTTCTGTGACTGATCGATAGCAATGACTGAGAGACATCAAGCATGTCAAAACACTCCACTGCTTTGTTTATATTTTGCTAACTATAACTTTGACTTTTTATTCAGTTTGTGGTCTCATTTTATCTGTAACACTGTAAGCTATGACATCGACTTGGCTTTTCCTGCAAAGACGGCATTTTCGTGTATAAGTAACATGGTAAAGCAATTGTAACAACAGGTCTTCGGCAGAAATGGTGACATAAATGAATAATCTTCCATAATTCAACACTATTGTGTTGGTGGAATAAATGTGTTCAATGGGATGTTTTCTGAGGACTCTTACCTTTTGAAATAAACCCTGATGTACAGCAATGTCTTGTTATCACGATGATATTCACTCCATATCTAATAAGCGTTTTCTGTACAACTTACACAAATTTAGCAAATACATTCTTTATTAGATTCCCATTGAAAAACATCTAGCTGCAATAGCTGCTTGAGGGTTGTAGCTTTAAACTGATGTACAGTTTGACAAGATTACTAGTGCTGTTTTTGATGTAATCTATTCATAAACATTGATGTGAAAAAACAGCACCCCAGTGCGTCCACGTCGGCTGCTGGCTAAAGGGTACTGTAAGTGACATTCTAAGTCCATCTCTCTCTTTTGTATGTTGTAGTGCAGTATTTTTACTATAATATTTGTAGTGTACTGAGTGTGAGATGGGACTCCCATACCAGGAATGTATGTATTTTCTGTTTGCCCTTCATTGTGTAACCCTAAGTTACTTTTTGGTTGGCTTTCTGTTAGTTTCTAATAAGTCTCCTGTTTTTGTTACTGCAGACTAGTTCAGTAAAAAGAACGAAAGAAGAAATGCCCGCATGTGTTTAACGTTTTTCCTTAACGCAAACACAACAGTAATCTGCTAGTGCTTGCGTTGCTTTGGTTTTTACGTGGTTAATTATTGTGATCTCCTGATTGCAACAGAGAAATACTGGGAAATCTCTGTAGACTGATAGCATTTCATGCCGTTCAGCCTTATAATCTTAAATGTGAGCAAAATCATGTGGTTTGTCATCACTTTAGACATTACGCTAGAGAATCATTCAAATACTAGGTCTAAAGTGACGTTGGTAAAGTAGCAACAGTTTCTGCTTTTCTTGCCATCATCTCAGATGTGAATGAATGGCGGAAGAAAGTAGTTCCTCATACAGTACAAAAGGATTTTTGAGACTCTCCGTGTGTGATTTTCTTTTTTATATACACGATTATGCCGTCGAACTGTTGTATAAACGCAATATCACACTCGTAGCAGTGCAATATGGTTGTATATGGTCACTGGTCTTCCACCACTGCTACCAGTGTAACCGACCTTGGTTATGAAGCACGAAACACACAACAGATAAAGCCTAAAAGATAATTTCAGATTATACTTACACATTTTACAGTGGTGATTGTAACAGAACTGGAGATGAAACTCAGGCCTTCGTTCATGCTAACATAAAGGGAAGCTGCCCTGCAATATACATAATGGGGAAAATTACGACTTGTTCCTGATGTCTCGCAGTTAACAATTAGGAATAAAGAAAGACAGCAAAATTCATTACGTACGTTCCCTCCTCTCGGAGAACAGGAGCTGGACATAGCAGGTATGTGTCCTCCACTATCAACGGCTTCACCACTAGCACAGAAGAAAAAATGTAGGGTCACACTTCAAATGCAAATCAGGAAAATACTGCATTAAAGGCAATATTTGTTGAATAAAAAGATGGTGTTTAATATGATCTGTCACACAATCATTGTTTGTATTTTCTGATAAAATATTCTGAATTTGAATGATGAGACAATAGCCCCTTTCACACAGTGATACCGGTAAATATCCGGAAAACTACTGGAACAACTTTACCGGTAAAATTCAAAAAAGCTCTGGAAAAGCTTCCGGAATTTTTCCAGAAAAGTCCATTCACACATCCATACCATACCTTCGATTGTCTTTGTAAACAAAGAAGGGATCAGGTTTTTGTTGATGGTTTCACTTATATTTAAAGCTTCAGGATTCATGCAGCTGCTTTGTCCCAGAGACATCCAAATCGCAGCTAAATCTTTACACGTTAGACTACATTATAAATTCTGTGGCTGGATAAGTGTTGAGAACAACTTCGATGAAAACATATGGAGGAACGCTTAATTAATTTTCTACAGAGTTAGCATTAAGAAGGAACATAGAAACGTTATCTGACTAACATCCAGCAGCTAAATGTGTCTAGAAAGATATTCCAAGGCTTTTATTTTTCATAAACTGCACGGATGTGTGTGCGTCTGAATGTTCTGATTGGCTGGAGTAGATGTTTCACATCTTTCCGGCAATTTTCCTTCTGCGTTCTCACACAGCACAGCATTCTGGAAAATTACCGGTGATGTTACAACTTCTCTTTCCAGAAAATTGCTGGAAAATTACCAGAAAAATGCTGGAAAATTACCGGTCAAAAACATACAGATTATCGGTTCACACATACAGACCTTTCCGGAAAATTGCTGGTTATATTCACATAACTGTGTCTAAACCCCTTATAAAAGTGATTTTTTGCATAAGTCCCGTCTTAAATCAAGAATTTAGACATTTTTGGACTAGAAATGAGACAAAAACACAATTATTGTTTGTATTTTCTGATAAAATATTCTGAATTTGAATGATGAGACAATAGCTCCTTTCACACAGTGATACTGGTAAATATCTGGAAAATTACTAGAACAACTTTACTGGTAAATTAAAAAAACTCTGGAAAAGCTTCTGGAATTTTTCCAGAAAAGTCCATTTACACATCCGTTTCGAAACACCGGTAAATTCTGACATCATAAACCAGAAATAAGCTCTAAACGGCTGCGATTGTCTTTGTAAAAGTTTTTTGTTGATGGTTTTATTTTTATGTAAAGCTTCAGCTTTCATGCAGCTGCTTTGTCCCAGAGACATCCAAAGGCAAAAGAGTGAACAGCAGCTAAATGTTTACAGATTTGACTATATTACAAATTCTGTGGATGGATAAGTGTTAAGAACAACTTCTATGAAAACATATGGAGGAAAGCTTTCGCATGTCGAGATGTACATAATATGTGTGTGTGTTGGCACACGTCAAGCAACTGAAGCGGAGCTTGAAGGTAAACAAACAGCAGTTTTTCATAAGCATTTTAACGATGATTTTCTACAGAGTTAGCATTAAGAAGTAACATAGAAACATTTTCTGACTAACATCTAGCAGCTGAATGTGTCTAGAAAGATATTCCAAGGCTTTTATTTTCATAAACAGCGTGGATGTGTGTGCGTCTGAATGTTCTGATTGGCTGGAGTATATGTTTCACGTCAGCACGTTCTTAACCTAAACTGTCTAAACCCCTTATAAAACTAATTTTTGCATAATAAGTCCCCTCTTAAATCAAGAATTTTGACATTTTTGGACTAGAAATGAGACAAAAATTCCAAGTAAGTGTTTTTTTGCAGTGTTTATGCATGACGGACATTATCATTCACTGACAGGAGTGTTTACAATGGTCAAGCGTAAATAAACACCACTCCTATGCAAAATCGGGAGTAAATGTGGTGTAAGTCTGGAAACATGCCCTGAGGATGGGAAACTAGTTTCCTGAGTTTCCTGGGTTTTCAGATTGCCTCCATGACACTTATCAACCTGATGCTCTGCTCTCTATCAGACGCTAGCAATTAGCATGGGCGCTGCGGCGTTTGACATGTCCGGCTTTAATCAAAGCAAACACAAGCAAAGGACATGTGAGGCACCAAAGCTGGTATCTATTACTGGTACTGTAAACTAGGATTGAAGGCAGATGACTGGGCTTTGATCTCACGACCAGTGCCTATTTGAATGAAAATATGATTGTTTGGAGCGAATTAGCCGCTCTGTGAAGCTTAATATCATTAGAGCATTAGAGCAAACTAAATGTCAACATCAGTACACTTCAATAGACTTAATTCAAAATTGAAAGTTGCCGTGTAATTAACATCACATTTCGTTAAATATACTTACAATGCTTGCACATCTTTTTTTCCACTGCCATAATAATTAATATCAGGCATCTTGGGACATAATAAAAGCCACTTTGTTTATATTTGCTAACTATTGGAACAGAAAACTATATTTTTTATCTATTTTTTTAAAGGGCAAAGTATTTTTTAAAGGTCTTTAAATGCCACCAACATAACCAAGATAGGTAATTGATAACCTTCGGCTTAGCCGCTTTATTCATCAGGGGTCACCACAGCAGAATGAACCGCCAACTTATCCAACATATATTTTACATCGCGGATGCCCTTCCAGCCGCAACACACACTGTTTTACTGAGAAACATCCATACACTCTCATTCACACTCACGGCTAATTTAATTTAATCAATTCACCTACAGTGCATGTCTTTGGACTGTGGGGGAAACCAGAGCACCCGGAGGAAACCCACACCAACAGGGAGAACATGCAAACCCCACACAGAAACGCAAACTGACCCAGCCGGGACTCGAACCAGCAACCTTCTTGTTGTGAGGCAACAGTGCTAACCACTGCGCCACCAGGTCACCTAGGTAACAGATTTTTAAGGTTTTGACTGTTGGTTTGTGTGTATTAATTTGAATAATACATTTTATTTGTACCTGTACAATACTTGCACACCATTGGCTAGCCCAGGCTCATTGGAAATACATTCCTCAGCGCATACATACAGATACACATACATATAGTTGAAGTCAGAATTATTAGCCCCCCTTTGGTTTTCCTTTTCTTTTTAAATATTTCCCAAATATTATTTAATAGAGCAAGGATTTTTTTCACAGTATGTCTGATAATATCTTTTTTTCTGGACAAAGTCTTATTTGTTTTATTTCGGCTAGAACAAGAGCAGTTTTAAATTTTCTAAAGACCATTTTAAGGTCAAACGTATTAGCCCCTTCAAGCAATTTTTTTTCCCGATGGTCTACAGTACAAACCATCATTATACAATAACTTTCCTTATTACCCTAACCTGCCTAGTTAACCTAATTAATCTAGTTAAGCCTTTAAATGTCACTTTAAGCTGTATAGAAGTGTCTTGAAAAAAAAAAAGAGTAAAATGTTATCTACTGTCATCATGACAAAGATAAAACAAATCAGTGATTAGAAACGAGTTATTAATACTATTATGTTTAGAAATGTGTTGAAAAACATTTTCTCCCTGCTAAACAGATATTGGGGAGAAAAATAAACAAGGGGGCTAATAATTCTGACTAAAACTGTGTGTGTGTATATATATATATATATATATATATATATATATATATATATATATATGAGCAATTCCAGCGTTATGGATGTGACATTTGCAGTAAAATCTCAAAATATTGACAGAGAAAGTATATGTTAACGTTATATTGAAACATCTATTTATATTTTCCAAAACAACTAGACAAGAGTTATGGGAGCAGAAAAATATCAATCTGTAAACATATTTTATAATTTAATCAAGGAATATAAACATGCGTTATGGATGTGACCAAAAAAATTAGCAAGTTTGCAGTATCCAACATACTGTATTTTGTTGAAATTCTGTGAATTAAACTGCACAACCCAAAAGAAATGATGATAATCAAAAGGATAAGTGTCGGCTCTCTATAGAACAAACATGATTGATTTTATTTTATTTTACATTTTTGCATTTATAAGGAAAAAGCTTCATTATGGGTGTGACAGATGTGAAATTGCCACAAAATAATTGTTTGAAAACATTGACAGAGACATTTTTGAGTATTTTTAAAGCTCTGTAAATTACAAGCCTACACAAAAAAACACAAAAATGGTTTCGCTATTTTGGCAAAAACTTTTTTTTTATGGCAAGGTTGACATTTGCATGGAATTGCTCATATATGTATATATATATATGTTTTAGATGACGAATGCTCTAGAGGGCACTTGTCTGCATATTACAAAATCTGAAATATGTTACATGACCACGCATTCTAAGGGTATTTGTTGTAATTCATAATATAACAACACTAATACTGAAATGGTTAAGACGTTTCAGAATGGCCAAAACAACATTTCAGATGTGTTACAGTGTGCTGATCCTGCTGCTTTGTCCATTCACACACATTTTAACAAAATCACATGACTTTTTTTAATGCGCATACTGGAATTTGTTTAGTAAAGTGTTTCCATCGAAGTTTATGCGCAACTTTTCTTATCGAATAAATAGTTGATGCAGCTTAGTAATGCGCTTACGATTTTTATGAGCAATTTCAAAATGTATGCACATGTTGGCGTTTCCATCCAAAAACGCACATAACAACAGGTAGACCAGTAGCTAATGACAGGTGGTGAGATTACTGCCATTTCTTCCATTTTTTCTGAACGTCATGCAATTGAAACATTCAAAATTCATTAATTCACTTGTAAAATGGTTGTTTTCACTTGAGATTGGTATTGTTGCCAATATCCATTATAAAATGTGTCCTGAAGTAGCAATTCATTGCCACAGAGTACTTTTGCTTGCATATATGTTTAATGTAGGTGTAATTTTATGCTGTTGATTCATCCTATTCTACAATAATATATCATGCAAAAAAAGGTACATCCAGTCAGGCCCAGGTAAGAACTTTGAGGCCCCTTGGCACAATGTCTTGTAGGGCCCCTACCTGGCCGCACCCCTATAGTTGATTTAAAAAATAAGATTAATATAATATTTTTTAGAATAAAATTAATCTATAATGTATTGGCGAATTTCTAAAATGAATGATATACAGTACATATATTTCTAGTCTACAAAGATTTAACTTACTTTTAAAGCATTTAAAGCACACAAATACTTATAAAACTAGCGAAAGTTTATGGATTTTAATATACTTGTTCAAGTTCACTGAAGCAGAACTAAAAATATATATATTTAAGGGTATTTTTAATGTATAATGTCTAAAAACTTATAATGCATATGATTTGAATTTAACACCTCTCCAATCCAGGTCTATGAATGTGAGTCTTCCATAATACACACACTTATTAATGATTCCTACTTGTCTTCCTCGTGATGAAGAGTAGGCAAAATCTGAAATGTAGTGGGGAAAAAAAGAAGAACGTATTCATCAGACGCTGGATTCGAACCGGGTTCATGATCGATCGCGTCAAAACATATTACCATGCGTTTTACGAGCTACGCCACTCACGCTGTTCTCACCCTCGCTCTTTAGTTATGTTGTCTCTGTCAAACGGTGATGAGCAGAATCATTCAGCTAGCTTATTCCAACGAGGAGCGCTATTTGCACTTAGCCAAAATAAACACTCCAAAATCTGCATTTTTTTTCCCCCTTGCAGGGGCCCCAGGTGTGCACGCATGTGCCCATAATGCCCATTGGTTAATCCGGCCCTGCATCCAGTTAACATGAGTAAGACCTACAGTAAAAACTGCAAGCGCCAGACCTGACGACCTCTGTTAGCCTCTTGTGGGGCAGCATTTGTCTTATATCTCCTTCATTTGGCAGCGGTCCATCCTGTAAAACTTCTAATGTAGCCTTTACAAACTGCTATTAGCCCAAAAAACTAATGGGACTGGCATTTGAGTTGGCATGCCTGGCCTTTGCAGGGTTCCCTATGAAAACTAGCCTTCTGGGCCTTTCGGTGGAAAAATGATAGTTAATCAGAAGGCTTTATAGATTCTAACTGGAATCGTTCTAACCATATGATCATTACGCAAGGAAATCGCGGAAACGTCTTATGTAAGGCTGCTGTCATCCCATATAACGTTTATCCCGTTTTTTATTAGCCGTTATCGAGCCACTGATGTGTTTAGCATACATGTTCACTGTAATACAAGACGTAGCGTAGCAACCACTTCAGCACTGTCAGCTTAAAGAGACAGTCCACCCAAAAATGAATAGTCTCATGTTGTTTATTCATTCATTTTCTTGTCGGCTTAGTCCTTTTTTTTAATCCGTGGTTGCCACAGCGGGATGAACCTCCAACTTATCCAGCATGTTGTTTATGCAGCGGATGCCCTTCCAGCTGCAACCCATCTCTGGGAAACATCCATACACACTCTAGCATACTCATAACTATGGACAATTTAGCCTACCCGATTCACCTATACCACGTCTTTGGACTTGTGGGAGAAACCAGCGCACCCGGAGGAAACCCACGCAACCACGGGGAGAACATGCAAACTCCACACAGAAACGCCAGCTGACCCAGCCGAGGCTCGAACCAGCGACCTTCTTGCTGTGAGGTGAACGTGCTACTCACTA
>CAIGQQ010032185.1:240246-257745 GCA_903798035.1 Danio albolineatus
ATATGTTTTAAGCAGCGGATGCCCTTCCAGCCACAACCCGGTACTGGGAAACACCAATACACTCTCACATTCACACACACACACTCATATACTATGGTCGATTTCATTTCACCTAGAGCATAGCGCATGTCTTTGGACTGTGGAGGTAACCGGAGCACCCGGAGACTCGAACCAGCGACCTTCTTGCTGTGAGGTGAAAATTGAGCGTGTTGCCCAACTTTACCCAATTAAAGCCATTAAATAGTTTTAAATGATAAACAGATTGAGATTCATTCATTCATTCATTTTCTTTTCGGCTTAGTCCCTTTATTAATCTGGGGTCGCCACAGCGGAATGAACCGCCAACTTATCCAGCACATGTTTTTACGCAGCGGATGCCCTTCCAGCTGCAACCCTTCTCTGGGAAACATCCATACACACTCATTCACAAACATACACTAAGGGCAATTTAGCTTACCCAATTCACCTGTACCGCATAACTACACTGTTATTAAAGTGTTGCATAGAAGATATTTCTACAAGTTACACAAGTTGCATATTGTTGTTACACAATGCACTTACATAACTCTTTCTACAGATGTGTACTTTCCTAGTGTTGTTACCAATGTCCTGTTCCACATTTGTACGTACACATACTATTCAGTGGGTTGTTACATGAGTGTAGTTACACCAGTATTACACAAGTAAATACTATGTACCAGTGTGTACATACACTGTAGTTACATACTACTTACACATCTAGTTACCATGTAAGTTCACAGGTATAAGCGACACTTAATATAAAGTGGGACCATCTACTTAAATTGTGTTTCATAAAAAAATATCAGAAAATTGGTGCATTTTATATTAAAACATTGCACTTACTTCTGGTGAGGGTTTCATTGATCCTGAAACTGCAAAGAACCTTGTCCACATTTCTAGCATGAAGGAATCCATTTCCTCTCACAACGACCTGGAATACCTCTACAAAGCATGAAGTTAGATATAGCAATGTTAAACCATGTAGCAACTTTTAAAATTAATTTCCAGTAAAATAAATAAATAATAATAAGAGTTATTCATAAAATGCCTAATGTTCCGTAAATGTGAATGTATGATAACATGAATTCTGTAACACGGGGATGTGACACTGACAACAGAGGTGCGGATGCAAATGCAGGTTTATTAGCGAGATCAGGAAAGCAATGGTCAACAGGAGTAAACAGATGTATACAGGCGGTCCAGAATCGTAGTCAGTGGGCAGGCAGGTGGTCAGAGGCAGGCAGCAGACAGGGATATACAAATAACCAAGGCAAGGATCAAAAAACACAGAAAAGCAAGACAAAGGAAACCGCATTGTAGTGTCGCTAATAAGTAGACAAGACTCAGCAACAGTGAGTGTGTATGTGCTGTTTAAATAGCCAGTACGTACTGGAAACATGATAGCAACATGCTAATCCATACTGGAAACAAGCAAGCAAATATGCTAGTTTATACTGGAAACATGTTAGCAGCGTGCTAATTCATACTAAATTTATGCTAACAACATACTAAATCACACAAAAAACATGCTAATTCATACTAAACAACATGCTAACAACATGCTAATTCATGCTTATAAGTCATGCTAATCTGCCAAGTCCAAGTCTAAGCTTAGTCTATCTGTCTATCTATCTTTGTCTGTCTTTCTTTCTTTCTTTCTTTCTATCTATCTATCTATCTGTCTGTCTGTCTGTCTGTCTGTCTGTCTGTCTGTCTGTCTGTCTGTCTGTCTGTCTGTCTGTCTAAATAGTCCAGGTAATCAGTCTGTGAGCAGCTTCAGATGTGCGTGTTTGCAATCACTGGTGACTTGGAGCAGGTGTGTGTGTGAGTGTTGCATGACTGAATATGTAGTCCAGGAACATGGCTGATTTGTAGTTCATGTGAATGTGACTGTGTTTCTCAGTGATCTCTGATGGTAGATCGCTGTTGACCGTGACAAATACTGTATTTTAGGAAACAGTATGGTGATATTAGCAAACATCACTATATTTTGATTGTCATGTGTTTAGTTCTACACTTCTAACTTGTTTATATAAATTTAAGTGGATTGAACATAAAACAATGAAGTTGTCCCCCCAAAAATATTAAGAACTGTCTTGTTTTTAGATTATTTTATAGTAGTTTGAACAAACAGCAAGCATTATTGTTTAAGTGTACAGAAAAGAAGGAAAATCCCAGTGTTTTAACTATAATATATTTGCAGGATTAATAGGATTGAGCAACAAAAGGTAAACTGACAACTGTATTTAGCTACAATATATTACAAAAGACTTATTCGCATGAGTTGTTATTTTTAAAATGTTTCCAGCATAAATTAGCATGTTGTTAGCATGTTTCTAATATGAATTAGCATGTTTTTAGTATGACTTAACACATTGTTAGCATAATTTACCATTATCTTACAATGTTTCTGTTTCTTTGTTAGCACATATTAGTGTATACCACATAAATCTTAAAGCTGTGCAATGTAAGTATGTCTTTTTAGATTTTGGCCTCATCATGAAACCAATTATCACCATTGAACACTGTGGCTCAGATGGCTTCTATATTAAACAGAAAAGAACTCTACTCACCTCCAGCACAGATACTGGATGGTTCTGCAGCGAGGATCTCTATGCATGATTTCTTCAAGATCTGATGGATATACAAAGAGTCAAATTTAGCAGTTAAACAATTACCGACTACTGAAACTCATTGACCATTCAATACCATGTCCGTAAAGGTGCCACAAAATGAAAATCTGGACATACGTAGGATTAGCTGAATGATAAGATTTCCATACATGGAAATGACATACTGTGTGCCTCAAATACTATTGTTTCCCCCCTTCTCATGTAAATCAAATAAGTGTGAAATCCAGCTGAAAATCAGGCCATTTGGAACAAAACACAAACTACGATTACGATCATTAAACTGGTGGTCCACTTCGATATCATATTTTAAACTTTAGTTGATGTGTAATGTAGCTGTGTGAACATAAACAACATCTCTGAATGTAAGACGCTCAATGCAAAGGTAGACATTGGCTTTTACAGAATTAGCTTAGCAAGGCCTGCAGCGAATGAAAAAATACATCCGGGCTAGTGAGATCACCAACGTTTAGATGCATTCACCAAGCGCACACACCCTGTGGAGCGAAGGGGCGTGACAAGAGACGCTGTAATGTTATAGCAGAGAAAGCTAAAATGCCATCCAAACACTGCTATTTCCACAGAGCTTCTTCTGTTTCTGTATTTGGGCTTCCAAAGGACACAACACAAAGAGAGAAGTGCTTACAGTTTCATTTTAATTATGTTCCAGAGAATTATAAAAATATATAGCTAGCATTTGACAAAGGAAAGCTTCCAGAATCTCTCCCAGTTTCTCTCCTGTTTGGATTCGGTTAAAAACTCCTCCAACCGACGAAGCTGTGGATTGTGAACCACAAACTGTGAGTATTTTTCTTTGTTAAAATTGATCATCTACATGCACAGTTTCTAGCATTAACGATAGGTTGTAGTAAGGACATAAACGAGGACGTAAACAACAGGAAACGCTGTTTGGCACCGCTAACATTTTAGCTACAAATTCATATTTATCAGTCAAACTGCTGTAAACACCCACAATCTTCAACAGCGCTGCTGTGTCTCTCTATGCGGACGCTTTCCCTGCGTTCTACATCTCAGATAATGAACAATGTGAGCGTTTTATATAACTTACACATGGTTATTCCGAATATATGTGAAAGACTTTTATTTTAGAGAGCAGACATGGGGGTCAGCTGTGTCCTCTTCATTTTTCTGTCTGATTCAGACAACCAACGCTGTTAACAGATATTCTGACTAACAGTGTTTACACAGTGCAAATGCGCACGCTTGTAAGGGCATGACGTGGAGCCAATCCGTGAATCACAGCACATTAGGTTAGCTGACCAATCAGAGCCTCTTAAGGGCGGGCCTTTCGGAGGAACTAGGAAATATGACAGTAGTTTTCATGTTAGCTGAGTAGCTGTATATAATAAAAGTAAGATATGTGATCGTGATCGTGATTTTCTACAAGTGAAGCATAAGCACACATTGCTTTGCATTTTACAAACACAACCAAGCCTTAAAAATACACTGTGGACCACCATTTTAAGAGGCATGAGGTCTGTTTAAAATCTATTTTGTTAGTTTAATGTATATATTGTGAAATCTGTTGCGTATGTTTGTAATGCGGCAGCAAACACACATAGACTGCTGAATATAAGCATTTTAATTTTTAAAACAAATAACTGACAGGGCGCCACGGTGGCGTAGTGAGTAGCACGTTCGCCTCATAGCAAGAAGGTCGCTGGTTCGAGCCTCGGCTGGGTCAGTTGGCATTTCTGTGTGGAGTTGGCATGTTCTCCCCGTGGATGCGTGGGTTTCCTCCGGGTGCTCCAGTTTCCCCCACAAGTCTAAAGACATGTGGTGTAGGTGAATTGGGTAGGCTAAATTGTCCGTAGTGAATGAGTGTGTGTGGATGTTTCCCACAGATGGTTTGCTGCTGGATGGGCATCCGCTTTGTAAAACAAATGCTGGATAAGTTAGCGGTTCATTCTGCAGTGGCGACCCCAGCTTAATAAAGGGACTAAGCCGAAAAGAAAATGAATGAATTAATGAATGAATGAATAACTGGCAGTTCAGTGCAGAAGAAGTTTATCTTAGGCCCCGTTTACACTAGTGCGTTTTAGTTTTAAAACGGCGTTTTAGCATGAAAATGATCTGCGTCCACACTAGCGTTTTACCCAAGCGTCTCTAGCAGATGTCCCTCCACACTACGCCACCAGAAACGTATATCACGTGACCATTCGCGCACTCTGGGCATGTGCGTTCAAGTATAAACAGGAAGCACGTGTCTCCCTTGGCATTTGTTTATTGTTAGTCAACAAACGCTGGTTGAACGATGAACGCGATGGCAAAGAAAGCAAGAGAGGTCTTTTTGTGGACAGACGACGAGGTCGAGTTGTTACTTAAAGAAACAAATGAATATAAAACATCCATGGCTATCGAAAAATACAGTGTTTACAGCGAAGGCTGGTCTGCCGTCTGCCGGTGACGTTATAGCCATGTGCGCTTGACGAATAAGGAAAGGATACGCAATGACCCAAAGCCCCAATCACGTAGCGAATCTCAGCAGCCACACCTCTGTTTTCAAAGATATCCGTTTTCCCACAACCACACTGAGACGCAACTGCAGCGTTTTAGAATGGAAAAGGCCTCTCCAGCGTTTTCAAAACGCTCCGTTTTCGCACCTCGAAAACTCCGGCGTAGTGTGGATGGATGGCGTAACCGTAGCAAAACTTATGCGTTTTAAAACGAAAACGCACTAGTGTAAACGGGGCCTTAGCTTCAAGGATCCCCCAATCACACAAAGCAACACCTCTCATGTCAATTCCTTAACAGGGTAGTCCTCATGTGGCGTTTTTTTGTTTTAATACACACATCTGCTTTCACCATCTCTTTTCTCTAGTCCTAGAAATAGCCTTCTTCACGCACACCATCACCTATGTATTGCGAGATTGTTTTCATCCACACGTCTACTGCCTTTCCTCCGTCATCTATGGAAGTGTGCTTTCAGATCCCAGGGTCCCTGCTGATTTACGACACTTTTCTCCCGAGCTTCAGCCAAAGAGCTTTCAGCGTGCGGCTAATTGACAGCAGATGCCGGCCAGCTGGACTGACCCCATGAAGCAGTGAACCTCTGCATGGGCGAGAGCCGTCTTTACCCAAATATCTCCTCTTTTCTTTCCACCTTAAAAATATAAATCATTAGCTTTCATTGCAAACAGAAAGGACACGCTGCACAGGCTTTGATCGTGTTTGGTCAGAATCCAGCAGACCGTGGGATCAAAGCGCTCTAGGAAGGCCAACGCAGGTCTTTCTGAGAACTCTGATACCGGAGACAATCTTCAGATGGGGGTGAATGAATACTTTTGTTTGTTTTTCTTCAGTCCTGCGTTTCCTTTAATGCTCAGTTGTTTTATTTTTAAGAGATTTCTTTTCTTAAGAGCACCAAGATGCACCAAGTCTTTTCACATTTCCGGGTCCTAGTCAGGTAAACTTAGGTTGCTGGTTTCAAACTGTCTTTTTCCTTCTGAACCCAGTATGGTTTTGTTACCAAAACCAAAATACAGAGCCACATGCATCTATCCGCCACAAAAAATCCCCAAAAAACATTAAAAACGTTCCGAACATCAAGCGATGTCTGCAGAAGTCGTTTTTAGTGGAGACAAGCAGACATTATGCCTCTTTGCACTGGGTCATTCTCAAGGTAGGCGATACACAGATATACACACACGAATAAACGTTATGAAAACTAAAGTTTGTTGTACTGTTGATGGTTCACTTCCGTTATTTGGCACGATTGCATTCATATCAGAAGTGAACCAAACCCCAGACCACATTTTTCAGGCAGAGAGTATGGTTCATGGGTGCGCCCTCAAGTTCAGAAGACACTAGGTAAATCAAGGGTGTCCAAACTACGGCCCGCAGGCCATCGGCGGCCCGCAATCAGTTTAGTGGCGGCCCACGAGGCTTTTTATAAATATTAATAGAATCTGGCCCGCTGTACAAAAATAAACGTAATTCAATAAATAACCACCGGGTGTCGCTATCACGTGCCTTCAATTAGACCACACTGAAGTAAACATAATTGATAACCACGTTTTAGCGAGCGCCGAAGAAAAAAGGAAAATCAACAGTGAGTGCGGGAAATGTCCGAGTTTTATAAGAGTTTGGATTCATCCAAATTTCCCTTGATGAAACGCCATTCAAAAAGGATGATGAGTCTGTTTGGCTCCTCATATATATGTGAGCAAACTTTTTCACTGATGAATCTAAACAAAAGTTCATTGAGAACCAATCTAACTGACAGCCACCTCTGCGATTTGCTACGTATATCTACTACACGACTCACTCCTGACTTGGCATAAATTCTGAAATTGAAAGCACAACATCACTGTTCACATTAACAGAATTTTATGGTGAGGAAAATATATATTATGATTTTAAAATGTGGAAAATAATTCTATAATAATACACACACATATATATACACATATATATATTACAATTGTCAATTGTCTCTGAAATTGCCTCTGAAATTGTAAAATTTGGCCCAGGACAACGTTTTTTTTTTGCATCTGGCCCTCGGCTCAAAAACTTTGGACACACCTGAGCTAAATGCACCGTACTTTGACGTCAAATGAACCAAAAGCGCTAGTTTGAAAGCACCCTTAGAGCACAGTGAATGGGAGAGTAATGTTAAACGTTGGATTTTTTCCCCATACTAATACAGTTTTTAATTTAAGTGAACAGTAAACATCATAAAATAATGTAGATGAAAACTCACCGAATCGATGACACCTTGTAAAGCTTCAAAGCCGTCATTTACTGGAAAGACATGATCCTTGCTGTCAGCAATCTTGGCCAGCTGTGACAAATGAAAATAATAAATTAGTAATACTCTATAATAATAGTAATAATAATAATAATAATAATTCCTTACATTTATATAGCACTTTTCTAGACACTAAAGGTGCTTTACACATTGGGGGAGGGATCTCCTCATCCACCACCAGTGTGCAGCATCCACCTGGACCGCACACCACGCACCATCTGATTGGTGGGAAGGAGATGAAGCCAATTATGATATGGTGATGATAGGAGGCCATAATGGACAGAGGCCAATGGGCAGATCCGGCCAGGATGTCGGGGTTAAACCCCTACTCTTTTTCGAAGAACATCCTGGGATTTTTAACGACCACAGAGAGTCTGGACCTCGGTTTAATGTTTCATCCGAAAGACGGCGCTCACTGAGCAGTATAGAGCCCATTTCACTATACTGGGGTGTTAGGACTCACACGCACTCCCTGTTGGCCTCACTAACACCACTTCCGGCAGCAACCTAGCTTTCCCATGTGGTCTCCCATCCAGGTACTGACCGGGCGCAGCACTGCCTAGCTTCAGTGGGAAACCATGTGAGAGTTGCAGTAAGCTAGCTGCCGGCTCTCTACTCATTGGTGTAAAGCAGTGGTCTCAAACTCAATTCCTGGATGGCCACAGCTCTGCAGATTTTAGCTCCAACCACCTTCAAATCACACCTGCAGAATAGCCTATAGTAGTCTTGAACACCTTTTAATCAGCTGTGTTTGATTAGGGTTGGGGGATTGAGTCCAGGGATTGAGTTTGAAGCCTATGGTGTAAAGCAGGGATCACCAATCTCGGTCATGGAGGTATGGTGTCCATGCAGGGTTTAGCTCCAACTTGTCACCTGCCTGGATGTTTCAAGCATACCTAGTGAGAGCTTGATTAGCTTGTTCAGGTGTGTTTGATTAGGGTTGGAGCTCAAATCTGCAGGACACCGGCCCTCAAGGAATAGGTTTGGTGAGCCCTGGTGTAAAGTAACAAATTACAGTCAAATTACTCTTAATTGAGTAGTTTCCCAGCAGGCACAGGACGTCAACATGACGTCAGATTGACGTTGTACCCCAACATCATGGGGACGGCGCATTTTGTTTGAAATTGAAAATTGGGTTGACGTCAGAATTTAAGGTCAGACTAATGCCAATGTTCAACCTGAGATCAACCAAATATCAACGTCTAAAGCCTGGTTTATACTTCTGCGTCAAGTGATCGCCGTGACCCACGACGCATAAGCATTTATACTTCTGCACGCTGTATGTGCTGCTTTGCAATAGCACTTCCGAAACACTAGCTGGCAGTAGATTTTTATTTTCCTCTGTGTGGAGTTTCTTCGCTGGTGTTTTGCTTTTTCTGAACGCTACCTTAATGTACAGGTGGCTCAAACTCGCTCATTTTGAGGCGGGAACCGGCGGACGTGCAACAACTTTAATCATAAGGTAAACACAAAACAATAGTTTCTATCTCGAGCTCCTTCACCGGACTCGACACTTGTAAACACTCGCTCCATCAGGCTTGTGCGGCTCTAATCTCCGCCCACACTCGGCAGCACGACCAAGCCGACCAATCACAGAGCTTGCGCTATGCGTCGTTTCGATGTGTAGTTACATTTTTTGAGAGGTGTGCGTCAGTGACGGCCACAGAGACCACGTGCAGGCTGCGCCGGAGCATACACGCGCGCTTGACGCAGAGGTATTAATCAGCCTTGATGTTACAGCTTGTGTGGACGTTTCCACTCTGACGTGTATCAGATGTTGGATTTTGGTCACTTTCCAACACAACCTAAAATCAACCAAATATCAACGTCATTTGATGTAGTTATTGGACGTCAAAACTATTTTGGTTACCTGACATCACAACCTAAATCTAGCCTAAAATTAATAACATCTTATGGCGTTGTGTGCCTGCTGGGTTTTCTCAGGAATTGTTCTTTGCCAAGTACTGCAGTTTACAAATGTGTGCTTTTACTGAAGTGTTATGCTGTATTAGTACTTTTCCTCCACTATTTTCCTCCAATCTGCATTATACTTTCATTTTTCTTGTCTATAATTGGCTAATGAGAATAATCAATCCTGTGACTCCAGAGGCCTGCTTCAGGAGGTTCAACCAACTCGGAGTTTAAACTTGCGTTGACTTACTGAGAGATTACAATTTTCAGTTTCAGAACAGCTGATCTGAGTTAGGTCAATCAAGTCTGAGTAGACTGATTCAGATTTAAGCGTGCACACCGCGACTATAAAAAGGCATTATTAATAGAACGCAGATATTATGAGCCACTATGGCAACATCTGAAAATAGAAAAAATAGATCAGCATTTCCTTCTCCAGCTAAACTTGATGTACTCATGCAAAGTTATAGCAAATATGACCATATACTGTGTTTAAAAAAAACTGCATCGTTGTAACAGAGACAGCTAGTGTGGGAAAACATCGCTGCATAAGTTTACAACACGCAAGTTTACATTTGAAATATTTAAAGTATTTAAATATTTAAGTAGGGCAGCATGGTGGTGCTTTCGCCTCACAGCAAGAAGGTCGCTGGTTCAAGCCTTAGCTGGGTCAGTTGGCATTTCTGTGTGGAGTTTGCATGTTCTCCCCGTGTTCGAATGGGTTTCCTCCGGGTGCTCTGGTTTCCCCCACAGTCCAAAGACATGTGGTATAGGTGAATTGGGTGAGCTAAATTGTCCATAGCGCATGTGTGTGAATGAGAGTGTGTGGTGTTTTTCTGTGATGAGTTGCAGCTGGAAGGGCATCCACTGCGTAAAACATGTGCTGGATAAGTTGGCGGTTCATTCCGCTGTGGCGACCCCAGATTAATAAAGGGACTAAGTCGAAAAGACGTGTTTTAGATGAACGTTAAACTGAGGTCCTGACTTTCTGTGGTCATTAAAAATACCATGGAAGTTCTCACAAAGAGTAGGGGGATAAATTCCCTCCATCTGCCCATACCAATCATGGCCTCCCAATCATTCCCATCCAATGATTTGGCTCTATCACTGTCTCTCCACTACCCCTATAGCTGGTGTGTGGCGAGCACACTGGCGCCGTTGTCCTCTGGCTGCCATCGCATCATCCACGTGAATACTGCACACCGGTGGTGGTATAAAGAGACCCCCGCCCTCCCCCTTCATGATTGTGTAGTGCTACACAATGTGCAGTAAATACACTATATAAATACACATTACATTACAAACTCAACAACTAAATGTAAAATAATACTGCATGGTCTTTATTAGCACACTCCTCCTTAATGCGGCAAAGTTCATGATTTTCTTGAGCCCAAATGGTTTAAATTCACTTAAAATCTAACAATCAAAGGCCTTTAAAAACACACATCCAAATAAAAGTCTTTCATATTCTTAGATTAGAGTTAAACTGTGGAATAACTCCACAAATTGGACAACCTGAACTGTTTTCTGGTTAATTATAATCCCAATTTGACATTGGAGATCATGCGAGGTGACTATTGCAGATTCCACATTGCGATATTGATGCTGAAACGGTATATTGTACAGGCCTAGTTTAAACCTTACCATACTTTCAAGTGCAACACACAAACCTGAGTCTCATTGAAGTCCTTGACTCCTACACAGTACACAGAGGCGCCGAGGCTGCGAGAGCGATTGGCCTGAGGAAAACACAAGCAGAAACACTTCAGACACCTGCAGTCTGTTAGCCATTAACTGCTTTGTGCGCAGCTCATGCTCTCGGCACAGGCTGAGCTATGAAGTGGGGGCTGGGTAATTCTGATCATTATGCTGAAAAATGTTTTTGTGAGTAGAAGCTGAAAGCAAAATTGGGTCAAATGAGGAAAACTGAAGTTGGGTAACATATTTAGTATGTAAAAAGTTGACAATTTTTGTAAGTATCATTCAACAGAAATGGCTAATTGTTTTCATTCATTCATTTTCCTTTAGCTTAGTCCTTTTATTTATCAGGGGTCATATCCTTAATATCACATTTAAAGTAAAAAGCAAGCTGCACATCAGTAATAAAATTTCACAATTACCTATTGATTTGGTTGGTATACCTCAAGGTTCAGTGTTAGGTCCAATGTTATTCAGTTTGTGTTAAAGACATGCCTGATGTCTTTGCAACTACTATAAACTGTCAGATGTATGCGGATGATACTGTTATATACTTAAAAGTAAGCAGCAAGCTGCACATCAGCAATACAATTTCACAATTACCTATTGATTCGGTTGGTATACCTCAAGGTTCAGTGTTAGGTCCTATGTTATTCAGTTTGTATACTGTATTAATAACATGTCTGATGTTTTTACACCTTCCATAAATTATCAAATGTTTGCTGATGATACTGTTTTATACTTGCAGGCTAATTGTAAAAAGTAAGCTGCACGTGTTGGGTTGGTATACCTCAAGGTTCAGTGTTAGGTCCTATGTTTTCAGTTTGTATTCTGTATTAATGACATGTCTGATGTTTTTACACCTTCTATAAATTGTCAAATGTATTCTGGTGATACTGTTTTATACTTGTAGGCTAATTGTAAAAAGCAAGCTGCACGTGATGGGTTGGTATACCTCAAGGTTCAGTGTCAGGTCCTACAGTATGTTATTCAGTTTGTATACTGTATTAATGACATGTCTGCTGCTTTTGCACCTACTATAAATTGTCAGATGTGTGCTGATGATACTGTTTTAGGTCACACTTTATTTTGATGGTCCGTTTGTTGAGTTAAACTTACATTGCATCTACATGTCAACTAATTCTCATTACATTATAAGTAGACTGTTAGGTTGGGGTTAGGGGTAGGGTTAGTGTAAGTTGACATGTACTTGCAAAGTTTCTTGTAGTCAGTTAAATGTCTGTTGAATGTCATCATCAACAGATATTAAGTAGACAGTCTACTAATACTCAAATGGACCATCAAAATAAAGTGTTACCGTTTAAACTGACTTTAAATGCAAAGTTTTTTGTTGTTGTAGTTGTTTTTGCAAGAGCAAGTGAGGCACAAGCTGTAAAGTCACAGCCTGGCCCAAAAATGGATCTTTACAACATAGTATAATAAATGATCTGTGAGGTATTTTGAGCTGAAACTTCACAGGCACATTCACGAGACACGTGAGGGTTTTATTAGATCTCGTAAAAAGCAAAACACAAATACCTCTTTAATTTACATTGCTCCGATGTCTCCGTCTTCACTCTGTACATTTGTTGTACTGCACCTATTTGTATTAAACTTCAATGTATACTTTAAAAAGAGTGCAAAATTTACCTAAATAACAGACTAATTCGTTTAAAAATATTGTTTTATGCGCACTTTGTCACGATCACCAGCGATCTAGGCTTTGGAGATCACTGGAAAACATGCATTACCACCCGGACTACAATTCTGCTACGATATGAACTACAACTCCCAGACGTCTTTGCACTCATTACCCCTGCCACAGCTGACAATCATTCAGACACTGACACTTCACCAAATTTGCCTCAAGCCTGCTTTTTTTTAGTGATGCTCCCAGCTCTTAGATCGCCCCCTAGGGCCTGGCTACAGTACAAGTCATAAAGCCTGCCACCTCTATGTTATCGAACGAGTCTTGAGCCCAAATAAAGAAATTAATTACGCTTGCAATAAAATGTCCTGAAAGGCGGTTTTGGTCAATTGAGGCACTGGGTATCAAGCTGATATAAGTTAAGATCTTGTAAACAGTATGTTTTTAGCCAGTAATTTAATGCTATAAAAACAGGGCGTGTCATCGTGATTGACAGTTGTGATTGACAAGTTCTCTAAGCAGACCGTTGGAGCTTCGGGAGGAGATTGAAGTACCACTGTTAGATTTCTGTGTTATTTTACCATGATTAAATGAGCTGTTCAGCAGTAAACTATACAAGTAGAAATTTATGAAAATGAGTAGAATTAACTTTCTGTAAATTTTAAATTAGCTACACTCATTTCATTTGATAAAGTTGACTGTTGGGTTTTACAGTGCACTTAAAACCTGCTTAACCAATTTGAATACATTTAATACACATTCAATGATACATTCAAATGACAATAGAGTTTTATTTAAACGTATTAACGTAATAAAGTGTCTAAAAACACTCTTAGATTTCGCTAAACTATTATTTTAATATATATTTTTCAGAATAACACTTTTAAAATGATGATGAATTGTACAAGAGACCGTCAACAGCTTTCTTACCTCTCGTTCAGCATAATAAAAGTGATTTTCATGCAGTTCTCCATCGGTGAGGGCGATGATGACACTGGCTGTCCGGTATCCTTCACACAAAAACAACGTTTGTAGCTTTAGATTTTGATTGGTTGAACTAGTAACTGTTTGTCAGCAGAAACATGCATCATTTTATTTTATTTGATCTATTGCTATTATTATTATTATTGGATGTGTTTTTAATTAGGTTTTATTATTACATTTTTCTTTGCATTCATCCTTGTATGTATGTTGCCGATTCCAGCACTGAACTGGGAGAGATTCTGGAAGCTGTCCTATGCTATATTTTTTTATAATTCTCTAGAACATAATTTAAAAAATGAAACTGTAAGCACTTCTGTCTTTGTGTCGTGTCCTTTAGAAGCCTAAACACAGAAACAGAAGAAGCTCTGTGGAGATAGCAGTGTTTGGACGGCATTTTAGCTTTCTCTGCTATAACCAGTGGTGGAAAGAGTACTGAAAAATCATATTCAAGTAAAACTACCATTACTTGCCCAAAAATGTAGTGCAAGTAGAGTAAGAGTAAAAAGTAGCCCCTTTAGAAGTACTCAAGAGTATTGAGTAGTGAGTATTACACTGTAGAAAAGTTGATGCATGTACATGTTGTTCGTGCAGGGATGTGTTAACGGAACATTCTGTAGTGTATTTAGGGATCTTCCTATTTTCGTTCGTTCCTTCCAACCTTTCTTCAATTATTTGTTTGTTCTCTCCTTCCTTCATTTATTCATTTGTTCCTTCACTTGCTTCGTTCATATTTTTGTTCCTTCCTTCATTAGGTCCTTTTGTTCATTCATTCGTTAGTTCCTTCCTTCCTTAGTTTGTTAAGTCCTTCCTTGAATTCTTCCTCCATTCGTTTGGTCCTTCCTTCTTTCCTCTCTTCATTTGTTCGCTCATTCTTTTGCTCATATTTTTGTTCCTTCCTTCATCAGGTCCTTTGTTTATACATTCATTCATTCGTTCCTTCCTTCTTTCCTTCCTTTGTTTGTTCAGTCCTTCCTTGAATCCTTACTTCATTTATTTGGTTCTTCGATCCTTCCTTCCATTCCTTGTTCAGTCCTTCCTTTTATTTGGCCCTTCCTTCCATTCTTCATTTATTCCATTTAGTGTTTAAGTCTGTTTGGTGATTTCAGTCATCATACAGTCGACATCCATCATTTTCACTGACATGCAGTCTATAAACAGTCTCTGGATCATTGCGTGTAAAGATTATAGACATCTTTTTGGACATTTTTAATGTTGCATTTGCTGCGTTTATAAAGCGCCCATGTCTTGAGGTTGTTCAGTATGATGTGATTTACTTTCTATGTGTGATTTAATTGGACAGGAATCACAGGACTGATCTCTCTACTTTAGACAATGACCATAGACTAGAAAGAAATAAAGTAGTGACTGCAGGTTGAAGGAAAGTAGTGGAGTACAAGTACAGATACTGCACTAAACATGTACTCAAGGGAAAGTAAAGGTCCACATTTTTAAAACTACTTAGTAAATTACAATTCCTGAGAAAAACTACTCAATTACAGTAGTGCAGAGTATTTGTAATTTGTTACTTTACACCACTGGCTATAACATCACAGTATCTCTGGTGACCCCTGCACAGGGTGTATGCCCATGGTGAATGCGCATAACCTGAAGTGTCTGTGATCTCACTAGCCCAGATGTATTTTTTTGTAGTCCCCAAACTTAATTCATTGTAGGCTTTGCTAAGCTAACTCTGTAAAAGCCAATGTCTCCCTTTGCATTGAACTTTGAGCTTATTACATTCAGAGACGTTAAGTTTACACAGCTACATTACACATCAACTAAAGTTTAGAATTTAATATCGTAGTGGACCACTATGGGCTGCCATAATCTTTATGGGCTACATTTGTTTGTTTAAATTTAGCCCATAGCAATTATTTGCAACCACTTACCCTAAAGAAAATTGAGTAAACCCAATTAAATTTTTTTAAATAATTCTTAAACTGGTCTAAGCTGCTTATTCTTTCAGCAAGACGGAGTTTTAAAAAGTACCTACCTTCTGTGTTACCGTAATAAATTTGCTCACTTGCCTAGCAGTAAAAACAAACAGAGAAACACATCAGATGTATTGTAATCTCAAGCAGATCAGACAATATTCACAGTAATCGGTTATTTTAGAGGTGAGGAATAAATTTACCCAGCTGCGAAAGATCATTTAGCAGCTCAACACTTATTTATGTCCATTTGTCTGCAGTACTGGCCAAACATAACCTTGGTGAAGGCTGTTTACAGTAATTTGTCATCACTGGGTGGGCAACTGCTGAGCCAAAATGGCCCCTACTGGCTCACTCACCCTCTGAATGCCTTCGTGCATAAAAGTGTCTCCACCTGGCTGCACGTTCTGAAGCTCCTCCAGACCCTTACGAATTTGGTCTCTGATAAAAACAAACAATGAAAGAGAGAGAAAGGGAGGAGAAGCTATAAAAATACATCATAGCCACAATCACACTCTATCCTTGCCACTTTGGAGCAGTTGTTCACTTCACCTCGCTTCAAAAACACTACATGGAGAAGTAGAGTACTGTGCAAAAGTCTTAGAGCCCCTTTTGCATCTACTGTAACAAACAGACCATCAATATGAAGTGTGACCTAATATTTTGCGTTGTGTTGAACAGATGAAGAAAAAAAGTTAATAATAAAGGTTTAGAACCACTTGGGTGTGAGTAAATGACGATACATTTTCATTTTTGGGTGAACTATCCCCTTTAAGCCAAAGTAATGAAGATCACTCACCTGTCTTCTGTGAGCTGCATCAGAATCTTGCCCTGATCGGAGAATACAATGAAGGACATTCGCAACTGTGGGCTGAACGCAAGAACAAACATGTATAAATATATGGGGGAAAGACATTTTGGAATCTGACAATATATTTTTTAGCGCTGAGCAAAAATGAATCACGTTTTTTTTTTATATATATTTTATGTGTGTACTGAATAGATTTATTATGTATAAATAAATACATAGAGGCATGCACATGTTTAAAAACTGAGATTTGAGGTATTTGATACAAATGATATATAAATTTAAATATCTATGCAACAAAACTGTCTCTATATAATTTTGTTTCTACGTAAGTGTGTTCATTCATTCATTTTCTTGTCAGCTTAGTCCCTTTATTAATCCGGGGACGCCACAGCGGAATGAACCGCCAACTTATCCAGCATTTGTTTTACGCAGCGGATGCCCTTCCAGCCGAAAACCCATCTCTGGGAAACATCCATACACACATTCACACTCATACACTACGGACAATTTAGCTTACCCAATTCACCTGTACCGCATGTCTTTGGACTTGTGGGGGAAACCGGAGCACCCGGAGGAAACCCACGCAACCACGGGGAGAACATGCAAACTCCACACAGAAATGCCAACTGACCAAGCCGGGGCTCGAACCAGCGACCTTCTTGCTGTGAGGTGAACGTGCTACTCACTACGCCACCGTGGCGCCCACGTAAGTGTGTATATATATATATATTTATTCTAGCCAAAATAAAACAAATAAGACTTTCTCCGAAAGAAAAAATATTATCAGACATATTGTGAAAATTTCCTTGCTCTGTTTAACATCATTTGGGAAATATTTAAAAACCATCTCTGGGAAACATCCATACATTCTCATTCACACACATACACTACGGACAATTTAGCCTACCCAATTCACCTGTACCGCATATCTTTGGACAGTGAGGGAAACCGAAGCACCGAAACCCACACGAACACAGGGAGAACATGCAAACTCCACACAGAAATTCCAATTGACCCAGCCGAGGCTCAAACCAGCAATCTCCTTGCTGTGAGGCGACAGCACTACCTACTGCGCCACCGTGTCGCCCATATAT
>CAIGQQ010032185.1:265015-277936 GCA_903798035.1 Danio albolineatus
CTTGGGACTGGGGGGGAAACCGGAGCACCCGGAGGAAACCCACGCAACCACGGGGAGAACATGCAAACTCCACACAGAAATGCCAACTGGCCCAGCCGGGGATCGAACCAGCGACCTTCTTGCTGTGAGGCGAACGTGCTAACCACTCGGCCACCGTGGCGCCTAATTTAATTATCCATAATTAAATTCACCTTTAGCGTATGTGTATGGACTGTGGGGGACAGCGAGGCACATGGAGGAAACCCAGGTCAACACGGGGAGAACATGCAAACTCCACACAGAAATGCCAGGACTAAAACCAGCAACCTTCTTGTTGTGAGGCGACAGTGCTAACCACTGAGCCAGCGCTCATAATGGATTTAATATATGAAAAAACGAAAGTATGATTCTGCTACAAGACTAAAAATTCACCATCAACACCTAAAATTACATCTGAAAAGTAACAAAAGTAAGTGATGATGGGGCAGTATGGTAAAAAACTGGCACATTCATACAGTACATAACGAAAGTAAATGAAATTCTGTTATAGTCTTAATAAAAGCCGACCCTTGGGACATAAAAATTCCTGCTGAAGACAAACTCACTGCAGCTTCACCTCATTATACGTTTAAAATGATTATTTAAAACAAATTGATGCGAGATAATGAGGCAGAACTATCTGGACTGTTTAGGCTCTGCCTCTGTCCTCCTCCCAGCCTCCATTATGCCTGTCTTCCTCACTATTTTTCCATTGTTAGCATGATCCAGAGCTTTAAAGCAGCCAAAGCCGGCCGGGTTTGCGACATCTGGAGCTGATGGTGAAACAGTTTAACAAGAGGCAAATGGTATGTGTGTGTGTGTGTGTGTGTGTGTGTGAGTGAGTGTGTAAAAGAGAAGGATTTATTTATATAGCTATAACTCTTAATGAACTAGCCTTCTGCAGCTGCCCAAGATTGCCTCTTCGTTTTTCGCTGGAATTGGACAGGATCGTCACATTATTCAGTTCCTCCCTAACCCAAAGGTTTAGATAATTCTTGGGAACAGATGAGAGCACTAAAAACACCCCAAAAACTGCATCTCTCAGCTTTTATTACAGCGCTAGAACGGTTCAACAAGGACATCTTGATCTAGCTCGACGGTAAACAATAGCGGTTAGCGTAGCGACCATTAGGTAAATTGTGTTTATTCTATTTAACCTTTGCTCAAGAATGGTTTGGATTTCAGAGCCAGGAAACTTTTTAAAAAAGTCAATATTACCTCAGAATGAGTGCTCGCTGTGCTCTGACATCATTTTATGGGAGCTTCAAGAAGTTTATGAGATCTTACTAGGAAATTAAGCAAGAGCTAATGTCGCTAAAATCTTAACAGTTATAAATTATCCCGTCGTCATAATGTAATGAAGTTCAAATAGCTTAGAAGAATCTACTTTTTTGAAATATATTACTTATACTAAACATACTTAAATATATGCACAGGTAGTTTGAATAAATAACGGCCCAACTGTATCAATGGCAGCCTATTTCTGGGTAATAATAGCTAAATTCATTCATTTATACGTTTTCTTTTCGGCTTAGTCCCTTTATTAATCCGGGGTCGTCACAGCGGAATGAACCGCCAACTTATTTTACCATCTCTGGGAAACATCCATACATTCTCATTCACACACATACACTGCGGACAATTTAGCTTACCCAATTCACCTGTACCACATATTTTTGGACTGTGGGGGAAACCGGAGCACCCGGAGGAAACCCATGCAAACACGGGGAGAACATGCAAACTCCACACAGAAATACCAACTGACCCAGCCGAGGCTCGAACCAGCGACCTTCTTGCTCAAAAAATATTTGAATAAAGAAAAAAGAAAAAAATATGCTGGATAAATTGGGAGTTCATTCCGCTGTGGCGACCTCTGATGAATAAATTAACTAAGCCGAAGGAAAATGAATGAATGATTGAACTTGTTTGAATTGAAAAATGTATTATCTGTCTATTTCTAAAGATGTTATGCGACCAAACTCTTATTTTAATGAATATACTTAATAAATAAAAGTTTCGTTCAAATACACCAAGAAAAAAAAATTTACCTACAGTATATTGACTGAGAAATGGAATCATTTTCAAAACGGGCTGTATTGATTTATGCTGAGCACGGTATATAGTCAGACGGTGACAGAATTATGTAACTGAACAACCAGAAGCAAAGTTTCCATAATAACTCCATAGACAAAAACAGGCTTTCCTGGTCATCAGTGTTATGAGTTATATTAGCTTCGCAACACATGTGGCCTGTATTTTCCCAGCACTGTTTTTCAACTCTTTTCCTCTGCAAAAGCATTTGAACTGAATGAATGAAGGAGTAAATGACCTACACAGAGAAGCCCGGGAGCCAAACCGTCAAGCCCACAGCCATAAAGTGGAGCCACAGAGAGTAGAACAACCAAACGCTTGACTTTCCCAGAGCTCACATCCGAGCCATCAGACATCGCTGATTGATTTGTGTTGATAAACCCATGTTAAACACAGGCATTGTCCTCCTGTGTTAGCTAAAGGCTCCTGTTTCATTTGCCAAATGAATTCCATTCCATTGGAGATTCTAAATAGAGTGTTGCACTGCAGATACAATTGATTTTAACTTTTAATTATCGCAATTAACTGTTTTTACATCTGTACAGTGCTCTACATAAATGATTGATAACACTTTATTTCGATGGTTCATTTGAGTATTAGTAGACTGTCTACTTAATATCTGTTGATACTGACATTCAACAGACATTTAACTGACTATAAAAAGCTTTGCAAGTACATGTCAGTTTACACTAACCCCAACCCTAACCCCAACCTAACAGTCTACCTATAATCTAATGAGAATTAGTTGCAATGTAACTTAAATTCAACAAACGGACCATCAAAATAAAGGGTGACCAAATGATTACACTCCATTTTGAAAATGAATATTTTTTATCCATTTGTGTGAAACGTGCAGTGAGGTCCAAACATTTCATGCTTAAAAAATAAGGCTAGTTTTTACTATATAATTCTGGAAATAAACAGATTTGGGGTTTTGAATAATCTGAATCTAAATGAATTATGGGTCATCTACATTGTAAAAGCGCTATAGAAATAAAGCTGAATTGAATTATCCAAATCCTCTAAAGCAGAGATGCCCAAACTAGGTAACCTCAGATTCGGCCCACCATCCCATCTGAGAAGAGAGGGAGAATAATGGGAATCCTTTTGAGATTGTCAATTTGAATTCAATGTAACCCTTTGTTTGTTTGTTTTATTGTTAAAAGCTAACTGAAATGTTTCAATTAAATGGTTTTTGTGTACAATTATATTGTTTAAATGTACATACTGTCAGCTGAAAATGTGGAGACTTTAGAGAGCAAATCGAGTCAAAGGCAGATTCTGCTTGACTAGTGTATAAAGCATTGAACTCCACTGTGTTATGAATGTGATTATTTTTTTATTGCAACAAGTTATTATTTAAAAAGTTATAGTGCATAAGCTAATGCAATTTAATGTTTTCTATTTATTTAGATTTTTTTTTTAAATTATGAAATTAGCCATGGCAACTTTAATGTAAATTAGTTTGGTATAATTATCTTCAGCCCACGGCTCTCAATGATATTTGGCCCTTCAGATGAAAAAGTTTGGGCAACCCTGCTCTAAAGGATTGTTAGTCTGCTTTATTCAGGGCAACCGGAGCCAGGAACACTTCCCAACAGATAGTTTGAACAGCATCTGCGCTTATGTTAGTCCGTTTTTATTATTCCCAAGGTTTCCATAATCCTGGACCAGGCCGTATCCTGAGCAGCTGCTGTGGTGGTCATGGACGAGTGGAAAGCATGAGACTAAAGGTCTCCTAAAAGTCTTGTCTCTTATCCAAGTTTTAGGAACAACAAATAATAACTTGACTTCTAGTTGATCATTTGGTATCAGAAGTGGCTTATATGAAAGGTGAAGGCCTCAAGATTACACTTATTTTACTCAAATAAAATATGATCATGCCTTGATTTTGAATTGTTTAATTAGGACAAAAAGTTCTTAACAGAAATAATGTACAGTATAGAATATGAAGTCATGCTGCAGTGGAACAAAATGAATATTGTGTATGACTCCCATGAGCTTGGAGGACTGCATCCACACATCTCTGCAATGACTCGAATAACTGATTAATAAAGTCATCTGGAATGGCAAAGAAAGCGTTCTTGCAGGACTCCCAGAGTTCATCAAGATTCTTTGGATTCATCTTCAATGCCTTCGCCATCATCTTACCCCAGACGTGCTCAATAATATTCATATCTGGTGACTGGGCTGGCCAATCCTGGAGCACCTTGATCTACTTTGCTTTCAAGAACTTTGATGTGGAGGCTGAAGTATAAGAAGGAGCGCTATCCTGCTGGAGAATTTGCCCTCTCCTGTGGTTTACGCCCCCATACTGAATGTAACCCCAAACCATGATTTTTGCTTCACCAAACTTGACTGCTTTCTGTGAGAATCTTGGGTCCAAGCTGGTTCCAATGGGTCTTCTGCAGTATTTGTGATGATTGGGATGCAGTTCAACAGATGATTCATCAGAAAAATCTACCTTCTGCCACTTTTCCAAATAATCAACTAGAAGTCAAGTTATTATTTGTTGCTCTTACAACTGGGATCGACAGGTAGTGTGATGTGTGTGTTTTAATTGCAGCTAATTGCGTAGCTGGCACATTCTGTCATCAAAGCATTCATGGACTTAATTCTCCCATAGTGGTTCGAGCATTAATATCATGTATCTAGTAGAACCATCAAATTTTTACTTCACTTGTTTTATAAGTAATAAAAGACATATGAAGGGTTTACAAGAACTGAAAGCTCACTTTTTAATGAGCCATTACGGAGCATGCAGTGCTGATAACAATATTAGAAATGATATTGTGCAATAACATAATCAATATCATCCTATTCTTACTGAAAAAAAAAGAAAAATAAATCGTATCCTGCAGAATCTGAGTTATACGCACTATCTGAGATGTCCAAGTGATGTAAAGGGGAAATGAGTTGACATATAGCCCTATGTCACAGTATGAATCTCTCCAAAAATAACATCACACCACAGATGAACTGCCAGGCAACCCATGACGAGTGATTTAGATGTATATGGAAACACACAGCTGTGTTTTCCTTCTTCTTAAATCGCATTTGTTAAACACGAATATAACAGTTGGGGGAACGCTGCAAAGTAGAGCCAAAGCTGAGATGGGTAGAAACAAAACAGTCGGAAACTGTGACCCACATTAAGTCTTTTATATAAGAGTTTCAAGTTGAGTTGAATTGTAAAGTTGGAATATTTTATTCTTAGTGGAAGCGTTGATGTCCAAATGACATGAAAATGCATGTCAAAAACATGTCAAAAATGAATTTCAAGTTTGAATATTCATGTCATTGACGTCAAAAACATGTCAAAAATGCAAAGTCAATTTTATGTCAAAATCTTTACACATATTTGACATCCACACATTGATGCTCTTTTGACCACCAAAATAACAACACAAAAGTATTATAATATAATCGTTATATAAGCATCAATTCCATGTTTACACTGGATTCAGTGTCAAAACGACATCAAATTGACATCTAATATTGGCGTCAAATAATAACACAGTTTTTTTTTCGGACACTAATGTTACATAACAATTTCATCAGGGAATCAATTAACATCGAATCGATTTGCATGTTTAAGGTTTTAAACATGTTTTTGATGTCTATTTGACATCAAGATGTCCGTTGGATAATTTCTTAAACATCCATTTTCAACACACATTTCCCAAAATTAGGCCAAGATTTGGTCATTTCATATTACTGATATCAAAAACATATCAATTTGATGTCAAAATCTTGACGTCTATATGACATCCACACATTGATGCTCTTTTGACCACCAAAGTAATGACACAAAAGTATTATAATATACCTGTTTCATTCATCTGAAAGCTTCAATTCCATATTTGCACTGGATTTTGTATACATACAATGCATGTAAACTACCTTGATGTTAAAACAACATCAAAAATCTGATATTGGCGTCAAAAAAATAACAGCCCTGTAATGGATTTTTGAAAAAAAAATTTGTTTGTTTTGTTTTGACGGCAGTGTTAGATGTCAATTTGGCATCAAGGAATTAATTAACATCAAATCGATTTGCATGTTTAATGTTTTAAACATGTTTTTGATGTCTATTTGACATCAAGATGTCCATTGGATAATTTCTTAAATATCCTAAAAGTTTCCAACGCACACATTTCCCCAAATTAGGCCAAGATTTGATCATTTCATGTCATTGACATCAAAAACATGTAAAAAATGCAAAGTCAATTTTATGTCAAAATCTTGACGTCTATTTGACATCCACACATTGATGCTCTTTTGACCACCAAAATAACAACACAAAAGTATTATAATATAAACGTTTTATTCAATTCCTTATTTACACTGGACTTTGTGTCCCTACACTGCATGTAAACTACCTTGATGTCAAAACAACATCAAATTGACATCTTATATTGCCGTCAAAAAAAATAACATAGACCTGTAATAGGTTTTTGACAGACTAACAGACTCATTACACAATTGGTCATTTATTTGAGTAATGCTTTCATAGGTAGAGGGATTGCTCATTGAGGATTACCAATTTGATTGGAGGAACAAAGAGAATATATTCATTGTCATCATTGAAGAAAACAAAGAGGAAATGCTGTGTCCATTGAATTCAACTTATCCTTAAGACCCAGCAGGCACACATACATCATAGGACATTAATATTAGGTTAGATTTAGTTCATGTCAGGTGACCAAATTTCAATGTCCAGTGTCTAAGGATGTTATTTTGACGTCCAATAATAATTTCAAATGACGCTGATATTTGGTTGACATTAGGTTATGTTAGAAAGTGAGCAAAATCCAACGTAGAGTCAACATCTTAAATCAACGTCATGTCGACGTCAAATACTGAAATTTATTTATCAGGTTTGGCAACTAAACTGTCTGATAGATGTCATAGTGGTAACATCCACACAAGGTCACATTGTAACATTGTTAGCTGTTGATACTTGGTTTATTTTAGGTTGGACACTGACGTTGGCCTGACGTTGGGTTCTGACGTCAACCCGATTTTCATTTCCAAACAAAATGCAATGTCCCCACGACAAAAAAAAAAAAAAGAAAAAAAAAAAAAAAAAAGTCAAGTTTATATGTAAAATCTTGACATCTATTTGACATCCACACATTGACGCTCTATTGACCACCAAAATAACAACACAAAAATATTATAATATAAACTTTTTATTTATCTGAAAGCTTCAATTCCATATTTACACTGGATTTTGCATTTCTACAATGCATGTAAACTACCTTGATGTCCAAAAGACATGAAATTGACATCTAACATTGGTGTGAAATAAATTACACATCAAAAATTTATCGCAGAACAGTCCTGTAATTGATTTTTTGATGAGTTAATTTTTTTGGCACCAATGTTAAATGTCAATTTGACATCAGGGAATTCAATTAACATCTTTAAAGACATTTTTGATGTTTTTTGACGTGTTTTTGATGTCTATTAGACATCAAGATTTCTGCCAGATTGTTTCTTCACCATCCAACACACACCTTCCAAAATTAGGTCAAGATAAACAGTGAGATCCCAAGCAAACTATCAAAACAAATGCAGTCAAAAATGCATCATTAAACTGCATCTGTGGATCTAATATGGCAAGTAGCCTCTTCAGCCAGCTGTTTAATGTATCATTCCCATGCAAGCGTTTGGCTCAGAGCAGCATATTTGGAAAGTGTCCTCAAGGAGCACCACTCACATGTGTCCGCAGTGACCCCAAACATCCCCTTTTCCCACCTCGCGCTTTATTGTTAGATGGGACTTATGTTTCAGATGAAAACAGTCATCTTGACCATCCATTTTCTCTTTAGCTTTGTAAACCTTCATATGTGAATGACATTACCAACAAAATGTATTATATTTCGAAAATATGAGAATGGCATTCAAATCAAGCACAAAGCTATAGACATAATGAAAATGAAACATAAATGGGACTGTAAGGCATCTGTAACAGCTTGAGAGCTTGAGAAACAGAAAGAAAAGAAAAGAAAACCTTTGTTTAAGGGTGACATTTTGTAATATAGTGTCTAATTTAACGAAGTACAGTCATTTTAAGTGTTTAAATTATTCTACAGAAGTCGTTTTCAACCTTTTTGACCTATAACTCACTCACAATAACCCATATGACTTTTAAAATTGTTTTCATGTACTATATTAAAGGGATAGTTCACTAAAAATGACAATTTACTCAGTATTTATTTTAAAGGAAGCTGAAAACCAGCAACCATTGACTTCTATTGGAAATACATGAAAGTAAATGGTTACAGGTTTTCAACATTTTTCAAAGTATCTTTTTATGTTCAACAGAAGCAAGAAACTCAAAGGTTTGGAATAAGTAAAGAGTAAGCAAACATTGGATTTATTAACTTTAAGCATAGGCTTTGATAACTTTTTGTAGCTTGACATATCTATAATGTTGTAAGTTTGTGGTTCTCTAATTAAGATGATTAAAACATAATGATTATTGCATTGAAATGATACGTTTGTAATCCACACATGCAGTTTTCTTTGTCAGTAAATGATTGGAACTACATTAGGGTAAAAATCTCACTCATAATTAGTCTTGTGTAGTATACAGATGCCATCAACTTATTGGGATACTTCTAAGGACGCACTAGTGTGGTAAATCACATGACGACTTACTTGTCTAGTACAAAGTAGAGGTCAAATCCCCCGTAGCAAGAGGAAGCCGCTGTCCCTTTTTCCGGCGTGAGTCCTGTATTTCCATTTGCAGAGTCCGCCAGTTTGACGCAGAGCAAAACTGCTATCCTCCAAAGTCTGCACATGTTGCGAAGCGCTGAGTGAGTCAAGCAAAAAAGTTAAAATCTGTACTGAAGGAAAAAGTAACCATGAGAAAAAAATTAAAATAAGATTCCACAGGATGCTTCTTAATCCATAATCCGTCTTGTGGTGAACTAATGTGGATAAGGCATAGTTAAAGAGTCCCTTTGCAGCTGAATGTTTCACTGGAAACGGTTATTAAAAGTTTCTAGATGTAACTGTGCACATGCACTCAGGAGCCTGACACACTTCTGCTCGCTGCTGCTGGATTGATGGAGTTGAGGGAGGGAGTGTGGTTGTGTGTGTGTTTATGTTTCAGAATATGTGTGTTTGAGCATGTCTATGCCAGACAGTGCAAAATCATTCTCTCTCTCTCTCTTTCTCTCTCAGCCCCTTGACTCCAAAACAACTTTCCATCCTCTTTGTTACAGCATGGAGAAACCCAAGGAATGGTTCGGATGGTTGTTTTTTGCCATCTAGTGGTTGAAATAGCTATATACAGCCGAAGATAAAAGTATCAGCCCTTCTGTGGTTTTATTTTATATTTCCCTAATGTTGAACGGAGCAAGGAATTTTACACAGTATTTCCTATATAGGGAATTTCCTATATAGGTTTTCTTCTGGAGAAATTCTTGTTTTATTTCGGCTAGAAGGAAAAAAGCAGTTTTACATTTTTAAAACCATTTTAAAATCAATATTATTAGCCCTCTTAAAAGGGGCACATATTTTACCCCTTTTTCAATATTTAAAATAAGTATTGTGTCTCCAGAATGTGTCTGTAAAGTTTCAGCTCAAAACACAGATCAGATTATTCAGAATATTGAAATTTTCTGAAAATTGAAAAATTTCAGTATGTTCACTCACCCACAGGTCATCCAACACATACAGTATGCGTTTTTTTTTCTTTGGTAGAATGGTGATGGTTGTTCAGATTAAAAATAAAAATAACAACATAAACATACAAATGAGGGCGCCACGGTGGCGTAGTGAGTAGCACGTTTGCCTCACAGCAAGAAGGTCGCTGGTTCGATCCCCGGCTAGGCCAGTTGGCATTTCTGTGTGGAGTTTGCATGTTCTCCCCGTGGTTGCGTGGGTTTCCTCCGGGTGCTCCGGTTTCCCCCACAGTCCAAAGACATGCGGTACAGGTGAATTGGGTAAGCTAAATTGTCCATAGTGCATGTGTGTGAATGAGAATGTATGTGTTTCCCAGAGATGGGTTGTGGCTGGAAGGGCATCTGCTGCGTAAAACAAATGCTGGATAAGTTGGCAGTTCAGTCCGCTGTGGCGACCCCGGATTAATAAAGGGACTAAGCCGAAAAGAAAATGAATGAATGAACATACAAATGAGCCCAAAGCAATATCCATGGCTCCTGGTGACACAACGAGGCCTTGTAAAGCGAAACGATAACAAAACTCTCCAAGGAATTAAATATTATTAATAATTTCAACATAATTTACAATTTTAGTGCCGTTGTGATTTCACATGATGAGTGATGTCGTTTTCCCCACCGTGTACGACATTAAAATCAATACGACACACCTTGGGCGTGGGCGTCGTCAAGGTGGCTTCTAGACAAAAACTCTTCTGTCCAGCTGCTGTTAAATTTACATGTATGTTTTTTTCTTTGCCGAAGCCCAACCTGACTCTTCTCTTTACATGATGTGTAGTACTACTGAGGCAGCTGCTTGTTGTGACTGCCATCGTTCAACTCCCGCATCTACTGTACCTCCTGCGCAGTAATCAACAGCGCACCTGAGTAACGTATGTTGCCAGATTGAGGTAAAATATGTTACAGGATTTGAATATTGCGTCAATCGTGTGAGGTAATGAACTTCACTTAAGATGTGGCAACTTGACAAATATGAACAAAAGTGCTTTTTTTTTTTTTTAAACTGCATTGGGACGTACAAATTACGTGAGTTTCCCGGGAGAAATAACAAACCGGGAGGGTGGCGGGAGATGGAGGTGAAATACGGGAGACTCCCGGGAAAAACGGGAGTGCTGGCAGGTATGCTTTTATGTTAGATCTCTCATACCTCCACGTGCCTGTCAGAACGTGTCTCAATTTCCACCTCGACTGCGTCAGATAAACAGAGTGACAGATATGAAGGAAGATCTTATGTAACATACAGTAGTAAGAATCTTCCCAATGATCATTTAATGAATTTGATGTGGAGTTCATTCAAGTCTCTCTGCAACAAGTCACACACAATGTCATTACAAAATTCATGCGCGCACGCACACGTTTTACTTCGCACTGTTTTTGTTTGGCAAATGTGATACATGTTAATTTGGATATTCGTTACATTAAGGTACAAAATAAACCTGATTTAATGTTCACAAACCGGGATTGAAGCATCTGGTTTTATAATTGTACTGACACGTGGCTGTAGTGATAACAAATCAACAAATGTTTTAATCCCAGTTGCTTTACTCACATCCTGTCTTGTTGATTATACGCATTGTTATCATGTTTCCATACTACAACGCTATCAATCAATTCAGTGGGCAGGGAAACCACACTCTGTCGCAGTGGGGCTCAAATTAAGATGGATTTAGACCATATTTTAACATCAGGAAATCAAAAAATAAATAAATAAATAAATAAACACAACGACTTGCATTTATATTCACCACAATATGATTGTGGACATACAATACCAGGGGGTCACCAAACTTCCTGTAGGAGTAGTGTTCTGCAGACTTCAGCTCCAACCCTACACTCTAAAAAAAAAAAAAGGTTCTTCAGTAGTTCTTTACGATATTTGAGGTGCTATTTAGCACTTTTACTGTGTAAAGAACTTTTAAAGCACCATGAAGGTTCTTCAGTGGTTCTTTAAGGTGGTCAGGGTGCTATATAGCACTTTTACTGTATAATGAACCTTTAAAGCACCATAAAGGTTTTTCAGTGGTTCTTTGGGGGGTTTAAAGTGCTATATAGCACCACTACTACTCGTAAGCACTTGTTCTTATAGCTAATTCTCATAACTCTTATGCCGGTTTTATTTGCGGAAAGGGTAAAGTAACATTATTAGCACCTTAAAATATAGGTGCTATATAGCACCATTTGACAAAAGTACTATATAGCACCTATTTTTTAAGGTGCTGTATAGCACCAAAAAAGGTTCCCCCCTCGTTTCGACCAAAGAACCAGTTTTGGTCCTATTTAGCACCTTTTTTTTTTTAGAGTGTAGTCAAACACACCTGAACAAGCCAATCAAGGTCTTACAATCCAGGGAGGTGTGTTGAGGCAAGTTGGAGCTAAACCCTGCAGGCTGTGAATTGTAATGAAGTAAAATATTCAAAACGTAAATGATTACAATGCGTAATGATTTTATTCTTGCAAAACAAAATAAATTCTCAGTCATTCATTGGGAATCATTTTTCAACAGCACTATAGGCACAGTCGAAGCTGGGGTCATCTGGCTTAAACACATCAAACGTGCATGTGTTGTAATTGTACTCCACAATGCAGCCTTCTGTTTGGTTCACCACTGTAGCCATCCTACAAAAATAATAAATTTCAGGTAAGAAGACAAGATAACTTGCTTAAGGTTTATTCTAATGAATAACTTGGTAATTGTTTTGTTAGATCCACTTAAATTTGCAAAAACGATTAAAGTTGAATGATTTGTGTTGGGGCAATATGAAATAATTGTGGAATCCAGCATATTTTTTGTAAAAAAAAAATAAAATAAAATAAATAATAATAGGTTAGTTAAATTGTTAGAGGTGTAAAAGGACTATACTTTTAGATATACTAGTCAAATCATAAGTGTACAGAAATAAACCAATTGGAGTTCACACTTAGCTGATGATTGATTATAAAGCTAGTTCAGCATGCTGTCCTAGGAGAGATCCCTGAGCTCATAAGATCCTTGAGCCCAGGGCTCCCTCCCGTTTGCAAGGAGAGTGGAGAGGTTGAGCTCAGGTAGATCGAGAACTCCCCTGCTATTTGAAGCTAGAGAGCAAATAAAGGATTAAGAGAACTATTAGGAGCATGC
>CAIGQQ010032185.1:278336-290346 GCA_903798035.1 Danio albolineatus
AAAATGTATTTACGTTTCGCAGCATGACATGTCAGTGGAGGAGCAGTCACATTGGAAGCATTTGCCGTTTGTCCAACTGCTTCCGATTGGATGAGTGGAATTATCGGCTGGATCCGTACAGCTCCTTGCTCCTGTTTAAATAAATGGTGCATGTGTGAACTGTTGTGTCAGGTAGTGGAAACACGTTGGATCTTCACTGAAACACAGCACTGGAGCGTTTTGAACAAAGCAATGTTGTTATTCTTTGGTAGTTTTACAGCAACATGGTACTGCTCTACAGATCTGCCTTGTTATTTTGACTGCTATGACCTAGCATTGCCCCCTATATACACACGATCAATCAGAGGCATTTGTACAGAAAATACAAAATTACAGCTAAACTTAGAAACTACAACAGTAGCGTACTACAGTCCTAAGGCCATGCGTTAAAATATTTTCTCTCTTGTTAAGTCATTGTCTCGACAACTAGTTTTCTTGTGACATTTAAATATATATATATATAAAGTTCTCGTGATCTCAACATAAATTGTCATGTTCATGACTTTAAATTTATTATTATTATTATTAATAATAATAATAATAATAATAATAATAATAATAATAATAATAATAATAATATCTGGCCAGTGAGAGTAGCCTAGCTGTAGTCGCGCATTCCTGTATGTTAAAGGCGTTCAGAACAGCCATAAAATTATGAGCACAAACACCCGTGATTAAATGAACATTCATGATTATATACCATTATTTACAATAATATTCCCTCAACTGTTACCATTTTAAACAGTTGAGTTGAGGGAATATTATTGTAAATAATGGTGTATAATCATATACATGAATGTTCATTAATCAAGGGCGTTTGCGCTCATAAGATTATGGCTGTTCCCAACGCCTTTAACATGTTGCAAGAATGCGCGTCTGCAGCTAGGCTATTCTCTCCCTGGCCAGACATTATTATTATTATTATTATTATTATTATTATTATTATTAATAATAATAAATAAAAATCACGACATAACTTTTGTTGTTTTGTCGAGATCATGAGAAAACAACTTTTGTTATGTCACAAGAAAATGAGTTGTCGAGATCACGACATAAGAGAGAGAAAAAAAATAAAATTTAGAATGCATGGCCTCTTAGGACTTCCGTAGTATTCAGCATAATGAACAAAAATTATGGACTTTATTAATTATTTCAGTGAACAAACACCACATGAACACCCATACATCAAATTCAATGCAGCGAAACACTAACACTGAATAAAATAAATGTAACAAAGCGTTTGTTTGGCCTTAAATGTGTGTTTGGCTGTGATCATGTGCAAGTTTAAAGTTACCTGGTTCTAGAAGCTCAATAAAACAGGAATCACTCAGAGAGACAAAGGTGCAAAGTATTAGAACCAAAGTCAATGACGCCTGTAATAATAATTCACAAAATCACAATCACTAACAAACCAACCATAAATTAGACACAACAGCATATGTTCAATTAAACTCTGCATTAATCCATCAAATTACTGAACTAACCATTTTTTTGAAATGCAGGACAACCACAAGTCTGATAAACAGCAACTCTTACCACATTTAAACCCGCAGAGCTGACCTCAGTTCCTGCAGTTTAGCTTTAAGCATAATTAAACACACCTGATCATACTCGTCACACTAATTAATGACAAACGAGAGACGGTTTGTCTAAAAAGATGATTGATAAATGTAAGAAAGCGATTAGTATGCTAAAATGTTTGGCAGGATACAATTGGGGCGCAACAGGGTCATCATAATGAAGTGTAGTGTATAAGTCAGCAGCAAAAACCACATTAGCTGAACTTGACAGGATGCAGGCCAAAGCATTTCGAATATGTTGAGCTTTTAGAACTCCAATCCCAGCATTGCAGAGAGTGGTGATGCTATTAAATCTCAGGAGAAAACTCTCTATACTGGGTAAACCTTAAAGGACAAGAAGCTAATAAGTAGGCCCCCACAAATTCCATTCCATTTAGTAGTTCCATTTGTGCCAAAATTCCCTTGCTTGCTTTCTGCTTTGTGCTTCGCATTTGTCTTCGTCTACTCTCATTGCCCACACGTTCAGGAAAATCAGCACTGTTGACGTACATGTTGTCTGTTGATGTCGTCTTAATCTGTCGTCCTGTCAGGATTTCTCTGTTTTGTACAGTCATATTCTATAGGGTATTCTGTCATCTGATGTGTTGAAAGAGCACTGAGTTCAAGGGATCGTCAGGCTCAGTACTCCCCCTTTTCGATGGGAAATTGAGCACAGGTCAATCTCAAACTCCCCCACTGCTGAGGCTCAGGTGAACTTCCTGAGAGTAAGACATTAGAAAAAAGATTTAGGCTTATTTTATCTATAATATAGAGTATATTTGGACAGTGGGAGGAAACCAGGGAGCCCACACAGACACGGGGAGAGCATGTAAACTCTGCACGATGGCCCAGTGAGGACCAGACACCATTGGTATTCTTGGGTGAGGCAACAGTGCTAGCCACTGGGTCACCGCGATGTCCGTTCTGGATAAAGGTGGAAGGGAGGAGGGGGGTTTCTTCCAGACGAAGATTGTTATAGAAGGGAAATGAGGATAAATAGAGTTACCTGAGATTCTTTGATTGGAGGATCATGATTAGCTATTGTATATATATATATATATATATATATATATATAATATATAAGCTGATGATTATATTATAATATAAATAATATATATATATATATATAAAATGTGGATATATAAATATATAAACATATGTGTGTGTGTATATATATATATATATATATATATATATATATACATTCAGTTTCTTGTCGGCTCTGTCCCTTTATTAATCTGGGGTCGCCACAGCAGAATGAACCGCCAACTTATCCAGCATTTGTTTTATGCAGCTGATACCCTTCCAGCTGCAACCCATCTCTGGGAAACATTCATTCACACTCATACACTATGGACAATTTAGCCTACCCAATTCACCTATACCACATGTCTTTGGACTTGTGGGTGAAAGCGGAGCACCCAGAGGAAACCCACACAACCACAAGGAGAACATACAAACTCCACACAGAAATGCCAACCGACCCAGCCGGGGCTCAAACCAGTGACCTTCTTGCTGTGAGGCGAACGTGCTACTCACTATGCAACCCTGGCATATATATATATATTAAAAATAATCAATCTAAAAATGAAGTAAATAAAATAAAAAAACAGACAAGCAACACACTCCACAAATATGGTGTTAAATGAATGTTGTGAATATGGTCGCATTAAAAATGGAATAGTAGAGGGGCAGAAAATACAGGCATCAATAATATTCTTTGTAGCAAAAATAACTACACAAGTACAATTCCACCTTGGTTGTTTTGTTTTCCTGTAGTCAATCTGGATATAAAGAATGTAATCAAGAGTAGAACGTCAAAATGTCCAACAATATTTAGAAATAGTGTATAATAGAATAGTACAAATATATACAGATGCAGCTAAAGAACCAACTAGTAAATTTTCCCAATAGTTATGGTAATGTAAAAACAGATCTGGAGTGCTCTCTCTTTGTATAGCCGATTAACCATGTGGATGGATGATAAAAGCTTTCTAAGCCTACCAGTAGGCCCCCTACTGGCCCATAATATATCAGCTGATAACACCCATTTAACTGAGAGATAACATTTGAAGTAGGTGCAAAAAACAAGCTATTAAAAAAAAAAAAAAAAAAAAAGCTAAGAGCTACAAACAACGAGTAGCATTACAGCTAAATTCCCTTCTGAAAAAGTAATTGTCTTTTTAAAATGCAAATTAACCAACTCTTGCTCATTAATGAAAATGACTGCCCCCTATAAGTCAACTAATTAGTGCATGTGATGTAAAGTCAAATTTTCAAAATGTAAAGATTACAATGCATGACCAGACTTTAATCTTTCAAAACCAAGTATAAAAAGAACAAACATGTTCATCCATTGGGACTCATTTTTCAATAGCACTATAGGCACAGTTCATGCTGGGGTCATCTGGATGAAACACTTTAAACGTGCATGTGCTGAAATCGTACGTCACAACACAGCCCTCAGTTTGGTTTGTCACTGTAGCCATCCTATAACAAAAACAACATTACTTCACGTGAGAGAAATACGAGAAATATACACAAGTCTATAAATCAGACAGAACAAGCAGTCCAGCGTGATCCATTGTGGAAATACTACATTTCAAAAGAATATACACAAAATGTAAACAATGATTTGACACTTATTTTTGCAAATAAATTGATGTCAAACAATTAGTAGAGCACATTTTGATTCATTAATGTGAAGACTGCACGATTTAAGTAGTGGTGTCACAGATGTTGTTTTCACACTGCATGACTATGTGGAATGGCATTCGGTCACTGCTGTGTTTACACTGCAAGATAACTCTTTAACGGGGTGTCACGCTGCATGATTTTACAATAGGAAGAGTCGCTTTGTCTTGGTCCCCAAACTACATCTCACAACCAAACACGCAAGAAGTGACATGAAAACATGAAAAATTTCAGCTAGTTTTTTCCCTCCATTTCTTGGGTCAAAATAGACCGAAAATAAGCCCTTTTAACTTCTCCCCAAGCTCCTGCTGGCCTGCAGATGCCCACACTAGCGAATGCTGCTCTCTCATTGGCTGTAGGTAATCGCCAATGTCATTTGTACATTTCACACCGCATGTTTTTTTTCATAATAAAAAAATAAAATAAAATAAATAATAATAATAATAATAATAATAATAATAATAATAATAATAATAATAATAAATGCAGACAGCTCCAGATATTTAGCATGCCAAATATCATACCTCACAGGCGTTAGCGACTTCGTGATTCTCTCAGATGGAGTCTTTGATAGTTCACACTGTGTGATTGTTACTCACGTGATTTCTCAAAACCTGTTGGGGTGTCAAAATCATGCAGTCTGAACTCTGCATTAAGTAGCGTCTTTGTTAGCTCATAATCGTTTAGATCACAACTGTCCTGGAGGGCCGAAGCTCTGCACAGATCCACTCCTAATTATAACACACCTGATCAAAATAATTCAGTCCTTCAGTCTCGTTTGAAACCTACAGGCAAGTGTGTTGAACGGTTGCAACTAAACCATGCAGGGTTGTGGCCCTCCAGGGAGTTTGACACCGCTGATTTAGATGGTCCTTGAAACATGGTTAAAAGTTGTCGCTGACTGCCAATAGACATCATGACGCTGAGCCGGGATCGTGATGCTCCGACCCCGTCGCAGCAGAAAAATACACACTTAGACCCCATTTACACTAATATATGTCTTAGTTTTAAAATGGCATTTAAGAACGAAAACGATCCACATTCTGAACAGCCCTCAGTCCATACTATACTGCTGAAAAGCACATCACGTGACCACACCAGCCTGATCTCACGAGAAAACGTAAGTATTTTACGTTTTGGCAGTTTAGTGGCTAATTCGTACGAGTTCAGTCGTACGAAAATGTATAATTTAAAAAAAGGAGGCGTGGCACCTAACCCCACCCCTAAACACAACCGTCATTGGTTGATGAGCAATCCGTACTGAATAGTACGAATTACATCGTACGAATTAGCCACTTTTTAAAAAGTTACGAATTGGCCGTGAGATAGCGTTGGACCACACACACACAAACTCTGTCATAAGCTCTAGGCAGTCAGTGGGTGCTTTGAGCACAAAACCCCAGAGAGCAGTGCACTTCGGACAGTTTATTGAGGATATACCACTGGATCGAGTCTCACTTTAGTTGTTAAATGTGATATTTAATTAATCTTGTCTATCTTCGGTCTTTTGAATCTATCAGGTAACGTGTCACAGCGTCAGTACACTGATTCAGTTTTTCCATTTTCACACTTGTACCTAGTAATGTTAGCGTAAACCTCAGATACTGTTGGTTGTGCACCTTTTTTTAAATCAACCAAGTTTGTCGACGCCATTATAACGACACAGATCACTCTGCCTTCATGCCAGAGTCCCGCGGAAAGTGATTGACAGGTAGAAATGTGTGCATAACTTCTTTATTTATGACTTGGTTATGGGTAAAACAAAGACCATGCGGGTCAGGTAGTTCAAACCGTAGGCTACAAATAATTTGTCATTCAATAATTTGCCGCCTTTGACGATAACGACGTCGTCCATCGCGATGTTTCACAGTAGACATTTTACGACACCAAATTGGTCCACATCGTCCAACCTTACTTTCCACTACAGGCATCAACGGCTATCAGTTTCGAACTATTCTTTAAAATATCAGGCGTTCAACTGAACAGAAACTCAACTTTGTAACCACTTAAGAGTGAGTAAACTTTGAATTTTAACATGTTCGAGCATTTAATATATTAAGCACACTTCACAGAGGAAAAAATAACATATTCTGACTATTTTTAAAGAAAAAAGGATGTTAAAATTATTTACGTTTCGCAGCATGACATCTCAGTGGAGGAGCAGTCACATCGGAAGCATTTGCTGTTTGTCCAACTGCTTCCGATTGGATGACAGGAATTATCGGTGCTATCCGTACAGCTCGTTGCTCCTGTTTAAATGTAGTCAATGAGTGAGTGAACATCTGAGTTGATCAGTGAACAACCCGCCTGCCCACATATTGGCCACCCATTGGAAATTCACTTCAACAAAATCATGACTAATGCTGTATCGAATAAATTTAACTAAGCCATTGTTTGGCGATAAATGTGTGTTTGGCTGTGATCATGTCGGAGTTTATTCACCTGGTTCTAGAAGTTCAATATAACAGGAATCACTCAGAGAGACAAAGGCGCAAACTATTAAAACCAAAGTCAACGACGCCTGTAAAAAAAAAAAAAGTGAAAGACATCACAAACAAACAAACAAATCATAAAGAATGCACAATAGTATGCGTGTATTATTATTTTTTTAAGTCCACATTGATCCATCAAATTCTCAAACTCACCATATTTGGAAAAGCAGCAAAAACACAAGCCTGATGAACGGTAGTTCTTATCACATTTAGTGCTGACCTCAGATCCTGCAGTTTAGCTTTAACCATAATTAAACACACCTGATCATACTCATCACACTAATTGACTAATTAATAACAAGGGAAAGAGGTTATTTTTAAAAACAACCCGTTATTTCTTTATATTTATCATGACCGAACTTAGTTAGATAGGTTAGAAAAAAATCTAGCAAACATTTAAGATAATTTAGGTTAAAGTGTCTTAAGTCACAGTACTGATCAAGACGTTTTCAGTCGTTTTAGTGTGGATGACGTAAATAATTCAAAACAAAGTGAAATTACAAACAAATTTCCGGAGGGGCATGTGATATGATTGATAGCTGCTGGCCTCTCAGCAATAATTCAAACACATCTTGATTCACATTGGTTCACATCGTTGTCGCAGATGAAATATAACACTGATAATTAATAGTCATTCAAAGAACTTTCCTGAAGCCTCTCTACTTGACTGTTGGTTTTGTGCGTCCTTCGTGTTTGTAGTTTGTTTACAGTGGTGACCTGAGTTTGAATTCATGTCCAACACACAATGTATTGTGAGCAACATTAGAGTACGGATGGTTCTACACTTCACATTTTTACCAGAAATAGTAGACCATCCAGGAACTTTTGGCATACTACAGTTTGAGATAAACTAGTTCTGTTTTTGAGTACTATTTAGGCTGGACATGCGAATTGGGACGCAGCAACAGCTATTACTTTTTTAGACAAAAATATATCACAATATCATGTGACAAGAAGAAGGTAAATTAAAAAAAGAGAGAGCAAAGAGTAATAAATCAACGAGTTTCTTTAAAGGGCACATATTTGACCCCTTTTTTAATATTTAATATAAGTCTTTTGTGTCAGCAGAATTTGTCTGTAAAGTTTCAGCTCAAAACACCCATCAGATTATTAATTATAGCTTTTCGAAGTCTGTGTATTATAGTTCTAAACAGCTTTTTGCTGTTTTTGGTACTGGGCCTTTAAGGCTAATCCTCCCCGCCCACCGTTCCCACGTGCCCGTCAACATGCCTCAATCTCCGCCCTCGGCTGCGTCAGACACACAGACGCAACAGGAACAGATGTAAAGGAAGCAGATCTCACTACGTTCGTGAGAAATACAACAGTAAGAACTTTACCAATGACTGTTTGATGTGTTTGTTGAGGAGTTGCAACGATGAGTCACACACAATGTAGTTACAAAGTTCACGCACACACACACACACACACACACACACGCACACACACACACACACAGCGCGCGCATTGAGCTTCACACTGCTTTTGCAAGCAAATGTGAAAGGATACCGGTTAATATCCACTGCTGTATGGATATCTGTTATGTTAATGTACAAAATAAACCTGATTTAAAGTCAACAAACTGAGATTGAAGCGTCTTTTTTGCTGATACGCGGCTGTGCTGATGAAGTAAAGCTGAAGTAAATCGCTGTAGTTCATTAACATGCACTGTTTTAAACACGTGTTAAACTTGTGAAACTCACTCTTGATCACATCTGATGATGACTGATGATCACAGCGAAGTGAACAGATCTTTTATTCCCGCCTGCTTTGCGCACATCCTGTCTTGTTGATATGGTTATACGCTTTACTACGGAGACATGTTAATACGCAGCTGTCAATCAGTTTGGTGGGGGGGGGTGACCGCACGCCTACGTCAAGTTGCTGTCGGTCTCAAAACCGCTCCAATTGGTCCACCGTTGCTGTTAAATTGAAAAAAAAAAAGGACTGGGTGTGTTTATATTACCCCAATATGACCGCCTATACACTGTAACTACATATATGTCTGTCCAAACAGCTTTAAAAAGTAGATTTTTTAAAAATAGGTGCCCTTTAAGTAATGACTCAATGAAACAGTTTTTAAAAATGCAGTTCACAAACTTAGTAAAAATATCCAAAATGGAACGTTTGTAACAGAAATCTGGTGTATTTTTTTCTTACACAAAAGAACTTTGCAATGTGCAATGAGATGACTTTATTTAATCATGCAAAAGCACACAAAGTTTAGCAATTAATTGGTAGCAAGCAATGCAAGATTCATCTTTGAAACATATTTCAAACATTTCTCAAAAGTCCAGTTTTTTTGTAGTAAATTATTTCAATTATTCCACAATTTCATGATCATTCTAGATATTATAAGCAAATATCCTTGTTAGTCCATAATTAACTGTATTTATTTGGTAACATTTTATTTCGATGGTCCATTTGAGTATTAGTAGACTGTCTACTTAATATCTGTTCATTCAACAGACATTTAACTGACTATGAGAAACTTTGCAAGTACATGTCAACTTACACTAACCCCAACCCTAACCTCAACCTAGCAGTCTACTTATAATCTAATGAGAATTAGTTGCAATGTAACTTAAATTCAACAAACAGACCATCAAAATAAAGTGTGACCTTCCTTTATTTTTAGCTTTTTGGTGTAATTAGAGTATAGCAATAGTGGCGTATACTATATAGTCAACGTTGTATCCCAAAACAGCAGTATTTTACGTACACAACACAGATTTTCATGCTGAGCTTTGAATTTTGTCAACCCTTATTAGGTATTATTTTCCAACAGCACCATATTCACAGTTGATGCTGGGGTCTTCTGGATGAAACACGTCAAATTTGCATGTGCTGTAATCATAGTTTACAATGCAGCCTTCGGTTTTGATTATCGCTCGACCCATCCTACAACAAAAACAAAAACAATATATGATCACTTCAGGGGAAAACTCTTGACTTATACAGCATATGACCTATAACGTCACAGAAATATGTTTTTAATGCTTAGTTTTTTTTAAATGTACAACAATGTTTATTCTATTGTCATTCACTATAGACATGATACACTTTAAAAGCGTGAACAATGATTTTAGACACATATTTTTGCATACATACATAATAAAAGAAAATAAAATAGTTTTTAAGTTAGAATTACTGACTGCTTTTTTGATTTGCTTAAAGAATTAAAGGCCCTGTGATATTAAAATAGTGTATTTAGCTCTACAGTCTTCGGCCACTTTATTAGGTTTACCTTACTAGTACCAGGTTGAACCCCATTTTGTTTTCAGAATTGCCTTAATCCTTCATGGCATAGATTGAACAAGGTACTGGAAATATTCCTCTGAGATTTTGGTCCATATTGACATGATGGCATCACGCAGTTGCTGCAGATTTGTCGGCTGCACATCCATGATGCGAATCTCCCGTTCCACCACATCCCAAAGGTGCTCTATTGGGTTGAGCTCTGGAAACTGTGGAGGCCATTTGAGTACAGTGAACTCATTGTCATGTTCAAGAAACCAGTCTGAGATGATTCACGCTTTATGACATGGTGCGTTATCCTGCTGGAAGTAGCCATCAGAAGATAGGTTCACTGTGGTTATAAAGGGATGGACATGGTCAGCAACAATACTTAGTTAGGCTGTGGTGTTGACACGATGCTCAATTGGTACTAATGGGCCCAAAGTGTGCCAAGATAATATTCCCCATACCATTAGACCACCACCACTAGCCTGAACTGTTGATACAAGGCAGGATGAATCCATAGTTTCATGTTGTTGATGCCAAATTCTGATCCTACCACCCGAATGTGGCAGCAGAAATGGAGACTCATCAGACCAGGCAACATTTCTTCAATCTTCTATTGTCCAATTTTGGTGAGCCTGTGTGAATTGTAGCCTCAGTTTCCTGTTCTTAGCTGACAGGAGTGGCACCCGGTGTGGTCTTCTGCTGCTGTAGCCCATCTGCCTCAAGGTTGGACGTATTGTGCGTTCAGCGATGCTCTTCATACCTCGGTTGTAACGAGTGCTTATTTGAGTTACTGTTGCCTTTCTATCAGCTGGAACCAGTCTGGCCATTCTCCTCTGACCTCTGGCATCAACAAGGCATTTGCGCCCACAGAACTGCCGCTCTCTGGATATTTTTCTCTTTTTCGAACCATTCTCTGTAAACCGTAAATATGGTTGTGCATGAAAATCCCAGTAGATCAGCAGTTTCTGAAATACTCAGACCAGCCCGTCTGGCACCAACAACCACGCCACGTTCAAAGTCACTTAAATCCTCTTTCTTCCCCATTCTGATGCTCGGTTTGAACTGCAGCAGATCGTCTTGACCATGTCTACATGCCTAAATGTGTTGAGTTGCTGCCATTTGATTGGCTAATTAGAAATTTGCGTCAACGAGCACTTGGTACCTAGTAAAGTGGCCGGTTTTAGGGATAACTATAAGCTTGTGTGCAACACAACAATGACAAAATTCATGGTTGGGAGATATAGGTTGAAAGAGACACCTCATACTTCAGTTTTTCATCAAATATTCTGACCAATCAAATGCTCTATATGATCTGACATGCCCCGCCCCATTCAAGACACTTCTCGTTTGCTTTTCATTTGATGCACTTAATCTCAACCAATCTCACTGGCAGAGCTGTGAGAAAACAAAATGCTATTGGCTGTTGTATTTGTTTTTTTTTAAAGAGGAGGAGCTACTCTATGCCCTGCCCTCTTTTTTGTGTTTTAGTTTAGATGGATGGTAAGGATAGTAAATGTCTTACATGTCGCAGCATTCCATCTCGGTGGAGGAGCAAATACATCTGAGGCATTTGCTGTTTGTCCAGGTGCTTCCCAGCTCATGATGGGTTTGATCATCACCATCCTTACAGTATTGTGCTCCTGTTTAAATTGAATAAATGAGTACAGCATTGCTTACCTAAATATAAATCATTACTGAAATATTTAGAGAAGTTATTTGGTTTACTAATCTTACACACTGTAATAAGTGATTAATACTTAAAGTCAGGTACACCTTCTATTAAAAGCCATAAGCTGACAAATAAAGTTAGTAAAATTATTATGTTGCCTTAAAATTATTAAGTGAACTATGTACATAGTTTAAAAAAAAAGTTAACTTAACAGTTCCAAGTTACGATGGGTTTCCTCACTTTTTTAAGTTAAGTGAACTTGTCACTTAACTCAACAGGTTTACTCACTTTTTAAAGATAAAGTCAACATGTT
>CAIGQQ010032185.1:290676-331738 GCA_903798035.1 Danio albolineatus
GCAATGGGTTTACTCACTTTTTAAAGTAAAGTCAACTTGCCACTTTTAACTCAACAGGTTTACTCACTTTTTAAAGTCGACCTGTCACTTTTACTGCAGCAGGTTTACCCACTTTAAATAAAGTCAACCTGTCACATTAAATGCAACAGTTTTACTAAATTTTTTAAGTAAAGTCAACTTGTCACTTTTAACGCAACAGGTTTACTCACTTTTTAAACAAAGTCAACTTGTCACTTTTACTTGAATGGATTTACTCACCTTTTTAGGTAAAGTCAACTTGTCACTTTTAATGCAATGGGCTTACTTACTTTTTAAGGTCAACTTGTTACTTTTAATGCAACAGATTTACTCACTTTGAGTAAAGTCAACTTGTCACTTTTATTTCAAAAAGTTTACTCTCTTTTTTTTAATTCAACTTGTCCCTTTTAACGCAACAGGTTTACTCTTTTTTTTAAGTAAAGTAAACTTGTCCCTTTTAACGTAACAGGTTTACTCTTTTTTTTTAAAGTAAAGTCAACTTGTCACTTTTAACGCAACAGATTTACTCTTTTTTTTAAGTAAAGTCAACTTGCCAATTTTATTGCACCAAGTTTACTTACTTATTTAAGTCAACTTGTCACTTTTAATGCAACAGGTTTCCTCAGTTTTCATATAAAGTAACTTTATTTTAACAGTGTAGCCAATTATTATTATAAAAAAAGATCCTTTTGTGTGACATGCTGTATTTCAGATAAAACGCTTTCCAGTACTTTGATCATCATTGCGTAAGTTTGTTTGAATGTTTAATAATTGTGTAAAACAATTATAATAAATATGCTTTTTTTTTTACACATTTATGCATTATGATATTTTAACTAAATATGTGTTTGGCTTAAAATGTTTGTGCAAGATGTGTGTATGTGTGTGTTTATTTACCTGCTTTCTGAAGTTTGCGAAAACAGTATGAGTCACTCAGAGAGACAAAGACACACAATATCAAAACCAGAGTCAACGACGCCTGTACAAAGTTAAAAATATACACAAATTATTAATAATAAACAAACAAAAAGTAAAATATATGTAAGTTACACTGTAAATCCTAGATTCCGTACAATTCCTTTATGCTCTCCCAACACAAATCGATTAAGTTACTTAATTATTTTTTTTTACAAATTTAAGTAGACTGAACATAAAACAATTAAACAATTAAAAAAAACTCAAGAGTTGAGTTTCAGCTCATTTTAAATAAATAGTTTGAACAAACAGCAAACGTCAATTTTTTTGAGTGTATAATACTTATGATAAGATATATATGAGACAGAAAATAAGAAAAAAAGACAGAAAATATATGTAAAAAGTCTGTAAAAGACAGTAAAAACAGTAAATATGTGTTAAAATACTGTATCGATCAGTAATTATTGAACTCACCATTTTTATTTTGTTTTTGGTAATTGAGCTCAGATGCAGGTCCGATGAAATGCAGTTTTTAGCAGATTGTGTCTATTTAAACTAAGCAGATAAAAGGCGGAGCATCTCATTTCAACCCACACTGTTCGTTAGATTTATTGATTTTACTAGTCTCTGGACTTTTGTACTTTGTTGCAGCAAAAGACATTTCAGGTATACAATGCAAACATGATGAACCTCTCATGGCCAGCTCTTCATGAATGCACTGTTGACTATTTGAATACATGCTAAATTCATGTACATCGTGTGAATGTGTAACTTGTGACTGTATGGTTGTTTCTTGCTTAGTGTGTGGCAAATTGTGAAATCCTTATCTAACGCCAAACATTTTCATCAGTTTCAGCATCTCCTAACAACAGATGTTTCCTGATCTTCTTTCATATTTCTCAATTATATTATGATTGTGTAAGTGCCGAGTGATTTCTTCATGGTGTATTAAACTCTTCTTGCCCTATCGACGATCAAAATATTGCATATATTGTGTCTCTCTCACAATGTTTTCTCTGGTGTCAAACGGAAATAAACAATATTAAACTACAATGTGTGTTTTTCTGTTTTCAGTCATTCATTTGCAGTCATAGAAAGTAAGCCTAGAGATCTTGGAAGAACTACAGACTACTCTTAATTTTTTTTTTTTTTTCTGATTTTTCTCCAAACATTACAATAATAAATTAAACATTTTTCCAATATCATTCAAGTGTAAAATGCTAAACGTATTACAATATATGAAAGATAAAGCATATTTTTAAAGGTAACCTATTATGCCCCTTTTTACAAGATGTAAAATAAGTCTCTGATGTCCCTATAGTGTATATGTGAAATTTCAGCTCAAAATACCACACAAATAATGTTATATACTCTTTGAGACTGACCTTTTTTGGCTTTGACCGATTGTGGAGTTTTGGTGACTGTCGCTTTAAATTCAAATGAGATCGTGCTCTTTTCAAAAGAGGGCGGAGCTACAAATGCCAGTGTCAGCATAGTGGCAGATTCAAAAACAAGACTAACTTCCTATGCTAATGAGGTAGAGATCATCACTAAAGGGTGGGGCTTTGCCCCTCTGATGACACGTACAAAGGGAGATCCATGCTTACATATATGTTGACACAAATGACTGTTTTTATGAAGTGTGATAATAAAAAAGAAAATGAATGATACTTTAGCATTAGAAGCTGGTTATTTTCACAGGTTGTTGCCACACAACTTTGTTTAAACCCATTATAAAAGTGATTTTTGCATAATAGGTCCCTTTAAATTATTAAAACTTCTCGCAGACAAATCGGTAAAACTTAATGGTTTTAATTTTAGTGGCAAATTAAAAAGATTTGGGTCTACTTTGTGATTCTAAAATAGTATTTTAATATTTAATAAAATGACTGTTGTTCTAAACATGCCTGACAGTGCGTGTGTGTATATATATATATATATATATATATATATATATATATATATATAGATCAGAATTATTAGCCCCCCTGTTTATTTTTTCCCCAATTTCTCTTCAGCTGAGAGATTTTTATAACACATTTCTAAATAGTTTTATTAACTCATTTCTAGGGCGACACGGTGGTGCAATAGGTAGTGCTGTCGCCTCACAGCAAGAAGTCAGTTGGCATCAGGTCACTTGGCGTTTCTGTGTGGAGTCTGCATGTTCTCCCCGTGGTTGCGTGGGTTTCCTCCGGGTGCTCCGGTTTCCCCCACAGTCCAAAGATATGCGGTACAGGTGAATTGGGTAAGCTAAATTGTCCGTAGTGTATGTGTGTGAATGAGAATGGATGTTTCCCAGAGATGGGTTGCGGCTGGAAGTGCATCCGCTGCGTAAAACAAATGCTGGATAAGTTGACGGTTCATTCCGTTGTGGCGACCCTGGATTATTAAAGGGACTAAGCCGAAAAGAAAATAAATGAATGAATGGATGAACTCATTTCTAATCACTGATAACTTTTATCTTTGCCATGATGACAGTAAATAATATTTTACTAGATATTCTTCAAGACACTTCTGTACAGCTTAAAGTAACATTTAAAGGCTTAACTAGGTTAATTAGGTAAACTAGGCAGGTTAGGGTAATTAGGCAAGTTATTGTATGATGATGGTTTGTTCTGTCGACTATTGAAAAATAAAATAGCTTAAAGGGGCTATATTGCACACGCTCACGTTTTCCTGACGGACTAGTTGAAAATCGTGGGTCACGTGTCAAGAACTGACCAATCAGCTTCATGCTTAGGGGTTAGGATGTTTAGGGGCCCTATCACTATTTTTATATGGTTCTCCATACAATTCAATAGGGAGAAAAGAAGTGCTGCATTTTTCCCATAATTGTGATTAAACATAACATGTTACCATATTTATTATATGTTCATTCATTTATTTTCTCAGCTTAGTCCCTTTATTAATCCGGGGTCGCCACAGCGGAATGAACCGCCAACTTATCCAGCATTTGTTTTACGCAGCGGATGCCCTTCCAACTGCAACCCATCTCTGGGAAACATTCATACATTCTCATTTACACACATACACTATGGACAATTTAGCTTACCCAATCCACCCGTACCGCATATCTTTGGACTTGTGGGGGAAACCGGAGCACCTGGAGGAAACCCGGGGAGAACATGCAAACTCCACACAGAAATGCCAACTGACCCAGCCGAGGCTCAAACCAGCGACCTTCTTGCTGTGAGACAACAGCACTACCTACTATGCCACCATGTCGCCCTATTTCCTGTATTACATTTTTAATTTCCAAGTCTTACAAGGATCCAAAAGAGTCCACATATTGCTAAATATAATGCTATGACAGCCATTTTAACATTAAGATATAATTAAATCGTCCCTTGTTACAGTTATGAACTAGTTTGGTAACAAGCAGGAAATGTTCATGGGCCAATGACATCACCACATTAAAATGGTCTATATAAATGTAAGGAATTATTATTATTATTATAAATAAAATAAAAATACTTTACCTTAATTACAACAGTTAACCCTGGTTTATTCATTCATTCATTCATTTTCTTTTCGGCTTAGTCCCTTTATTAATCCGGGGTCGCCACAGCGGAATGAACCGCCAACTTATCCAGCATTTGTTTTACGCAGCGGATGCCCTTCCAGCCACAACCCATCTCTGGGAAAACTCTGGTTTATTTAAAGGTTAAAATGTTCATTGGACAATGACATTGCCACAATGGTCTATATACATGTAAGGAATTATTAGGCTATTATAAATTTAAATAACTACTTTATTTAAAGGTTGTAGTAGGCTAACAATGTTTTTTGGCACACTGTGCACCGTTTGTATATCGTTTTTAGCGACCATCAGCACCCTTAATCTCTGAAAGTTTTTAATAATTAGATTTTTTTAAAGTGTATGTACATTTATATGTATTTATGTATAGATTATAGTCTCCTTGCATCACATTACCCCCCAAAAAAACTATTTATCAGTCACACACATTTGTTTACTGTTTCTGAAAGTCTCGATAACACTATTGAGATTAGTTTTTGCTTGTATTATTTCAGTAAACAGGGTTGTTAAAAAGTATTTGCTGTACTCTCCCATTCACTGCGCAAGTTTACCCAACTATGACCACTTCCACTACTGAAAAAGAAACCCGGAAATGCGAAAAGGGCACAATGACGTCAAAGCAGCGGTGTACACGCAGGCGCATGTTTCCGGCATTACGCGCATGCGTACAAGCAGTCTGAACTGTTGCTCGGTAACTACCGGGAATTAGCGGCTTTTCTCCACCAAATTTGAACCACCGTCACTACCAGAGGGATTAAAATCCCACATAGATGTGTTCACCGAGAGGATTTCAATTCTTGTTGTCCTGAATTCACAAATCTCCGAGGATGGATCTTATATGAGGGCATCCGTCCCAGATGTAGCCGAACGGTGAGAGCATATGCCTGCGTTCACACACATATCTTAAATACTCAAACGATAAACACACCTGACAGTGTTTTAGTCAGCACAGTCTACCTCTACACAACTTTTAAAACATATATGTGAGTGAAAACGGGATATTTGTTTATCAATGAAGCTGTTCTCGGCCTGGGAAGCGCACAGCTGATTATTAAACGTTAACAGTGGTCGTGTTTCAAAAGCTAGCGTGCTGCCCTACATAGACAGCATCTTAAAATCTCAAATTATGCGATTTATGAGCGGTTTTAAAAGGACATGAATGCATCATATGTAGGCTACTGACTAACTGAGGTCAAATTGGGTTTATATTCGCGCATTCAGACTTTCTTCATAATTATATAATTTCAGGAAAGTATTGCAAATGCTAAATAGTTAAGTCATATTAGCAGACAACGACTATTAAAATATAACATAATTTACAGTCAAATTATGACTTTAATGTGATTTCCGACCCAATATTCGAAGTATCATGGTAAACTAGATAGGTAGCGTGTCACAAGTTATCACTGAACGAATGTGTGACTAATAAACCAACTTTACCTCAGTTACTGACTAGATAGTAAACCAACCAGACATGTGCGAGTGTGTCTAGTGAACTTGAAACTTGAAAACGTCACTCTTCATTCTCGTTTGTGCTGATGCGGTCTTTTGCTTCCTCTTGTCAGGACCTGCCACGTCTCCTCGACTCACCTGAACACGTGTGATAGACCCTGACGATTATTATGATGATGCCTCGAGATATGACGTCATGGAGGAATACACCTGGACGGATACAAGGTTGCCAGTAAAGGGTTGATCAGTCCTCCTCTCCCGTTCATCCACTCCAGCAATGGGAAGGCAAGTACAAAACTGAAATGAGGTAAAGTTGGTTTTACATTCACACGTTCAGACTTTCTCCGTGTAATGTGTTGTCAGAAAAATATCATAAGCAAATTCTAAATAAGGAAATCGTATCTGCAGCCAATAACTATCAAAGAAGACTATTGTTTACAATCGAATAAATAGTGCAAATGTTGTTATGAAGTCATACTTTCATGCGATATATCAAACCGAATATTCAAAGTAGCAGTAAACAATATAGGAACTGTACGTGTCACAAGCTGTTAATGTTCAAAAATAAATGAACGTGCAAATATAAAACCAACTTTACTTCAATCAGACATGGAGATAAAGTTGGTTTTATATTCGCACATTCATTCATTTTTGATCCATATATTGGTTTACTGCTACTTTGAATATTCGGTCTGAGATATCGCATGCAAGTATTAGCTGAAAACAACATTAGCTATTTAATTGAATTTAAACATTGTTGTGCTTTGATAGTCATTACAAAGTTTTTTTAATCGTTTTTTAAGATTGTATTTATTCATTATCCTTCGGCTTAGTCCCTTTAGGGCCCGACCACACCGAACATGCTTTTACATTCCAAAAAGTGAGACGCATCTCATTACTTTTTTTTGTTGACGAAAAAAAAGAAGTGCTCTGCGCTTTTTATATTGCTAGGCAACGACTGAATCAGCTGCCTATTGTGCGCGAGTCTTGCTGTTGATATTAATATAATTAAAAAAATTTATTGTATTGTGATATTCAAGATTTGTTAATTATACAGCTCTGGATAACTCAACAGCAACCATAAGTCTCTCCTCCATCTTCTAAAATCGCCGTAGTTGTCTTGACAACACAGAGACTGCAGGCATCTCATATAGTCTTGAGTGAATATGAAACCAACTTTACCTCATTATACAGTAAATGAGCTAGTTCGATGTGAAAGGTGCTATATGTAAGTTTCTGACTTTTCTAAAGCATAAAAATATCATAATATGTTTGCAGATTTTTAAGAAACATGCCAAGTAAACATTCTTGTTTATCTGAAAAACAATGCTGAAGTCAGATATTCTGCTTTAAAATGTGTGTTACGTGCCAGAACGCTGTCTTTGTTTTGGTTCTTTTAACCTGTCCAATGCCGGTTTAGCCAGTTATATTACAGCACCCCGGGTTGCCTTGATGGAAAACAGCATATTTCATTCATTCATTCGTTTAGAAAGGCTCTCTAAGCATGTGTCTGTGACAGAAATGCGACTACTGGTGGGCAGTAGCAGACTCCGAAATGAGACTCATGATGTGGTTATTAATTAACAAATGATATAATATTACGAGCGTAAACATTTGGTGAGCAGGTTACATTGTAACCACGTGTCCTAACAACAAGCTTCATGACAAGATACACAGTGTTAAGCAATTTGGCTGTTTGCACCAGATGAAACCTGACAAATTTAAATACAGCTATTCAGAAGCACAGAATAGTGCACTCACTGCACTCTAACGAAATGATGAGGTTTATAATCTATTTAATACATATTAACCCTCATTAATAATAATAATAATTAATAATAAACCCTCATTTAGTTACAAAGTTCAAATTCAGACTTTTTCATTTCAAGGTCTGAGGTCTGCTGCTGCTTTCAGTATTTGGCAATTAATGTCATGTAAATGGCATTCAAACTCACATTGTTAGCAATTAGCACTGAATAAAGCACATGGGGTTTACCTGAGGTGATCGTTGTCATATTTTTCTGTTGAATATATCAGTTCATGATGTTGGTTAGGACAAAAACTCATTTTAAATATGCAAAATATTCCTTCTAACGGGTTGTCTTTGCTTTTATTTTATAACAAGGTCTAAATCTGACAACCTGTACTTGCATTTGTTTTAATCCAGGTGTGTAATACCTAGTTCAACCACTAGGTGTCAAATTTACATACTGCACCGTTAATTAAGGTAATAACATTGAAGTATTCATATATGTGCTGTGGGTAAAAGGTGTGTTTCAATCCAGCTACCATCACAAGTACATTTCAAACCTGTGGAAAGCACTGAAGCACTGAGTTTCTTTCTTATGTTGAACATAAAAGAATGTGTTGAGAAGCTGGTAACCTGTAACCATTGACTTCCATAATAGGAAAAAGAAATACTGTGTAAGTGAGTGGTTACAGGATTCCAGCTTCCTTCAAAATGCTTCTTTTGTGTTCAGCGTTTGCATGGAATTGCTCAAATGATGATATAATTTAAGTTTTTGGGTCAACTGTACATTTAAAGCATTGATTTCTGCTTACTGTACATTACGGTCATCACTCTCGGCTTGCTACGCTTCTAAAGCTGCTTTGAACACAAATGGTTAATAATGGCATCAGATTGAACCCAAAACACAGTGCATTTGCAGACACGCTGCAGTTCACTGAAGCCTCACCTACTTTTTTTCCATTTGCCTTCAGGTTGGCATTGTGCTGATATTTCAAATTGTGATGTTGACAGCAGCGTTCAGCTCAAATCCTCCAGGGCAACTGGTTGAGTCTTAATTAAACACAACTCATCCAGCTAATCGAGTCCTTCAGGCTTATCTGAACAATAATGCTGTGTTTATACTAGTTCACAGTGTTTTCAAATAAAAAAAATATCCACATCCACACAGCCAAACTACATTTAAAGGGACAGCTCATCCAAAACGGAAAATTTCCACACTCATGTGGTTCAGAATGATTATGAACAAAAAATGAGATATTCTGAAGAATGTTGGGGAGCAGCCTTTTAAGAGAAGATCTCCATCTACACTTAAAAATGAGAAACTAAAGGCAGTCATTAAATTAAAGGACAGAGTTGAAGACTATGTAGAAGTCAAAATTATTATATTTCTTGTTTTTTTGTTTGTTGGTTGGTTTTTAAATAGTTCTCAAATGATGTTTAATAGTGGTGTAACGGATCACAAATCTCATGGTTCGGGTCACACTACAGTTTTTGAGTCCCGGATCCGTACTATTTATCGGATCAGCCAAAAAGGGAAAGAGAGAATGCAGTTTGCTTTCCGTTTATTACAAAAACAGAACTGCAAGACACTTTTGGTTTTAACAAACAGAACTCAGAAGCTGTAATTTTATTAAAAACAAAATGAAGAAATAATCAATGAATAAATATAATTTGTTAATTATTCAGTTCTGTGAAAAATTCACTGTTACTACTACTGTTGCTGATGACGCTAAATGTAGAAATCTAACATTATAGTTTGTACAACACATTTATTTTCAGTCTCATTTTCAAGAAATGATTCAGTTATTTACTCATGGAACTTCATATTTCATTGCTAGATGTCTCATTTTTGTAAAATTATTGAGTGGCAAATTTCCGATTGCTGGTTTGTTGCCACCTTTTGGTTAAATAATGTAACTGCTGCCTACAACTTTCATTTTTGAGCATATGATGGTGAATTTAATCTTTACCATAAAAATCAGTGATTATCTAAACTATAAACTGTTATTCCAGTACTTCTGTGTTAATTGACTGTTTGTAACTTCATAACTAACTCAAAAAACTAAAGACTGAATCTCAAACACAGATTTGAATGCATCAATTCGAAGCATTAATAAACATCTGCAAATCATCATAATTTATCATTTATGTTGCTTGAGTGTTGAGATCCCAATCTTTTAATGATTAATCAGCTTACACTGAATGCATTAATGCGGCCAAACAAGTGGTGACAGAAAACACTATTAATAACTTAAGAATCCCACCGTATCCTGAATAACCCACCACAACTTTTCGTTGTCATTATATTTTACAGAAAAGCCTAAGTGCTTTCATATTTGTGATTTGAATAATGCGAGAGGGTTAGGAAATTTAGGATTAGTCTACATAAAACATTAATCATGGGTCACATGTGTTCCGAATCGTGGGTTGTGATCCATACGAATCACAGATTAAACGTGATCTGTTACGCCCCTAATGTTTAACAGAGCAAGGAATTTTTCACAGTATTTCCTATAATATTTTTTCTTCTGAAGAAAGTCTTTTTTTTAAATCAGCTAGAATAAAGGCAGTTTTTAATTTAAAAAATAAAATTAATTAAGGTCAATATAATTAGATCCTAATAATGGGCAAGTAATTCCTATATGTAATCTGTTTGCAGGGTTTAATTTTTTTTTTACTTTTTAAAGAAAAAATTATTTATATATTTATTTTTTTAACTATAGTTAATAACAGAAAAGTCTCATTTTGCTATCTTCTTTTAATCAAGACCAGAAATGCCCAAAGTAGCCTTTGATTTGGCCCACCATCCCATTTGAAAGGAGAGGAAGAATGGTGGGGATGTATTTGGGCTGAATGCCTTTGACAGAGAGCGCTATTTTGATTTGATCGAAACCCATTATTTATTTTTTTGTTTTAGTGCTGAGCTACAAAAAAATCTACTGAAATTAAATGTTGTAAATGATTCAGAATTTTAAAATGCAAAACATGTTACTTGACAAAAAAACGATGCACAAGACATCGGAGAGAAAATCAAGGCAGAGGTAGGTGCAGGTCAACTAGTGTTTTCAGCAGAAATCCAGTGTGGTATTAATGAGATTGTTTATGTTTTACTGTAAGAACATGTTTATTAAAAAAAAAAAGTTAAATTATACTGCATTAGTTAACATGAGGGCGCCACGGTGGCGTAGTGAGTAGCACGTTCGCCTCACAGCAAGAAGGTCGCTGGTTCGATCCCCGGCTGGGCCAGTTGGCATTTCTGTGTGGAGTTTGCATGTTCTCCCCGTGGTTGCGTGGGTTTCCTCCGGGTGCTCCGGTTTCCCCCACAGTCCAAAGACATGCGGTACAGGTGAATTGGGTAAGCTAAATTGTCCATAGTGTATGTGTGTGAATGAGAATGTATGGATGTGTTTCCCAGAGATGGGTTGCGGCTGGAAGGGCATCCGCTGCGTAAAACAAATGCTGGATAAGTAAGCGGTTCATTCCGCTGTGGCGACCCCGGATTAATAAAGGGACTAAGCCGAAAAGAAAATGAATGAATGAATGAATAGTTAACATGGTTTGAATCAATGTTTTGTAGTTATTTTTAAATGTTAGCAAATAAATTTGGAAATAACCCATTGCAAATGTAATGTTATATGATGTGATGTATTCGGTTTGGTATATATTTGGCTCACTTACCCAAATCAAGTTTGTCTTTGGCCCTTTATAAGAAAAAGTTTGGGCAGCCCTGATCTAGGCCATTTTAAAACAGTAGGCATCATAATCAGTATGTCCACAGCTTGATTCATGCGTGTGATGTATGAGTTTTTCCTGCTTACACGTACATGGGCCATATCCGATCTGTGCCACATGGAAGAAGAAAAATGAGTCGCTTGAACCATGCAGTGTAAATGCATCCAAAAATGGTTTTCTCCACCTCATGTCTTTCTCTGTTTTATCCAAGCCTAGAGGATCCGGTAACCATAGCGATAGATTTCTCCTCATTATTCATTTGTTTCTTTATTCATGTGCTCCACAGGATTAGCATTTCCTGCCTGTTTCCAGCATCCTGGCACTTCAGCCTGTCTCCGGTGGTTCTGCCCCGGTTCCTGTTGCCCTCCTTCAGGCAGCTGCTTCTGCTGGGTCTGCTGGCAGGTGTGATGGGACTGCTGTACCTGCTGCTGGTCACAGGAAAGGGCCAGTACAGCTGGTTAAGAGAGGACAGACGCATCCACACGTAAATGACTTCTTTTTTCATTTGACCAATGGGACACAGAGTAGCTCCTTCCGTTTAAAAAGCAGCCGGGGTGTCCAAACTCTGTCCCGGAGGGCCAGTGTCCTGCACAGTTTAGCTCAAACTTCCTTTAACACACCTGCCTGAAAGTTTACACCTAGAAAGAGCTTGATTAGCTTGTTCAAGTGTGTTTAATTGCGGTTGGAAGTAAAATATGCAGGACACCAGACCTCCAGGATCGAGTTTGGACACCCCTGCAATAGTTTCATCTTTTTTTTTATCCCAGCTCTGCTAGTGAGAGAGGTTAAGCTCAAGCGCATCAAATGAAAAGCAAATGAGAAGTGTCTTGAAGGGGGCGGGGCATGTCAGATACTTGAGAGCATTTGATTGGTCAAGATTTGATGAGAAACTGAAGTTTGACATGACGTGAAAAATAATTGTTGATCTGTTAAGGTGGAAGTGACAAAACTGCAAGCTTGACATGTTTATATTAATTTTATATATTCTAAGTGCACGCTAACATATAGATATTCTTAAAAAAGGGTCACGAAACACAAAACACATTTTTTGAGCTGTTGACAGTCATATACGTGTCCCACGCTGCTATGAACACTTTTAGGATACATATACCTCACTAAAAAGTTTTCGTGTTATTTCGAGCAAATTCGTTCTTCTGGTTTTAAACGAATCCTTGCGTTTATTCGAGAGTGGATGTTTGTACCGGCCAGTACATTGTGACGTCTCCGAGTGTGCAACTTTAATTCATGAGAAAGACTTGGTTCAAACCAATCAGCGCGCTCTATTGTGAATGAGGTGCAACTTCATTAACATGCACGATAGCTTCGAAGACTGTTTTTACCTGTTACAGTGTTCAGACGACAGAGAGACACCACGTTGTGTTGCCAAAACAAGTAGAATTTGGAGACATGGGTCGTCATTGTTTTGTTTGTAAATGAGCTGCAATGAAGGCTTTGTTTTCATTCCCTGCTATGGAAGCGCAGCTGGAGTAACAGAAATGCGTTTGTAAGGAACATGTTTAACCCGAGAGCTTTTCACAACTGGAAATGGTAAAATCCGGATATGCTGCTCGTCTCCTTTTAAAAAAGACATTGTTCCAGTTTGTGTTGATTGTCCTGTCTCTACAGATTTGGTAAGTAAGCGATCAGTGGTCTTTGTTTGTTTATTCAGATGGCAAAATTAGTTCGTATCGTCAGCCGTACTCTTTCAGTGTTTAAAGACTGAAAGTCAAATGATTGATGATTGATTGATGACCTTAGTCAAAATGATTAGAACTGTTACTGAGTTTACGGTATGTTAACATCACTACAATATTATAGACTGAAAGATCCGCTGTAAATGCTGCTCTCCGAGTGTTAACATGTAAACACCAAAATCAAACTATTACTGTCATGTAGAATTTTCGCCGCATTTTGTGACAGGATAGTCTATACACACATGGCTTTCTGACATTACCTAACGAGTGCATCTAAGTTACTGAGAAATGCGAAGGTTTTTATTTCTCCCAATACACCGTGCGGTATCAAACGCTCCATTAAAACTGCACTCTTCCAGCAGTTCCTCCATTTTTCGTTTGTCACGGGGGGCTGCAGGAATTGTTCCTGGATAAAAGTGAAAGTGCCAAACTGCAGTTAAAGTTGACAAATTAATAATTTGGCAAGTAATTTGATTACTGATGTCCATGTAAACAGTAACTGTCTTTCTCCCCTGCGTCTGTGTGTTTGTTTTGCTACTGTGAAAATCATGCCAAACCTTCCCTCTTTCCCTCTCCAGACACCTCTGCTGAGACGGGGGTTTCGTGGGCCTTTAAAGGGCCACGAAACCCCCCTGGCTCAGCTGTGTGTTTTCACACCTACAGTCTGGAAAAGCTCAGGAAAGTGGGTGTGTTCAGCTCTGTTTAGGAGGGAGTGTAAGGGGAGGGAATGAGGGAAGGTTTTGCATAAAGATGGGAGTTTCCATTTGTGCACGAGCTCATTTTCAAAAAAATGACGCACACACACACACACACACAGACGCAGGGGGAGAAAAAAAGTGACTGTGTGAAGTGACATCAGTCATCTAATTATTAGCCAAATTATTAATTTGTTGACTTTAGCGGCAGTTTGGTGCTTATACTGTAATCCAGGAACATTTCCTGCATGTCCCCCGTGACAAACTAGATGTGAGAAACTATTAAGAGTGTTGTTTTAATGTAGTGTTTGATACCGCGCGGCGTGAGGGAGAAATAAAATCCCTCCGCAGACTATCCGGTCACAAAATGCGGCGAAAATTCTACACAAAAACAATTGTTTGACTGCAGTGTTCACACTCGGAGAGCAGAATGTACAGCGGATCTTTCAGTCTTTAATACTGTACAGATATTAACGTACTGTAAACTCAGTAACAGTTAATCATTTTGACAAAGGTCTGTCTTTAAACACTGACAGAGTTACGAACTCTATGAACTACTAACTAACTACGAACTGAATAAACAAACAAAGAGCACTGATGGCTTACCAAATCTGTAGACAATCCACATAAACTGGAGCGGCGTCTGTTTTATAAGGAGATGAGTGACAAAACCATTTCCAGATGCGGAAAGTTCTCGGGTGAAAAAATAAAGTTTCTTACAGACGCATTTCTGCTGCGTGCGCGTGTGAGTCCAGCTGCCAAGACTAAACCTTCACTATATAGCTGCAGCACATAAATACAACACTGGCGACCTGCGTCTCCTTCCACTTGTTTTGGAAGCACAGCGTGGCGTCTCTGCCGTCTGGACACTGCAACACGTACACACACAGTCTTTGAAGCTCTCGTGCATATTAATGAGTTGCACCGCAAACCCAGCAGAGCGCGCTGATTGGCTTGAACAAAGGCTATGTCATGAATTAATACGGCACGCTCACTGACGTCAATTTGTTCACTCCGGGACAGACCCCCAGTCACCACGCGGGAGAATACGCATGGATCTCATAGGCGTGACGCAGCCTCAAAAATTCGTTTCAAACCGGAAGAACGAATTTGCTCGAAATAACGCAAAAACAACCAATTTTCACTTTTTAGTCAATTATATGTGTCCTAATAGTGTTTATAGCAGCGTGGGACTCATATATGACTGTCAACAGCTCAAAAAATGTGTTTTGGTGTTTTGTGGCCCTTTAAAACTAACATACTGAAACCAACTAATCTAAAAACCTTCATTTTAATTTGAATGGACCTTTAAAATGCTCCCAATGTTACTGGGTGAAACCTGTGAAAAAAAGTGATGCTGAGGTCTTAAAATGTATGGAAATAGTCTTAAGAAATATTACATTTAACTTCATGATTGCTGTATATGTCCTACTATTAGACGTTTGGGTCGAGTTCCTGACATGGAGGCCACGGACACCAATAACCCCAACCTGAACTATGGGTTGGTGGTGGACTGTGGCAGCAGTGGCTCCCGTGTGTTTGTGTACACCTGGCCCCGGCACAACGGCAACCTGCACGAGCTCTTGGACATCAAGCAGATGCGGGATAAGCACAGGAAACCTGTAGTGATGAAGATCAAACCAGGTCTGTATGCCAATGAAGATCGATAGTTTAGAATCATCAAATTAATAAATCATTAAATAAATGAATAGGTCGTCAGTGAGGTTCATCATCATCAAAGCGGACAACTTGAATAATATTACATATTTATATATTAAAAATATCTATATGATTCATAAAAACTATTAAAAAGCAGGGACTAAGCTGGAGGAAAGGGAAAGTGAAAGTGATAAACTCTTTTTAGTGATGTGTATATATGGAATGTTAACGTATATTAGGTCAGTGTTTCCAAACCCTGTTCCTGAATGCATACCGAGAGTACACATTTTTAACTTCTCCCTAATCAAACACACCTGAATCAACTCATCAGAACATTACAAGAGACTCCAAAACCTGAAGTTAATGGATCAGATGAGGGAGACATCCAACATATGTACTGTTAACGTGCCTTTAGCAACAGGGTTGGGAAACAGTGTATTAGGCTACCCAGTTCAATTGGACTTAATATTTTAAGGCCTTTAAGCGATATAATGACTTAAAACAGTTCAAATTATTGACTGACTAGTAGTTTATTTTTTAATAGAGTCTACTAAATTACAGGAAAAATTTTATTCTGCGGACACAAGTGCACTAACTTGTGTTACTTAAGTTAGTGGTGCCATCTGGCAGCATTGTGTGTGTCGATCTGTCCCGACATTGAGGGAAATTACAAAGTATGAACCTATTAAATATTTCTTGAGTGACTATTAAACTGTTAACATTTAAACTGACGAAAAATGAAACTTAAAATCGTGTGGCCTTTATCAAATATTTAAATAAAGAATAATATTTATTATTATTTTTTGAATGATCATTTCTATTAATATTTATTATTTAAAAACACACACAAATGTATTAATAATTTAAGGTAAACGCTCGTCTTCCTTATTTACCTTAATTTTTTATTTTTTTTGTCCTCGGCTTATCACATATCTGAATGTTATTTCTGCTCTGTTCAGGTATTTCAGAGTACGCCTCCACACCAGATAAGGCCAGCGACTACATCAGCCCTCTGTTGAGCTTTGCTGCTCAGCACATCCCTAAAAACAAGCACCAGGAGACGCCTCTGTACATCCTCTGCACCGCGGGAATGAGAGTCCTGCCTGAGAGGTGTCTGGTCACTCACAGATATAACTTAAAGCGCATTTAAGACTATTTAGTTGTGCTGTCTTACCATAAATATATTATAAATGTAAGTTATTACACGGCTGTCTGGAATACTCAGTTCTGATTGGTCAGTCGAGATATTGTTATTTCGAGGTAACAACTGCTGAGTAACACAGGGATCCCCTTGATTGTCAGTTAATAAGTTCACATATACTTAAGTCCACGTACAGATGTATCTGCTTGTCTGTCACACCACGGTTTTTGACTGTTGTCGTGTGAATGAGTGATGCGTAGGTTAGCATACACTTTATTCAACCGTTTTTGGCGCCATCTTGTGACTGAATAATGCGCAGGTTAGTGTATGCGCCATCAGCTGTTTTTGTTTCGGTCATCTTTGCGTTTCATTTACAATTTAATAAAATATTACAGCTCAGAACAATGGTTTGGTCTAAATTTGATGTTTTGTGGCAAGTAGCAGTGAAAGAAGCCGGATAAAATAGATCCAGGATGGTTGTTTTTACAGAATAAAGCCTCTCAGTCTTATATAACAGTGCTCCACTTTGCGTCAGGCTGCTGATAAACCTGTCAGGCTTTTTTCTGCGAAAACCTTCTGGATGTACTTTATCCATAATTTAAAGCGTCTCTGACATAACCAGTTAAAACTGCCAATTTGCCCTTAATGTATGAAAGTCTCTTGAAAAGGTTTTACATTTACCCCTGTGATTCCTGTGTATGTTTTGTTCAAACCTCATATCAAATGCACAGTGTATGCTAACACTGTGTGTGTCTACAGCCAGCAGGAGGCCCTTCTGGAGGATTTGAGGACTGACATTCCTGTCAATTTCAACTTCCTCTTCTCTGACTCCCATGTGGAAGTTATCTCAGGCAAACAGGAAGGTAAGACTCGTCTGATCATCTTCAAGACCAGCTCAATAGTAAGTGGTTAATAAAATAATGGGTTTTCTGAATAAAAGCAGAACAAACCTTATAGACCCAAATGTGTGAACAATAGTGTACACCCTAGTGTCCACATAGTGCACCACACTTTTCCCCTAACTAATTATTTTTGTCTATGACTGTATGGGTTACAGTAATATTTATATCATATTAGTTTATTAGAATATTTAGATCATCTAGGCCAGTGATGCCTTAACTAGGGCCCGGGGGCCGAAGTTGGCCCTTTGTATCCTTTGATTTGGCCTCCCAGAGGGAAAATGATTGGGAAGGGTTGGGGAATGCCTTTGTCAGACATTCTCATTTCTATTTTAATGTAACCTTTTGTTTGTTTGTTTGTTGGCTACAAAAAAGCAAACTAAAATTAAATGTTGTAAATGAATCAGATTTAAAGAAAAAATAAATAAATATACTGTCACTTAACGAATAGGGGATGAAACAGAAGAACGGCGTGCAAATCATGACAACGGCAGGTGACTAGTGCATTCAGTGTTTGTATAAATGGAATTTTTAAAATGGTTTTATTGTAATAAGTTTGTTTAATTAATATATATTTTTTCCAAAAAATTGAATGCATTAATAAATATGTAATAATAATAATAATAATAATTCCTTACATTTATATAGCGCTTTTCTGGGCACTCAAAGCGCTTTACACAATGGGGGGGATAAACGAGGACCTCGGTTTAACGTCTTATCCGAAAGACGGCACTCACTGAGCAGTATAGATTCCCCGTTGCAATACCTGGGGCGTTAGGACCCACACAGACCGCAGGTTGAGCGCCCCCTGCTGGCCTCACCAACACCACTTCCGGCAGCAACCAAGCTTTCCCATGTGGTCTCCAATCCAGGTACCGACCAGGCGCAGCCCTGCTTAGCTTCAGTGGGCGACCATGTGAGAGTTGCAGAGAGCTAGCTGCCGGTAACATATCTATTTAGTTTTTAAATATTATGAAATAAAAGAGGAAATTACCCATGGCAACTTTAATGTAATACAGGTTGCTTTGTTTACTTTCGGCCCACAGCTCTCAATTAAGTTTGGATTTTGTCCCTTTAATATTAAAAAGTTTGGACACTCCTGATCTAGGCAGTAATATTTACTAGTTATTTTTTATATTAGATGACTACGTAAATTAGCTTAACAAGGCAAGTCAATTGTTATTTTTTTTGTTAATCTAGTTTTTGTTATCCAGCCAAACTAAATGAAATAAGACTTTCTCCAGAAGAAAAATATAACAATAAATACTGTGAAAGATTATTGCCCTGTTAAACATCACTTCATGAATTTTTGAAAAGATATACAAATTTCACAGGAGGTCTTCAACTGTATGTGTAATTTTATTATTTATTTATTTTTGCAGGAGTATATGCGTGGATAGGCATCAATTTTGTCTTGGGTCGATTTAATCATGTTGAGGATGGTAAGTGTTATCGTGCTATTTTCTGCCTTTTAGCATTTGGTACAAAACGTTGACAATAAACGTATCCTATGAATTAACTTTAGTGCATGTGGTTTTTAAGTATAGCACTGTAAATTGAATAATTTGATGGAGTAATCAGAATAGTTTAAAACCTTTACTTGGGCTTTGACGAGCATTATTTATTTCTTTAGATTACAGTGGTACAAATACAATATAAAACTGTCTTTTGATTTTATTTATTTGTTTTTTTTTCACATAAAGTGTAGCAAAGCCTACATGGCTACATTTACTTTGTTTTCATATGGGCATTGTTTAATTGGACAACATTACAAATTATATAAAGAAGTGAAACAAGCACAGATTTTTTTAAATGCAAATCCAAAAGTACAGAAATCAGCAAGATCTATTTTATTTGTCAGATATTGCTAACATATGTTTTATATGTCAGATATTGAAAAGAAATTTAAGAGTTATAACTTTTTGGCTCAATTTTATATACAATTTTCTATAAAACAAATATTTTTATTCATTTCTCAGTGAATATGTTGGTGCAAATAAACAAAACAGATTTATTAAACTGATATATTTGTTAAAATAATATTTTAATCACAGAACATCTTTAGAAAGAGAAAGATAAAACATTGAAATTCATGTGAAATATTGAGAAAGAAATTGCATACAAAATTTCAACAAAATTGTATACATTTTTAGTTTCTCTTAAATTTTGCTCTTTTATTATTTTTTTATTTTTTTTTTGATTAAATTAAAAATAAATAGATTTTTCCCTAACATATAAATTTAGATATAATAATTTTGGGCTGCTATCGTAAGTTATTTTGTTAGATTAGCTCCAGATTTGGCTTCAGTACTGTCTAATCTAATGTATATTCACAAATGTAATATTGTAAAGCTTCCTATAGAAAGTTTTAATCTAAATGAGAGATTTGTGAGGGGTGTACTCGTATATGTTGAGCACTGTGTCATATATTAATGTTTTGTTCCATTAATTTCTTCCTTTCAGAGCATGATGCGGTGGTGGAGGTGCAGGTTCCTGGCAGCGACCAGCAGGAGACGCTGTTACGCAAGCGTACGGCTGGTGTTTTGGACATGGGTGGCGTCTCCACTCAGATCGCATATGAAGTGCCCAAAACTGTAAGCTTTGCTTCTCCACAACAGGTTATTATCTATGACAATTCCCCCTATTTTCTTTTGAAAGCTGAAAGTCTGTCATTCTCTGCTTCTGGTTCTCCGGGTCTCTGTCACGCTCCTTCGCCCGGTGCAGTTTAAGGCCACGGTGAATCAGCTGAGTTAGCCTTGGACTGAGATAAGCCTGCTGCATGGTGCTAAAGCTCTGAAAATAACACTAACTCTCAGCTTTTAAAGGGGACTATTTTCAACACTTCTGCAATGCATTGGATGTTGTTTCGTCTGCTTGTAATATTAGTCAAGGTTTCTCATGCTGAAAAGAGCAGATTTTGTTCAGTTTGCATTTACATTCATCTGAATTCATATGTTTGCATTGAGAGTCATTTGAATAGTCTCAAATTGTAGGGATGCACCGATCTTGACTGGCAAACAAACAAAAAGATAATTTTAATAAACTCTCAACCTTTTTTTCCGTTTGTTTGATATTTTGTTGTAACCACAGTGGAATATTACTCTGGAATATAGTTTTGTCTTTATACTGTCCTATCATAATAAAGCAAAAAACAAACTCTAAAAACAGGGAGTGCAGAATTATTAGGCAAGTTGTATTTTTGAGGGTTAATTTTATTATTGAACAAAAACCATGTTCTCAATGAACCCAAAAACTCATTAATATCAAAGCTGAATATTTTTGGAAGTAGTTTTTAGTTAGTTTTTAGTTTGAGCTATTTTAGGAGGATATCTGTGTGTGCAGGTGACTATTACTGTGCATAATTATTAGGCAACTTAACAAAAACAAATATATACCCATTTCAATTATTTATTTTTTACCAGTGAAACCAATATAACATCTCAACATTCACAAATATACATTTCTGACATTCAAAAACAAAACAAAAACAAATCAGTGACCAATATCGCCACCTTTCTTTGCAAGGACACTCAAAAGCCTGCCATCCATAGACTCTGTTAGTGTTTTGATCTGTTCACTATCAACATTGTGTGCAGCAGCAACCACAGCCTCCCAGACACTGTTCAGAGAGGTGTACTGTTTTCCTTTCTTGTAAATCTCACATTTGATGATGGACCACAGGTTCTCTATGGGGTTCAGATCAGGTGAACAAGGAGGCCATGTCATTAGTTTTTTTTCTTTTAGACCCTTTCTTGCTAGCCACGCTGTGGAGTACTTGGACTCGTGTGTTTGAGCATTTACCTGCATTAAAATCATGTTTTCTTGAAGGATGCAGACTTCTTCCAGTACCACTGCTTGAAGAAGGTGCCAGTAACTGAAAACAGAAACTGGCAGTAGGACTGGGAGTTGAGCTTGACTCCATCCTCAACCCGAAAAGGCCCCACAAGCTCATCTTTGATGATACCAGCCCAAACCAGTACTCCACCTCCACCTTTCTGGCTTCTGAGTCGGATGGAGCTCTCTCCCCTTTACCGATCCAGCTACGGGCCCCTCCATCTGGCCCATCAAGACTCACTCTCATTTCATCAGTCCAAAAAACCTTAGAAAAATCAGTCTTGAGATATTTCTTGGCCCAGTCTTGACGTTTCAGCTTGTGTGTGTTGTTCAGTGGTGGTCGTTTTTCAGCCTTTCTTACCTTGGCCATGTCTCTGAGTATTGCACACCTTGTGCTTTTGGGCACTCCAGTGATGTTGCAGCTCTCAAATATGGCAAAACTGATGGCAAGTGGCATCTTGGCAGCTGCACGCTTGACTTTTCTCCGTTCATGGGAAGTTATTTTGCGCCTTGGTTTTTCCACACGCTTCTTGCGACCCTGTTGAAACGCTTTAATGAAACGCTTGATTTTTTTGATGATCACGCTTCAGAAGCTTGGCAATTTTAAGAGTGCTGCATCCCTCTGCGAGATATCTCAATATTTTTGACTTTTCGGTGTCTGTCAAGTCCTTCTTTTGACCCATTTTGCCAAAGGAAAGGAAGTTATGCTTAATTGGTAGTAGGCTTTCAAGTCTATACAGCTTGGAGTAAGACAACATGCATAAAGAGGATGATGTGGTCAAAATACTCATTTGCCTAATAATTCTGCACTCCCTGTATTTTGTAAATGCATATTTGAACTTAATAAAGGGGCTAAGCTAAATAGAAAATGAATGATTAAAGATGCTAATTCAATGTTATTTGACAAGCGATTTTATTTTATTTTGACATCAGAGCTGATACAAATGCCAATCTGCCTAGTTCTCTCAGGTTAGCAGACTTTCCAGTTTTCGTATGTATTTAATTTCATACCAATAACATGTAAAACAATGCAACTGAGCAGAAGTCATGCCAGCATGTTCATTCAGCATTTCGTCCGTGATTGTGGGTTTTTCTGAATATAATATTTGACTTAATTCTGTTATGTTTCATTTTAGAGGAAAACGCCTCAGAGCAAGTCCTGACGGCCTCTAATCTGACATAACAGGATGCTGCTGGGATCAAATGCATTCAGAATAGTTGCTTTCATTGCGTTTTCAGTGTTTTTGTGCTTTTGTGTGTTAGTAATATTGAAGGAATGTTCTTGGGAGACGGCCGTGAATCTGTCCTGTCGATTGTTAGCCTCTCATTTTATATAAAAAACACAAAAAAAATCAGTAATAAACCTACAGTGGAAGTCTGGGGTCCAAATACTAGTGTTTAAAAGTTAGCGTTCAAAGCAAAAATACAGTAAAAACATTAATATTGTGAAATGATACAATCATTAATGTTTTATTTAATTGATTTTAAATTCTGAAATTATTGTACTATTTATTGTCAATGAGTATGTTTACATGGTCACCACTAATCTGATTTAATATGATTAAGACAATACTCTGATTAAGAGTGTAATACAGGGCTATTCAATTAGTTTGTCATAGGGGCCAGTTCATAAAAAGCATCCCAAACGAAGGGCCGGAAAGGTATGACTTGCGATATGAGTAAGGACTAGGCATAGGATGATAACCGTTTTCAAGGTATACCTCGGTTTGGAAAAATCAAGGTTTTCATTCTGCTAAAATTTTCAGCTATACTGTTCCTATGGTATGTGTAAGAACGTTTTAGTTATGATTTTTGTTTGTTTGTTTGTTTTTAGGACAACATCATTTCCAAAGATATCCAAAGTAGCCGTTGTAAATTGTAAAGAAATCTGTGTTATTGAAACTAATGACGACAGCAGAAGGCAATGATTCATTTGAATTATTTAGCCTGACATGTTTACTGCTCCAGAATACTTTAAATGTTTCTAAATGTTCATATCCACAAATGCAAATTTACTAATACCAAACCATATTTTCCAGATTTTTTTAAATATTTAAATTAAATTTCATTATCTGAAAATAAGAAAGCAAACAGGACTTTAATGACTTTAATTTCTTGTCTTACCCTCAAGTTGATTTCATGTTCTTTATTATTATAATTATTGTTATTCTTTTTTTCTTTCTTTCTCTCTCTCTTGTGTCTCAAAATAAAATATATTGTGTTCAGTGGGGAAAAAGGTTTTGTTTTTTACCCAGACATTTAAAAAGAAGATATTTTAAAGCAGTAAACACAATACCATCATCCCGTGAAACCGTGATATTTTTATCCCAAGGTTATCATACCGTCAGAATCTTATACCGGCCCCTTTCCAAGTGAGGACACCACTGCATATGTTGCATTTTTGCTCCTTAAGACACCCACGTTTTCTTTTTCTACATTAAAATGTTAATATGTTGTATTTTGAAACTACATAACATCACTGCATTTTACAATGTGGCTTTTTTTGAACATTCAAATGTTGTATTTCAAAGCGCAACAAAAGCAGAGCATTGCTCAAGTGGGCTTCTTCTACATTCAGACACATTCATATGTTTTGAGCATAACAGTTATGGATGCAACAATTACAGATTTTGGTTGTACGATTAGTTTGAAGAATAATCTTGGTTTCACGGATATCACATCTAGTGTAAATTTTAAGATTTATATTAGTTAGGCCTAAGTATTTAGATTAACTGTTGTTATCATCTGCGTTAATCATTTTAATAATAATAATAATTAAAATCGAAGATATCTTTTGTTTACATTGCACTGAAATCCACGTACAACCTCACCGCTACAGCATGAGATCTTTTCTACCTGGAAGGCCGTGAGCACATTGGCATATATTCTTACATTAGAAATAGCAAACTTGCACGCGGAAAGGATGTGATATTGAAACGGCCCGCTGCTATAGTTAATCCAGTGTGCGTGGTGCGTATTGGCCTCACTGTATACCCTCGGAACTTTAAACTAATGCACAGGTAGTGCGCAGTTAATAGTGAAATCGGCGAATCATTGCATTCCTAATAACGATCTCAGTGCAATGTACAAAAAGCTTTTTTTGCAAATATATCCAAATGTTTTCGGCTGCTCGCGCCACTCGCTTAATGTCAGGTGACTCACGCTTTGCGCAGCCTTCAACTGCAGGTTGTGTTGTAATGAACAGACACACGTCATTTCATAACTATAGCAGCCGTTTTTTGACTGAACTAAATTTATTTCTGATATCTTGGTCACACGAAATGGAGGGCCAGAACAAATTGTCTCGGAGGCCGGGTTCGGGCTGCCAATTGAATAGCCTTGGTCTATTATGTAAACAGTGTTTATTTATTTATTTTTATTTTATTTTTATTTTTTTATTAATCCGACTAAAGTCATAATCAAACTAAACAGAAATTGGATTGAGACATGTAGAGTATGCAGATTTTAGTTGCATTATTAATTAGCAGTACAGCCATGTAAACACCAAAATCAAACTATTACCACCATGTAGGATTTTTGCCGCATTTTGTGACCGGATATTCTATACATACACAGCTGTTTGACGGTATTCTCTGCACCTATCGAGTCAGTTGTGGACCACAGATGCCTGCATTGCGGAATGCTGAGTTTTTTTTTCCCCCCATTCCAATTTCCCTTTTCCCAAGAGGGCTTTCCCAACACTCTTCCAACAGTTTATACTCGCATCCAATATCTTGTTTGTCAGGGGGGGCATGCATGAATGAAAGTGAAAGTGCCACACTGCAGTTAAAGTTGACAAATTACATGAAACTCCAGAGGAAATGTGGATAGCACGATAACGCAATGACGTTAACATAAGATGTAAAACAGGATCATGAAAGGAAAAAAAGCAACTCATGTAAACACCTTCATATTATTGTCTTATTCAGATTAAGGCAAATGACTCGATTACTGATGTACTTGTAAACGGAGTCACTGTTGAAAAAGTTTTTTTTTTTTTTTTAGAAACCTTGCATTACTTTTTTATTTTAAAATGATTATAAAGTTCAGAAAAACTGCATTTTTTTTGTACATTTTTGTACCGTCATTAATGTTTTTCACTGTGTTTTGTCAATTTAATGTATCTGTTTTTTGTTTTTTTTTTGTTCTGTAATTGACAGAAAAAAATGCTTTTTCACAGCTAAATGATAACCGCATTTTTATTGTTTAAAACGTTTTTTAGATTTAATTTAAGTGCTTTTTTCCTTTTAAATCAATTTATAGGTTGACTTCCATTGTAAGAGCGTTTTTAACATGGCTCAGATGCTTTGGGTAGACTTTCAGTAGTTCCGTACCATGAACATTCTTTTAAATGTCATCGTGCAAATAGGTAACACTTTACAGTAAGGTTCATTAGTTAATGACTTAATGCATTTACTAACCCGAATAAACAACGAACAATACATTTACTACAGTATTTGTTCATGTTAGTTAATGAAAATACAGTTGGTTATCATTGTTAGTTCATGTTAGCTCACGATGGATGCATTAACTAATGTTAACAAGCATGGACTTGGATGTTAATAATGCATTAGTAAATGTTCAATTATGATTAATAAATGCTTTACAAGTGTTGTTCATGTTAGTAAATGCATTAACTAATGAACCTTATTGTAAAGTGTTACCTGCAAATATTATGCTGCTTGTAACTCGCTGTGCTTTGTCTGTGTAAGTCTAGTCTTCAGCTGTCTTATATCGGTCTTATATCTCTCTGTGTTGTTTTCTCCAGGAGGAGATAGCCAAGAATCTGCTGGCGGAGTTTAATCTGGGCTGCGACGCTCACAGAACAGAACACGTGTATCGGGTTTACGTCTCCACTTTCTTGGGTTTCGGAGGAAACGCGGCCCGCCAGAGATACGAGGAAAACCTCATCAGCAGCACGCAGATCCAGAACAAGTAAGATCAACCTTTTGTTGAAGTTGACGTGGAAGGTGCAAACTATCATCCAAAGGTCTGAGTTGTTTTGGTTCTTTTATAAATCAAGTTGCAGAAGTCAGTTTTTGTGGCACAGTCTCACAGCAAGAAGGTCGCTGGTTCGAGCCTCAGCTGGGTCGGTTGCCATTTCTGTGTGGAGTTTGCCTATTCTTTCATTGTTTGCGTGGGTTTTCTCCGGGTGCCCTGGTTTCCCCCACAGTCCGGCATGCACTATAGGTGAAGTGGACGAACTAAATTGGCCATAGTTTGTGAGTGTATGGGTGTTTCCCAGTACTGGGTTGCGGCTGAAAGGGCGTCCGCTGCATAAAACATATGCTGAAATAGTTGGCGGGTCATTCCGATGTGGTGACCAACCGAATAGGTGGTTTTGATTTAGGTTAGTTTTTATTTATTGTTCTGACTGGAATTGAGGTTAGTTCATCTTTATTTGTTCATGTTGTCTGTTTTTAGGACAATTTATTACAGTTTTGTTGATCAAGCAGTTAGTACTACTGTGTACAGTATGTGTTTAACTAGAGGTGAGGTTAATTAATCTTCATTTATTTTATGTTGTCTGTTTTAAAGACAATTTTACTACAGTTTTATTTATTAAACTTAATACTATGTTATTTCATTGTGAAATGTTTTGTTCTGCACTTCTTGAGCACTGGATACATTTATAATGTATGTATGTAGCGCGTTTGAAAAAGCAAAAACAGCTGCAAAATCGCAAATAAAACCGCAATCGCAATATTCGTTCAAAAAAATCGCAATATGATTATTTTGTCCATATTGCACAGGCCTAGTTTTTACCAAAATCTAGTTCAGTTCCATGTCAACAACTCCTGAAATATTATTCCCAGGAAAAAAAACATGACGCTCTCAATACTGTTTTCCCTCACTGTATGTGCTCCTTTTCTATCCTTAGGCTGTTGAATCAGCATCAGGGAGAGAGCGCAGACTCGCCCGTCCTGGACCCGTGTTTGCCGGTGGATCTTCAGGATGAGCTGGGACCTCCAGAGCAGCGGCTTCACCTGCGTGGCTCCGGAGACTTCGAGCGCTGCCGTCTGCTGCTCCAGCCCTTCCTCAACCGCACCAACGACACCAACACATCTCTCAACGGGGTCTACCAGCCGCCCATCGACTTCCACAACAGCCAGTTCTACGGCTTCTCTGAGTTCTACTACTGTACTGAAGATGTGCTGCGCATGGGAGGAGACTACAACTCCACAAAGTACACCAACGCTGCTAAGGTAAACAAAGTTTGTTCACACTGCTCGTTTCTGGAGAATCAAAACTTAAAGGCTGGTTTATACTTCTGCATTGAGTCATCAGCGTGAGCCACGGAGCCTGTTTTGCGCGTAAGCGTGCATTAATATTTGTGAGTGCTGTTTGTGTTGCTCTGCAATAACACTTTTGAAACACTAGCTGGCAGTAGGTTTCTGTTTTCATCTATATTGAGTTTCTTCACAGGTGTTTCGTTTTTTTCTGAACGCTACCTTAATGTAATAGTAGTAGGGATGGGCGGATCGATCCTGAAGTATCGATATTTTCGATACTGGGAATGTATCGAAAGGATTGATTCTTAAGTAAAAGTATCAATCTTTTTTGGGGGGGGGGTTTCTCACTGGGTGATCAGAGATTTTGAAATATCTAAATATTTATAGGACCGCATATTATATAAATATGTACTTAAATAGGAACACGAACAGGAACTATAATATTCTTCCGCTGTATCTCCGCTGATAGGTCAGCGTTATCTCACGGCACAGTGGTACAGACACCACACACACCCAGCGCCGATTGTTAAATTCGAGAGCGGAGCTGTCGACATCATGACTGAACGTAAACGAAGTGTAATCTGGAGTTATCGTAAAAGTAATCAGCTAAAGGGAAAACAATTATGTTGTTCCTTCACAAAAACCTGGAAACTGATTAAAATCAGAAAGCACAAATGAATATTGCAACTTAACTTTAAGATTCAATCCGAAGTTCTGCTGCTTTGACCTTTTAAATAAGGTGAAGAAATCCAGTTGTGCAGTGTATTATTGTTCATTATATATGGTGCTGTTTAGCCAATTATAGTTCTGTAATTTTAATAAATGTAAAAAAGAATCGTGTTTTATTTAATAATAATAATAATAAACTTTAAAAAATCACTATAAAATATTTAATTTAACTATCCATATCGATAATACTTGTCTTAGAATACTTGGTATCTGATCGGAAACAGAAATATTGCTATCGCCCATCCCTAACTAGTAGCTAAAACTCGCTCATTTTGAGGTGGGAACCGGCAGACGTGCAACAACTTTAATAATAAGGTAAACACAAAGCACCACCTGGAGCTCCTTTACGGGACTCGACACTTGTAAACATTCGCTCCAACAAGTTTGCGTGGCTCTCACCCCCACTCATACTCATCAGTGGTACCAAGCTGACCAATCACAGAGCTTGCGTTATGTGTCGTTGCGACATGTAGTTACATTTTTGGAGAGGTACACGACGGCCGTGGCAAGGGGTATGCGACCGTGCGCAGGCTGCGCCGGATCATATGCGTGTGCTTGACGCAAAAGTATAAATCAGCCTTAACCATATGGATTTTGTTAGCTCATATTGCTAACAAATTGTGGTGAACAATTCATCTGTGCGTGTCATTTGGCAAGCAAGAATGTTTGCTCTTTAATTGAAATCTGAAATGCACTTACTGTTTGTTTTCAGTTAAATTCTCAGATTAGGTGTGTCTAAGGTATTGGGCGTGGCTAACATACTTAACCACACCCCTCCAACTGTCAGTTTTGACTTTAACAGAAATGGTGCACAGGAGGAGGAGTCTGTTAGGTTGTAATAACTCACTAATAACGCAGCAGAAAAAAACAAGCCACGCCCACTGTTTTCTCATTTAATGTTCTGTTTCTCTATGAAGAGAAACATAATATTACAAAACAAAATAAAAGTATGGAAAAGTCAAGGCTTTTATACCACCAAAATTTTTTGCTATACCGTTCCTAAGGTATGAGTAAGACTTTTTAGTTGTTGTTTTTTTTAGGTGTAAATTGTAAAGACATCTGTGTTTTAGAAACAAAGACAGCAGAAGTCAATGATTTACTTGAATTATTTAGCCTGACATGTTTACTGCTCCAGAATATTTTAAATGTTTCTCAAATTAAAATATATCGTGTTCATGTTTTTTAGCCAGACATTTAAAAAGAATATATTTTAGAGCAGTGATCACAATTCTATGAAATCATTTATGTTTATGACAGATTTATGACGGATTTTGTTTTTTAATTATGTCATGTTGTAACTGAGCTAATGACACTTATGCCGAGTTCAGACTGCATGATTTTCAAAGTAGTCGTGTCACAGATGTTTTCACACTGCATGACTATCTGGGCTAGTGTTCTGTCGCTGCTTTATTTACACTGCAAGATGGATCGGCGACAGGGAGTTTCACACTGCATGACTTCAAAATAGGAAGAATCGCCGACAACTTTGTCCAAACTATGTCTCACACCCAAAAACACGTAGTATAGCTTTTGTTATTAACTACATAACGAGAAAGAAGTCTTAAATGGGGTAGAAAATATTCATATTTGCTCACCTGGCTTTGAAGAGAATTAGCTATTTCTCCTCAACTTTTTTATTTTTTGACCGGGTTGTGTTGTGATATTGTTCACATGACACGTCAAACAGACACGGGGGCTCCTGCCAAATTTACACAAATTTTCCCTTCATTTCTTGGGTCCGAATAAACTGAAAGTGAGCACTTTTACCTTCTCCCTTAACCTCCCGCTGGCCTGCAGGTACCCACACTAGTGAATGCTGCTCTCTCATTGGCTGTAGGCGATCGCTGATGTTATTCTCAGTCAAAGCACATTTCACACGGCATGATTTGAATCGCCGACAGCTCCAGATATTCAGCACGCCAAATATCTCCCGGGCATCGGCGACTCATTAGCGATTCTCTCAGATCGCGTCTTTGATAGTTCATATTGTGTGATTGTCACACACGTGAACGAGCACCGATTTGCCTGTGATTTCAGGCATTTGTCGGCGATTTCTCAAAACCTGTCAGCGAGTCAAAATTGGGGCTAAAATCATGCAGTCTAAACTCAGCATTAATGACAGTTGTCATAAGCATGCATAAAACAGAGGAGTCCTTACAGTATACTGAACACCATAAAAGAAAGATATAAATTGCCATGTTTTCAGACAGAAACTGAGAATACTGATGTCCTTGTGTTGTAGAATAACCCTGATTTTCAAACACAACAAATGAAAGCATGGAGGAAACAGTATCAGCCCCTTATAAATAAACAAACATATATATTTACTCAAACACAAACCTAGTAAATAATATTTTTAAGTGATCTCTTAATATTTTCCAGAGCTGTATTTTAGCTTTGTGTTTTCAGAAAAAATGTTAGTCTCTCAGTTTTCACATTTGTGCCTGAAGTAATAATTGTCTTTTGCATTGAATTTCAGAGTTACTGCGCCACCCAGTGGAAAACTTTGAAAGAACGGTTTGATCGAGGACTTTACGCCTCTCATGCAGATCAGCATCGACTGAAGTGAGTCTAAAACGCATCCAGACAGTGTAAAGCTGTAAATCATTAACAGTTTTACACATTGATTTCAGTGATCAGAGAAAGATCTTAAAGTCTCTCTCTCTCTATTTTTTTTTTTGCTAATTCAATTTATTTATCATGACATACATGGGTATATATTGCCAAAGCATACATAGCAGAAAAAAGGCAAGCAAGAATTTTACAGAATTTCAGAGCAAGGAATTTTGCACAGTATTTCCTTTTTTTTTTTTTTTTTTTTTTTTTTTTTTCCTGGTGAAAGTCTTGTTTGTTTTATTTTTAGCTAGAATAAAAGCAGATTGTAATTTTTTCGAAACCGTTTTAAGGTCAATGTTATTAGCCCCCTGAAGCAATAATTTGTTTTGATTGTCTACAGAACAAACCACTGTTATACAATGATTTTCCTAATTAGCCTAAATTGCCTAATTAACCTATTTAAGCCTTTTAATGTCACTTTAAGCTTATTATTTACTGTCATCATGGCAAAGATGAAAGAAATCAGTTATTAGAAATTAGTTATTAAAAGTATTATGTTTGATAATCTTCTGTTTAATAGAAATTGGGAAATTAATATACACGGGGGCTAATAATTCTGACTTCAACTGTATGTAAATACCAGTGTTGGGCAAGCTACTTGAAAAATGTAGTGAGCTAAGCTATTAGCTACTCTACTCAATGTAGCTTAATTACACTAAAAGCTACCCCCTGGGAAATGTAGCAAGCTATGCTAAAAGCTACTTGGCTACATCTAAGCTATTTTTGTAAGTTTCATTTTTAAATCGAAGCATCTTAAATCCTAGTCAATCACACCTTAGTGATGAATAAAACTGTCACTGAAACATATGAGGCAGAACTGTTCAGTTCAATGATTAACTGCAATTAATATCCTGTAACAATGCTAAATAGAAACAAAGTATATGACAGCAAAACAACAAATCCAATCAAATCCGGTGTTGCACATTTAAAATACTACAGTCATTTGTAGTAAAGGGAAATATTTAGGAATGAGCATTATATTGTGTACACAATATTGTGTACACATTTACAACTCTTCATTAATGAATTACACTACATAATGTACTATCGTTAGTAACTATCATGAACTAATAGTTATTAGCACAGTATACTTTAGCATTAAACTATATGCTTCTCGAGGTATGGTCACAAGGAATCCTGCTTCAGAAATAACTCCTCTCCTCAGTCATCTTTCCATCATATTTCTCGTGTTGTCCTAATTGTTAGGCAACATCACCGCCTGGAGCGAAAGGTGGCAGCAATGCACCAAAAAGTTTGTTGTCGGCCTCCTTAAAAAAGGAAAAATTAAGAAATCGTCATCCTCGCCATCATATTGACCTTATTCTCCACGTGCGAGTTGGCACAGCCACTTGAATCTTTTTAGCTCGAGATTTCCGGTCTTGTTCACTTCCATTTCATTTTTAGAAGTTAAAAACAGCTCGTTCTGCTGCTTGTTGTTGCAAACTGATGTTTTCTTATGTTATAGTCATAAACACTTGTTTGTACATCGAGTAGTTTGACCGTTTTCTGCCGTTTATTATTCCTAGTCATTTCTCCCATAGGCAACTGAATTGGAAGTTCAAAAACGAGCGCACTTCCACATTGAAGAATAAGGTCAATACAGTAGATTTACTTTCATTAGCTAGACACCTGCCTCACAGCTCTGTGAGTCCGCTATCAGTAAATGTAGCTTGTGTGGACGCTAATGCGCTACTTGACTAAAAAAATAGCTTTGCTACTAAAAAGCTATTTGATTTAGAAAGTAGTGACGCTACCGCCACGCTACTAGTACTACTTGTAGCGACACTACTGCCCAACACTGGTAAATACATGTAAATGTACATCTGTTTGTTTTTTTTAGTTTTTTAAGTCAAAATATTGAAAACTTTCAAGGATTTAAGATGCTGATGACCGTCTTGTAAAAAAAAAAAAACGTCCATTGTGTTTTTTAAAAATGTTAATAAAATAAAATTGAATATTTAAAAAATAAATAATAGTAATAAAATCTCTCTCTCTCTGCAGGTATCAGTGCTTTAAGTCGGCCTGGATGCATGAGGTGCTCCACTCAGGGTTCGCGTTTCCAGCAGCGTATGAAAACCTCAGGACGGCCCTGCTGGTCTACGATAAAGAAGTGCAGTGGACACTCGGAGCCATTTTATACCGCACACGCTTTCTACCTCTAAGGTACGTCCTTTTCCTTTAATGCACTTTAATGCAGCGTTACCCTGTTTGAATCCGATTAGGTTAAATGCAATCATAACAAACCAAGCGTGTGATATGGTAGCTCACTGGTTATTAAAGATGCAAGAAGTCAAATTTGTCTCTATAGTGTGTATGCGGAGTTTTAGCTCAAAATGTCACACAAGTTAAACTCTTTGAAACTGATAGGCTTTGATCCCAATTGTGCCATTTTGGTTGCTTTAAATTCAAATGAGATTGTGCTCTTTTCAAAAGAGGGCGGAGCTACAAATGCCTGTGTGTCAGCATAGTGCCAGCTTCAAAAGTCTAACGGCGGATGTCTGCTTCTCACTCTAGGCTGTTTATGCTAATGAGGGAGAGATTGTCTCTAATGGGTGGGGCTTGCCCCCTCTGATGACACGTACATGTCAATTAAAGTGTTTCTGCAGACAGTTTTTATCAAGTGTGATTATGAAAATATAATAAATTTTTACGCATTAGAAACGGGGATAGTTCATCCAAAAATGTCCTCAGCACTTACTCATGCTCCAGTGGTTTCGAGCATTGACACAAATGAAGATATTCTGAAGATTGCTGGAAACCCAACATCCATTGATATCCATAGTAGCAACAACAAAAAAAATAGTATGGAAGTCAATGGCTTTTTTGCCCAGCATTCTTCAGAATATATTCATTTGTGTTCAGAAGAAAAACTCTAGCAGGTTTGGAACAAGTGGAGGATGAATAAATAATGACAAAATGTACACTATTGGGTGAACTATCACTTTAAATTTGAAGTAACTTTCAGCTAATATATTATAATGGTTAAACCCAAATATGACACTTTTCATAATTTAGTGACACCTCTGCCATGTAAATTAGCATCTTCTCAGTGCTGTTTTCCTGAAGCGGCGTTGTGCTAATATGCACTCAGTGTCTCAGAGACAGACGTGTAATTCTAGGTTTTTGCCATTTAATGATGTTGTGCACACACAGTTGTTTAGTTGTTTTAAAAAGGCACATTTTGTAAAGCCACAAAGAGTCTCTGTAAATTTTAAGCTGATGACAACATGAGAATCAAATATGTATATTTTTTAAATGATCGTGGCAAAGTGTAAAGATTTAAAATAGCCATTAATTTGTGTTTTGGGACCAAACTGTGATCATTAATTAATTAATTTATTAATATATATACATATATATATAATATATATATTAATAATATATATATATATATATATATATATATATATATATATATATATATAATTTTTATTTATTTTTTTAAGTGATGCACTAAATTAAAAAATTGGATGCACTTGGCTGAAAACTGAAATCAAAGATGCCTCTTAATAACCATTTATTATTTTATTAAATAATATAAATCATTTTGTAAGACTTTTTAAGTTTAACTCGACTTAAATTATACCAATAAAAAAAACAGACACAAGCCGATAAATTAACCATATTTTGTTGACCATTTTTCTTTTTCAGACAAAAAATAGAAAGTCAATTTTAAGCCGATAATTTTCGGCATCCAAAAATCCCTAAATTATTTATTAATTTATGTCATTGCTTAATGATTTTATTATTTATATTCAGTTTTGACAAATAAAAGTTGTTTTTAGGAAGCCCCTTGAGTTGGGTCTGTTTATTTATCTTTTTTCTTTTACATTACTACTTTAACTCCCTAGATGAAACACAAAGTGGGGGCTCATCCAGGATTCTGTATGGATTACAGGCACATTTTCTTATTTTTATTTAATTTTGATTAATAATATATGTTTTTATGTAGCCCTTTGAGTTGGGTCCATTTATTTATCTTTTTTTTCTCTCTCTTGCTTCCTCGACATCCTAGGCAAGGGTTGTAACACAAAGTGGGGGCTCGTCCATGGTTATGTACAGATTACAGGATTTTATTTTTTAATTAATTTATTTTTTTTAATTTTGACAAATAAAGGATATTTTAGGAAGCACTTTGAGTCGTGTATGTTTATTTATCTTTTTTCCTTTTGTAACTTCCTTGATGCCGTAGACAAGGTTAGTAACTAGGGCTGAACGATATATCGCTTGAGCATCTATATCCCAATGTGTGTATCTGCAATAGTCACATCACAGGATTGCATAATTTATTGAAGATTTCAAAAATAAAGACAATATTACATTTTTATTATTTTTACAATGATGGCCATGTTATTTTAGGTTTGATTGTTCAATTTCTGTACTTGAATACCGTTGGACTCTCTAGAAAACCACAGTTTTATTTATTTTTGCTTGTAATTTATTAATTCATGTAGATTGACTGAGTTGAGTCTTTCAAAAAAGTCCATCTAGATTAACGAAATCACAATATATATTACAGCAAAAACAATTATCGTGGGCTTGTCCTGGATTCTGTACCCATTACAATATTTTTTATTATATTTTTTATTTAATTTTGACGAATAAAAGATGCTTTTTATAAGCCCTTCGAGTTTGTCTGTTTGTTTATCTTTTTTAACTTTTATGTTACTACTTTGATGCCCTAGACGATAGTTGAAACACAAAGTGGGGGCTTGTCCGGGATTCTATATGGATTACAGGATGTTTTTTCTTTTAATTATTATTTAATTTTGACAAATACAAGATGTTTTAGGAAGCTCTTTCAGTTGGGTTTGTTTATTTATCTCTTTTTTTTCTATTATGTTACTTCCTTGATGCCCTAGACGAGAGTTGTAGCGCTTTAAAATAATGGTTCATTATGTATTTACTAACATGAACACTATTAGTGATGCATTTATTACTGTATTTATTAATCTTTGTTAACATTAGTAAATGTTCTTTAAGTTAAATAACCTTGTTCATGTTAACTCATGATGCATTAGCTAATGTTAACAAGCACAACTTTGGATTTTAATATTACATAAGTCATTGTTGAATTACGATTAATAAATGCTTTCCAAGATTATTTATACTTGGTTAATATATTTAACTAATAAAAGTAATAAATGCATCACTAATAGTTTGTTCATTTTAGTAAACACATTAAATAATGGACCATTATTCTAAAAAACTAATGGACCATTATTCTAAAGTGTTACCAAGAGCTCAAAGTGGGGGCTCGTCCGGGATTTTACTGGAACGTATTTATTTATTTTCCATTTTTTTAATCTTTGCCTATTTTTATTTATGACACCTTTCTTGTGTCGCTTTTCCTCAGGGACATCCAACAGGAGAGTCTGAAGGCCTCGCACTCGCACTGGCAGCACAGCTTCTCCTTCATGAATAACCACTATCTGTTCCTGGTGTGTTTTCTGGTGGTGGTGCTGTCCATCCTGCTGTACCTGCTGCGTCTGAGGCGAATCCACAGCCGCTCCATGCTCCACCGCAGCGCCTCCGCCTCCGTCCAATGGCTGGAGGAGGGCCTGGGATCCCCAGACCTCCCCGTCACCCTATAGACCCTTGGAACCTGTCAATCAAACAGCCGGCCAATCGCTGGAGGAGAGCGCCATCATGGCACACCTCTTCAGTGAAGGCGCTTGGGGATTCTTTTTTTTTTTGCACCCCAAACTTCACATGGACCTCTTGCTGGCCAGATTTGCATTTCAAAATCATTTCCAAGGGATATATTTGCATTTTCAGACCGGTGAGTTTAATGTGAAAACTGTGTTTGTTACAGGACAGGACCGAATGGAATGGCTGCTTCTGATCATTTCTTTTCCTGAGGTATTTTTTGTTGTTTTGTTATTTATTATTCGTCGGAGGTCCGCTGAGGCTGCCTTTGGATCTTTAACGTCACTATCAATGTGAACTTTATTGATGCATCGATTATGGTTTATATACACGCGTCCTCGATTCAGATTCATGTGCTCCAGAGTTTTAAATGCTCAAGTACTGTACGCATAATTCAACATCGATTAAATGATTTGGTTGTGCCAAAGAGAAATGGAGTGAGATTGATTGTAAAGAATGGACGTTTTTCTGTTTGTTCAAAAGCTGAAATTTTTTTTTTTTTTTTTTTCCTGTTATTTTTTTTTACTTTTTTATTACAGGGTTCAAAGCTAAGGGTTTTTTCTACTGGCCCGATCGGGCTAGTGGTTCAGATTTTTACTTGCCCTGCCAAAATTTTCACTGGCCCCACCAAACAAGAGTAGTTAATAGCTGTTTCTTAGCCACATATTTTAATTAATGTGTCAAAAACCAGACATAATTGTATACATTCGCTTTTTATTCATTCATTTATTCTATTGAAGTAATCTATTTAAAAAACGTTGGCTAGAATTATGCATTATAGACTTAAATTATAGAGAGAAATAACAGATGTAGCGGTGTTGTGCCAAGAAACGCACTCTGTCGTAAATTGCACCCCCCCTGAAATGTGCATATATTAACTTAAACTGATTTAAATTAATATTAGAGTTATGACAACAAATGAAAGTGACTGAGGTGAGTTTCATGAACGTAACCCTTACCTTACAGAAGATATATATTTAAATAAATAAATAGATTTTATTTAAACACAACACTGATTAGTTTAATTAAAGTGAATTGTTTAGTGTGTGGTTTAGTTGAAAACTACAACAGTTTTGTTTTTCGTTTGTTTAAACCCCGTCAAAATGCCTAGTTTTAGAAACGGGCTCATCACATCAGTCTATACTGCAGTCAATATTTTTATTGTTCATTTATTTGTAAACCCAGTTTTAAAATGCTTTTCACTTCTTGTTCTTGCTTGATCCATGCTAATGAAGGGGGTGCATTTCTCGGCACAACACCGGGACTACAGTCAGATCATGAAGCAGATCAATGTTGATTTTTCTTTCGAGGTGTCAGTGCAGAAATGAACAAAACAACAGGCCTAATACAAAATATTCTAAGATTAAAATATAAAAAAATGGTAAGATGGTAATTTCGCTCAATTTTCCTAACAGGTAAACAGCTCTCGGTAATATTTCAGCATGCTTTCACTTTCATATTCAACATGAAATGCACATTTACTGGTAAGAATGATGACATCCCGCACTACTTATGATTCCCTCTTCATATGGGTATTACACAACCATGATACACTGTGATATAGCCTGCTTTGTCAGTTCGTTGGATTGTTTTGTTTTCTCACTAAAATCAATCCACTCTAGTTCATTTCAATCGAGCCGATAGATCCAGGTGATCATGGACCGATTGATTTGCTCTGAATCCGAGCGTGATTGCAGGATTCACAAATGCTAGACGAACCGCGCTTACTGGGCAAACGAGACAGGTTCCCAAACAAACGTCTGGGTATTAAAGCACCCTGTATTTGCACGCAATTGACAAAAAGTCGCAGCCAAATTTCACTTTAGTAACAAGGCAGCACTGGCCTGATTGGGCCAGTAACCATCCTGTATGCTGTCTCGAGTGTCACGCACACTGGCCCCGGGCCATTGGGCAGTCCTTATTGTCGAGCCCTGTATTATTATTATTATTATTATTATTATTTATTTATTTATTTATTTTTTAAACCTGTTTGGATATTGTGATGAAACGCAAAAACTATTTAAAATGCCCTTTAAAACAACAACAACAACAACAACAAAAATATACAATTTGAAAGGTAAACTATTTTGTTTTTCAACCACTGAATTTACAAACTTTTTATTCACTTTTGAATTCAAATGTATTTATTTCTCAGAAATCAAAATTGCAATATTTTAACAGAATTTGTGGATGGAAGCTTATTCTGCGATTCTCACTTAAAGGTGCAGTAGGTGATCTGCCACAATGCTAACCTGTTAGCTTAAATCTCTGAAACGCAGTCCCTCCCCTGCCGTCCAAAGCCGAGCCTCCTGAAAACACAAGTGCGCACTCCTTAAAGATGCCAGTAGAACCCTCTCTCATGTCTTGAGCTAATGCTAAAGCTTGGCCGGCGGCGTGCAGGAATTACAGTCATTACAAAGCCATACTTGCAAGCTATTTCTGACCGAATATTTAGAGTAGCGGTAAACAATATAGGGAGCATATTGTTCAAAAATGAACCAATGTGAATATGAAACCAACTTCTGCTCAGTAAAGCAGAGCAGATGTTTTGTTGTTAAACTAAATAAAATTAACAATATCGATGCTGTAAAAGGACCTTATGAAACTGAAAATAGTCACATCAATCTATCGCCTGAAGATTTCAGTGTCTGAACAACACTTCTGTGCATATAACCCATTCATCACAACACAATCTACATCAGCTTCGAGTGACTAAAGTAGTTTTAAACATAACATTACCTGTCTAACAGAAATACTTCAGCCATGGTGCCGTCCTTCCTCCAGCGTGCAAAACTAACTCCAATATTGATTCGGGATTTTAAAAAGTTTGGATTCAGCATGTTTTTACCTCTCTCTCTCATGAACGCGCAGCACGTGTATGCACAAACGGCAGAGCTGAGAAAATGACTCTTAATCTGTTTTTCATGTGAAAGGTTGTGCAGGACGGTTCAGTGGTGTGTGTTCATCATGGTTCTTCTTTTCTGCGAGTGTAAATAGGACCGTGAGCATGTGTTTGTACTGTATGCGCACCTAGAGTTTATTTTTATTGCCATCACCCATCATTTTTTTTCTTAAAGCACATGGGTGTGGGGCTGTAAATGTTGTTATTTAAACATGTTGAGAAGAGAATCAGCGCAATAAATTTCATGGCTTCTTCTTGTCTTAGGGCTTAGATCACATTTTTGCGTATACCAGAAGTCCAGCTTAGAGATTATAGGAAATAGTTCAGAACCCCCCCCAGCCCCTAACTCCCTATATATATATAACACACACTCACCGGCTACTTTATTAGGTACATCTTACTAGTACCGTGTTGGACCGCCTTTTGCCTTCATTACTGAATTACTCCTTCGTGGCACAGATTCAACAAGGTACTGGAAATGTTCCTCATAGATTTTGGTCCATATTTACATGATAGCGTCACGCAGTTGCTGCGGATTTGTCGGCTGCACATTGATGATGCGAATCTCCCGTTCCACCACATCCCAAAGGTGCTCTATTGGATTGAGGTCTGGTGACTGTGGAGGCCCTTTGAGTACAGTGAACTCATTGTCATGTTGAAGAAATCAGTCTGAGATGATTTGCGCATTATGACATGGTGCGTTATCCTGCTGGATCAGAAAATGGGTACACTGTGGTCATGGGATGGATATGGTTAGTTGACACTATGCTCAATTGGTACTAATTGGCCCAAAGTGTGCCAAGAAAATATCCCCCACACTATTACACCACCAGCACCAGCCTGAACCGTTGATACAAAGCAGGATGGATCCATGCTTTCATGGTGTTGACGCCAAATTCTGACCCGACCATCCAAATGTCGCAGCAGAAATCGAGACTCACCAGACCAGACCAATGATCTTCTATCGTCCAATATTGTTGAGCCTGTGTGAATTGTAGCCTCAGTTTCCTGTTCTTAGCTGACTGGAGTGGCACCCGGTGTGGTCTTCTGCTGCTGTAGCCCATCTGCCTCAAGGTTGGACGTGTTGTGCGTTCAGCGATGCTCTTCATACCTCGGTTGTAACGAGTGCTTATTTGAGTTACTGTTGCCTTTCTATAAGCTGGAACCAGTCTGGCCATTTTCTGACCTCTGGCATTTGCGTCCACAGAACTGCCGCTCTCTGGATATTTTCTTTTTTTTCTGACCATTTTCTGTAAACCCTAGAGATGGTTGTGCGTGAAAATCCCAGTAGATCAGCAGTTTCTGAAATACTCAGACCAGCCCGTCTGGCACCAACAACCATGCCACGTTCAAAGTCACTTAAATCACCTTTCTTCCCCATTCTGATGCTCGCTTTAAACTGCAGCAGATCGTCTCGACCATGTCTACGTGCATAAATGAATTGAGTTGCTGCCATGTGATTGGCTGATTAGAAATTTGCATTAACGACAAGCAGTTGGACTGGTGTAACTAATAAATATATGGTGAGTGTGTATGCACACACACACACACACACACACATATATATATATATATATATACATACATACACACACACACACACACA